>CM045739.1:32215000-32235000 GCA_024760905.1 Plotosus lineatus
TGGGGAGACAGTGACAACCCTGTGGGGACTCGAACCCCCAACCTTAGGATCAGCGATCCTGCGCTCTATCCACTAGACCACCACTGCCCAACTCTGATAGATAAGAGATATTAAAATAGACAGATGGGGCTTCCGGGTGGCGCATCGACAAGGTGCGTGACTATTAATCCAGAGCTCGCAAGTTCAAATTCAGTTTAATGCCACAGCCATCCATGACTGAGAGTCCATGGGAGCTAATTGGCCAAGCTCTTACGGAAGGGAGGGCTGGCAGATGTTAATTTCTCTGTCACTCACAGTGATCGCCAGTCAATCATGAATGTCTGTGAGCTCATTCGTACTGGGAGGGGCGATTATCTCTTTCCCTCTGAGTGTGTTATCCCGCATCCAAGTGCACGTGTGCAGCAGTTTGAAAAGAGGCGGGTGGCTAGTGTGACATGTCTCGGAGGGTGCATATCTCAGCTCCCTGGTTGGTGGTGGTTGTATGATAGGGAAGGTGGGTGGGATCAGGATACAACCAAATGAGGGAGAAAATGGAGGTGAAACAGGCGGAGCTACACCTTTTCCCTATCAGCATGATGGAGGTAAGGTAAATCTGTTGGGCTTTTTACACCTGAGCCTAGTGGCTCAGCAGAGAAGGTGCTTATCCCTGGTTTCTGTAGTGTGACGTGACTAGGAATTCAACTCCTCCTTCAACTCCTAGCACGCTAGTCCATCGCAGGTTACCTTCCCAGTATTTTTTACGGGTATCCATTATTCTGCTGAGTGAATAGAGGGACACTTGTTGTTAGGCTTTACTCAAGGGGCTTAGTATGGGGATTAGGTAGATATGGTGAAAATATCTAGGCTAGATAGGCCAATTTTTGTTGTCCAGTCAGTCCTGGAGAAGGAAACGATGGTCTGGAATTTCAGTTAATTTTCTGTAACCACTTAATCCTAATTAGGGTCACGGGGAGGCTGGCACCCATCTCTCAGAGTACACCTTGGACAGCTCGCCAGGCCATTGCAGGGCGGAAACACGCTGACGGCTTTCAGCTACTCTTGTCGAAAGTCAGCAATGGTCCTTTTACATGAACCTCTCACCATAGACAGTGAGAGACATGGCAGGCCTTTGATAACCAAGTCAGCTGCACTGGGTGGGACAGTGACAACCTGTGGTAAGCGGGGCTTGAACCCGGTCTTGAATTTCTGTAATGTACAGTCAGCCCCCAATTTACGAAGACCCCATTGTACGAATTCCCTGCATTACGAAAAACATTTTCTTGAGTTTCCGTCCCCGAAATACGAAACAACCCCCTCTTACGAAAAGAAATTCAAAATTCAAGTTGCTCTCTCATTGGCTGTCTCTCAACCCCCCCCGGCCTCCCAGATAGAGACAGAAGGAAGCTTCACTCTTTAGTTTTTAGTTTTTTAAGTCGAATTTTAATTCGGTGAATGTTTAATAAATGTGGGTGCATTTGAGCTCATCTGGACTTCCGATCCCTCAAGGAATCAAATTAAAGTTGAGTTTGTCAAGCAGGGAATGCGCTTTGAATTCCACGTCTTGTGGGCGTGGCCCGCAGTGCGCTCGCGATAGAAGGCGAGAGAGAGAGAGAGAGAGAGAGAGAGAGAGAGATGTGTGTGTGTGTGTGTGTGTGTGTGTGTTCATAAAAAATGTTTAATAATGGTTTAATTAATAAATATGTTAATAAAATGGTTTAATGGTTTAATAAATAATTTTCTTTTACTTTTAACACATATTTCATACAAAGTTGGTGTACTTTTATCATTTTTAAAGGGTTTATGGGGTTTATCCAGTCCAAAGACTGGAGCCTTGGAATGAATTAGGCGTTTAACATGTAAGATGTGACCCCTACTTACGAAATCCCCGCATTACGAACTGGCTCTGGAACAGATTGATTTCGTAAATTGGGGGCCGACTGTTTTTGACTCTGGATCAGTGAAGTCCAATTTGTTTAAAGGTGGCATCGAAAACATTTTCAAGCCTTATCCTGTAATCACTTTTTCTGAGATCCTAAGAAATCTACATTGTTCAAGCTTTCATAATTTTTTTGTGTTGTGAAAATAATATTTTCAGTAATATTTTCACTTATTTACTCACTGACTGTTTTGACGAATCACTTACTGTTACTTTTAGGGTTGTGGGGAGGCTGAAGTTTATTTCTGGGCAATTCTGGGCAAAGGTGAGGTACACCCTGCATAACTTTCCAGACCATTACGGAGTAACACACATACACACCCAGGAACCCAGGAACAATTTAGAACAGCAAGATAGCCAACGTGCATGTTTTTCGACTGTGGGAGGAAACTGGAATGCCCAGAGGAAACCCTCACAAGCATGGGAGAATGTGTAAGCTTTCACATGAAAACTTCCAAGTACAGGAGTTGGACCCTCGGCCTTCTGTCTGTGAGGTGGAAGTTCTAGCCACGAATTCTGATCTTTTCTATATGCTGCAGAGGTCAGATTTTTTTCTCTAACATGCACTGCACTATTTTTTGTTGGTATTGACTTGATACAGATCCTGAGTAGAGGACTGGTGTAATATCTAATATAGACCTTGCAGCCGGAACTACTGTTAGAGCGTCACTGTTATAGAATATTAATAGCATCCGAGCAGCCAGAATTGAGAACTCAAATGCACAGTGGTATAAAAGTGGAATATTACTTTTTTTTTTTTTTTTTTTAACCAAAATTGCCAGAGGAATTGTATTCATATCTATTCAAAGGAAATTAAGCTTTTTCTGACCTTAACCCCAATGAACAACTTTTTTGAAAACTGAACTGGAACACTGACTGCACAACCGCTCTTCTCACTCTACATTACTGCCTGACCTCACTCATACTCAACAATCATTCATTCGTTTTCTGAACCACTTAATCCTAATTAGGGTCATGGGAAGGCTGGCGCCCATCTCAGCTGACTCTGGGCGAGGGCGGGGTACACCCTGGACAGTTTGTCAGGCCATTGCAAGGCCAACACTCACACAACCATTAATACTCTCACTCACACCTAGGGGCGATTTGGAACAGCCAATTAACCTACTGTACATGCGGCACGCTGGCGTAGTGGTTAGCACGTCCGCCTCACAGCAAGATGGCCTGGGTTCCTGTTCTGGGTGCGTGTATTTGGACTGTGGGAGGAAATCGGAGTACAGTACCCGGAGGAAACCCATGCAAGCAAGAGAAGAACACACAAACTCCACTCAAATGCCTGAGCTGGGAATCGAACCCAGGACCTTCTTGCTGTAAGGCGGATGTGCTAACCACGTGCCTCATTCTCAAAAGCTGTTCTTCAAAATACTGTGATAAGCCCTACTAGAAGACTGGAGGCTTTCAACCATATAGTGTAGTTGTTTTATTCAGTTCAGTTCATTTTCTGTAACCGCTTAATCCTAATTAGGGTCATGGTGAGGCTGGCGCCCATCCTAGCCAACTCCGGGCGAGGGCAGAGTACACCCTGGACAGCTCGCCAGGCCATCGCAGGCTGGAAACACGCCGACGGCTTTGCAGCCTACTCTTGTCGAAAGTCAGCAATGGGTCTTTTTTTTTCAGTGAGAAACATGGCCGGCCTTTGATAACCCAGTTAGCTGCACTTGGGGGACAGTGACAACCCTGTGGAGAGTGGGACTCGAACCCCAACCTTTGGATCAGCGATCCAGCGCCCTATACCACTAGACCACCACTGACCAAAGTAGCTGTTTTATATTTTACATTAAAAAAAGTTGTGGTGAGATGTTGGTGTAGTGGTTAACACTTTCGCTTCACAATAAGAAGGTCATTGGTTTTAGCCCAGTGCCTGGCAAGGGCCATTTCTATGTGGAGTATGCCTGCTGTTCCAGTACTTGTGTAGAATTCCTCCAGTTACTCTTGTTTCCTTCCGCAGTCTAAGGACACTCACATAAATTCAAAACTTTCCCTGGATATGAATGAGAATGGTTGTGTGTGTTGGCCCCCACGATGGTCGGGTAATCTGTTTAGGATGTACCCTCCCTGAGATACCCACCAGCCTCCCTGCAACTCTAGCAGGATTACAGGCATGGGGAGAAGAATCCAACTTTACACAGAAAGACTATATTTGGCTACAAGGTTCAAACCCACAACCTTCTTGCTATCAGCTATGATGGCCCCACATCTTATCTACACAGCTCTAAGGCCATGTAAGGATTTACCAGATGAAGAATTGCTGCTACACAGGATGGAATGAATGCAAACAAAGAAGGAGAGAAACAAAAAAAGAATGAGAAAGTGTATTCCGGATATTTCCTGTGCTTCAGCAAACCCACCCCCCATCCCGAGTCCCATCCTGATTCAGTATTCTCAATGAGTAATGCAAGTTTTCCAGCAGAAAAAGGGCCGCAGACCACTGCAGGGTGATATGTGGCTGCATGAGAGACTATTTGTCAGCAAACCATCCTTATACTGCTTCTGTATAATCTCTCATTTTCCTCCATCCTCACTCTCCGCCCAAGAAAATAACATGCCAGACTGAGCTGCTCCAAACTCCAAATCGCTCCAAATTCCCTGCTCTGTCAGTATACTCCTGCCAGGGTGAAGAACAGACCAGGAAAGGCCAGAGGCCCAGTGATGGAAGTGACAGTTGTGTATAAATAGACCAGTCATGATGGCTTGTGTTTCTCCTTTGCCTTAAAAAACCAATGAAAGGATCCAGTTATATCCTACAAGACACGAGTCAATGAAACTGCACAGCTGATGTGCACACTTCGGCATGCAAATATTCGTTAATATAGTCCCTAATACGACGGTAACAAGTTTGTGCTCTTTAAGCGAATCATCCTCACACCCACAGCACACCCTTAGTGTGATCAAACAAATATCTTCTTTTCTACATTATGCAAATATTAAGCTTAGTGTGGTTCCTTAGTTGTGCACTTTATATGCATATTTGGTGATAAACTGAATTTTTTTGTTCATGCAACAGTTAAAAACAGAGATTTCTTTATATTTTTATCTTTACATTACTTGCCATAACTCCAATATCTGCAGGCAAAGCCACCTTCTCTTTAATTAAAAGCAACAAGGACTGATTGAATTACATATTTTCACGAGGAATGAAGAAGATTTGAAATATAAACACGTGCTGAATGTTACTCTTTGTTGTTGAATTAATTTTAAGTTCAATAATATTGTCAGGGTGGATTTTCCTTGCAAGACTGAGTTAATATAACACCAGATCATTCCTTTATTTCTTTTTCACACTGACATACTGCTAACACCAGGAATGTTGACACAGAACATGCACTCTGTCGCTCGCTCTCTCTCTCTCTCTCGCTCTCTCTGTCTCTCTCCCTCACACACACACACACACACACACACACACACACACACACACACACACACACACACATTGATACATCTAATCTACAAATGTTCCTCCAGCTGTTATATTGATGGAGGGTGGTATAAAAATACCCTGTTTTTCTTTTTTTTTTAATTACAGGAAAACGGAGTTCTGCTGAAACACAATTACACTTGCGATGGTGCCAGTTTCAAAGCAGTGAACTTGGTTAACGGTCACAGCATGCTTGTACTTGTATATCGTCTAATACTGAAGCTGACAGTAATGTCTGCAGCTAGAATTTATGCAGCACAACTTTACATTAATGGTGGCATGGTGGCATAGTAGTAGTTGCCTCACAGCAAGAAGTGTCCTGTGTTTAAGTCCACAGCTCCACAAGAGCGTTTCTGTGTGAAGATCGGATATTCTTGTGTGGGTTTCCTCTGGGTATACCGGTTTCCTCTGACAGCCCAAAGACATTGCACAGGTTACCCCAAGTTCAGTGCTTCTCAAATAGTGTGGCCTGTATGATTCCGCGGGGGGACGGTGTGATGCCGGGGGGAGCGCGTATGACCTTGGGGAACATGCTTTTCTGGAATAATGTCCGAGAATTTAGTGTAATTGCACCTCCACTCCACTAGTTGGCAGTTACGCTGTCATTGTCGCGCTATTGTGTAGTGGTTTTTCACACAAGTAAACGATATGAAGCGTAGTAAACAACCCCTCAAGAAACAACACGGAAAATTTTCTAACAGGAACAAAGAGAAAGGTGGAGAGACACAGAGATATTAAGACATAAATAAGTTGAATGCGTTTAAATAAGGATGTATTTTTTTTAGTTTCAGGCACATTGGTGCACTTTAAATAATTTCTATTACAGATAAAAAAAAAAACAACGTTAATGAAGTTTTTCTTTATTGTGAATCGAACTATATTTCTTAATTTTTTTGTTTTTAATGTTAATAATGACAGTGTTATGCAGAGGTGTACTAATAACAATTTTATAGACAAATAATATTACAGACACTCCCTGCTTTATGTTTATTCATTTTACATATTTTTCGATTTTACATTTTTAAAAAAAATTCTCAATCAAGTCAATTTTTGAGTTTAGCGTGCGTAAATTAGTTAGTACAAGACGTACCTACATACTACACTGACGTAGTACGCTACTTACGCATGATGCTGCGTCCATTGTTTACAAACGACAGACTGAACGTGCCCCTCCTTCTTCCCAGTTCACTGCTTGTTTCCCTTGTGGTAAGACGTCGTCTCTGTGATCTTTGTGTTTACACTGTTTTGCGGACTTTTGTAACCCTAAGCACATATGGTTGGTCAGAAGCGTAAGCCTACTAGTGATGGCGGTAATCAGAAAAAGCAGCAAGTCATCTCGTTAGAAACGAGGATGGCTATTATCAAGAAAATCGATGCTGGTGAAAAACATGTGAATGTTGCACGTTTCTTCCAAATGGCTCCATCGACCATCGGAACCATTTACAAACAGAAAGATTGCATCACAGAGAATGTTAAAGGTTATATTTGATACTGTATTTGATATTTCATGAGTAAATTTGATTAAAATTTATCTTTTGAAATTATTTTGCTTGAATTTAATTTATTTGAAATGAATGTTGATATTGTTTGCTATATTTGATATATTTTACAATGTTATATTTATAATAATTGATTTAGGGGGGTTTTATGAGATACGGTAATGGTATTTGTGGATGTACATGAATATTAGTATGAAGTATTAGTAGTATGAAGTAGTATTAGTAGTATTAGTAGTATGAAGGTCATACGTCACTGGAACATACAATAACAACTTAGGGTTTTTTTTCACCTTACGTTCGGTCGTTCGGAACCAAACTAAAACGTAGGTCGGGGACCGTCTGTATTTATAGTGGCTCGCGGAGCGGTGTGTGTGTGTGGTGGTGGTGGTGGTGGGGGGGCGTGAATTTTTTTTTTCCTTCCTAGGGGGGGGCGCCACTGAAAATAATTGAGAAGCACTGCCCTAGTAATAAGTGAACGGGTGAATGGTTTGTGTGTTGGCTCTGAAATGGTTATTACTCGATTGGTCATTGTTCTATTTTAATGCTACGTTAAATATGAAAGTTAATCTTGGCTCTCATTAGCCTCATGTAATAAATTTAGATGAAAGCTGCGAGCTAATTTGGAATTTAGGATACAGTTCACTGAGGTGTACTCGGGATACAAACAGCTATCTTAAAATGCTTTCAACACACACACACACACACACACACACACACACACACAGAGCTTTCCTCTTAATCAAATACAGGTCAAAGATAGCCAGCTTGTCTGTCCTCCTTTCATGGTTCAGGCTTTAATCACACATACATACACATGTGTATACAAATGGAAGTACAGGTGCTCCCGAAACTCACACAATTGCATTTCTGATTCCTTTATTAGCTGGACTGCACGCAATTCTTAATAAATTAATTCCTATCTCGCAGCACGTACTATGGAACAGTGGGATGCAGGCTGAATAACAAGTCATCTTCCACAAAGAAAAGGAGAAAAAATAGAAGAGGTGCAAACAAGAGTAGAGCACAGATTTTACCCTTGAGCATTGTAACTTGCTGTACATAGCACTCAATATTGTCGAAGTGCACGAGGCAAGCCACACAGAAAATATCCCCCGCTTCCGTCCACCCCCCTCACACACACATACCTCACAAATTTGAGTACTGCGTACAGCTGCCTTACTGGTACAGGACATTATCTGAACAAAGTCATGTGATGCTAATACAATAAGTGGAGATTGACGGTGGAGAACCATGTGGGATTGGTAGGGGAGGTTTGTACTCAAGTGTATTTGCTTTGTGATTCCAATAAAATAGAGGAATGCAGACAATATTTGATTATGATTCGGTCATTCTACAGTGCAAATAATGAGGTGGGTGTATGAATTTTGATAACGGGTAATCCCTTGACAGAGTTTTGTGAAGAAACACATGTAAAATCGTAGTGTTTTCAGAAATATTTCTATTGTGTCCTTTTATTTCATGTTGTTTTGGCTGGATTATAGCTGCTACTACACAAGAATTTTATCTGTTTGGTGTGATGATAGATGTTCTGTACCAATAGTAATATCTGATTTCTTTACTTTTATTTCTTTTCACATTGTGTGTGTCTCTTCTGCAGACGATCAACTGAATCTCCAGCGTCTTTATTCAATATAAAGTTTCTCGTGCTAGCATGCATGAGTCATTGTCAGACTTTGTTTTGAGTCACACACTTGCGCTTTACCAACTTTTGGCTAAAGCAAGGAAAGTGCACTATTTGCGGGACATACCTGTAAAGATATTGGTTCATGCAACTACTGTGTATTAAAAGGACAGTTGTGTGGCAGGACAAAAATAAATCATGCAGACTGACTTTTACTGCGGCATGATTGCTGGTGTCAGATGGATTGAGAATTTCTACAACTGCTGAGAGTCTGAAACTTTTACGCACAGCAATCTGTAAAGTTTACTCAGCAGGCAAAACTGCAGTTCTGCAGATGGAAACATGTCGTTGATGAGAAAGGCCAGATGGGTCCAAACTGACAGAAAGGCTGCCGTTGCACAGATAACCACACTGTACAATTGTGGTGAGCAAAAAAAAAAAAAAAAAAAAAAAAATCAATGAACCCAACCTGCCTGTCCAGGCTGGTGGTGGTGGAGTAATGGTGTGGGGAGTACTTTCTTGGAGTACTTTTTTGGCACACTTTGAGCCTGCTAATACTAATGAATCATTACCAAAACATATTTGAGTATTGTTGTTGACCATGTGTATCCTTTCATGGACACAATTTCAATCAATCTTGGTGCCGTGACAGAATTCTGGCGTAGGCGGCAGCCATAACAGCTTGTCATCCGCAGTACAGTCCCAAAGTTCTTTCTGCAGGGTGTTTTTATTGAGAAACCATGTCTAGCTAGCTGGCCGTTGACTCTAAAGAGTTAATTCACCTTTGAATAATCCTTGTTTTTATTCATATTGGGTTGCTAGCCACCCTCCTCACCAAATTTGAAACCTGTTGGAGGAGCCGGTTTAGTCGCCGACCAGTCAGCACAATTTACCGTCTTCGAATGACTCTTTCAATAATGCACCAAATCGCAAAGCAAAGGTTTTATGAACATAATAATGAGATTAATGTTCTTCAGTTCCCAGTCAGCTGATTTGAATTCAGTTGAACATGCTAAGGCTGAAGCAAAACAGGAGAGTCGCAGTATGAAAATGCAACTGAAAAATTATCAGGAATTGTGTGATGCAATCAAATCACCAGAGTACAATCTCAAAAGAATATTTCCAGTATCTTGAAGAATCCCTGCTATGAAGAGTGTAGGCTGTTTTGAGAAAGAGAAGCCCATTACTCAGTATTAGTAAAATGCTCCATATGTGTAATGTAAAAATACTGTATGCGGTAAGGGTGGCACAGTGGAATAGCGGATAGCGCATCTGCTTCACGGCATGAAGGTCATTCATGAGGCCCTGAGTTTCTGGGTGGAGTTTGCATGTTCTCCCTATGCTTGTATGGGTTTCCTCTGGATGCTCTGGTTTCCTCTCACAGTCTAATGACATGCACTTTCAGCACACTGGCTGTTAAAATTTCCCCTTGGTGTGAGTACAGACGCTCCCCGACTTACGGTTTAGTTCGGTTCCGGACGGCCGAATGTAAGGTGAAAAAAAACACAAGTTGTTACTGTATGTTCCAGTGACGTATGACGTTAATACTGTACTGTACATCCATAAATACCATAAATGCCCCTAAATCAATTATTATAAACATAACATTGTAAAATAATATCAAATATATCAAATAATATCAACATTCATTTCAAATAAATTAAATTCAAGCAAAATAATTTCAAATAGATCAATTTTAATCAAATTCACTCTCAAATATCAAATACAGTATCAAATATAACCTTTAACATTCTCTGTGATGCAATCTTTCTGTTTGTAAATGGTTCCAGTGGTCGACGGAGCCATTTGGAAGAAATGTGCAACATTCACATGTTTTTCACCAGCATCGATTTTCTTGATAATAGCCATCTTCGTTTCTAACGAGATGGCTTGCCGCTTTTTCTGATTACCACTATCACTAGTAGGCTTATGCTTCTGACCAACCATATTTGCTTAGGTTTACAAAGTCCACAAAACAGTGTAAACACAAAGATCACAGAGACGACGTCTTACCACAAGGGTAATACGCAGTGAACTGGGAAGAAGGAGGGGCACGTTCAGTCTGTCGTTTGTAAACAATGGACGCAGCGTTATGCGTAAGTAGCGTATTACATCAGTGTACTACGTAGGTATGTCTTGTACTACAGAGAGCACGCTAAACTCAAAATTTAACTTTTTTTTTTTTAAACGTAAAATCGAAAAATACGGAAAATAAATGAATGTAAAGCGGGGAGTGTCTGTAATGCGAATAGTTGTGTGTTTGCTTTGTAATGGACTGGTGAGCTGTTCAGGCTGTAGTCTGCCTTTTGTCCAGATCAGTTGAGATCGGTTCCAAACTCCTCACAAAATGATTAAGCGATTTGGCAATTGAATGAATGAATGAATGAATGAATGAAGTCTGAAATAGCTTTGATATAATCCATGATCAGTGACATGCAGTGAGGTTGACAGCTGGTGAGGCACTGACTCTTCAATAATCATTTTCATTTCTCATAAATCCGTTTTCTGAACCACTTCATCCTAATCAGGGTTGCAGGGAGGCTGGTGTTCATCTCAGCTGACTCCAGGTGAGGGTGGGGGTACACTCTGGACAGCTCGCCAGGCCATTGCAACACTAACACTCACACAACCATTCATACTCACGCTTATGGACGATTAGGAACAACCAATTAACCTACTGTGCATGTTTTTGGACTGTGGGAGGAAACCAGAATACCTGCAGGAAACCCACACACCACCTCTCTTCAATAGTCAGATTTACAGATACAAATGAACTCGAGTTTATCAATTGATTGATAGCAGACATCAAATCGATACCAAAGAAAGAGACAATGAAACGACTGTCCACACAGTTAGTATGGTGTTAGATGTGTTGTGTAGTACAGGCCCATCTCATGTTTCCTTCTATTTTAGTACCTTTTAAAATAAATGAAAGTCTATTCAGACATTGCTTTGCGTTTTATATCTCACATCTGCATTCTTTACACATGTGACGCATATTTCATTAACTAATTCATTCGTTCATTCATTCATTCATTTTTTGAACCACTTACTCCTAATTAGGGTCGCGGGGAGGCTGGCGCCCATCTCAGCAGACTGGACAAAGGCAGCGTAGACCTTGAACAGCTTGCCAGGCCATCGCAGGACAGAAACATGCTGACGGCTATACAGCTACTCTTGTCGAAAGTCAGCAATTGTTCTTTTTCATGAACCTCACACCACAGTGAGAGACATGGCTGGCCTTTGATAACCCAGTTAGCTGCACTGGGGGACCGATAATTCATATGAGGTTAAAATCTATTCAGACTGTGTCTGTCTTCCTTTAGTTATTACCTCTTGTTTTGACTGAAAGTCTAGATTTGTGAATTTTCTCAACTTGGAAATATGGTCCTCTATTTTCATACGACAGGCCCCTCCTTGAATCGCCACCTTATCGTGGTGGAGGGGTTTGCGTGACCTAATGATCCTAGGAGCTATGTTGTCGGGGGCAAATGCCCCTGGTAGGGTCACCCAAGGCAAACAGGTCCGGGGTGAAGGTCCAGACAAAGTGCAATTCAAAACAAACCCCTAAGACACGAGACAACAAAGGAAGCACTCTCCCTTGCCCGGACGCGGGTCACCGGGGTTCCCTCCTGGAGCCAGGCCCAGGGGAGGGGCTCGAAGGCGAGCGCCTGGTGGTCGGGCTTATGCCCATGGAGCCTGGCCGGGCCCAGCCCGAAAAGGAGACATGGGTCCGCCCTCCCATGGACCCACCACCCGTGGGAGGAGTTTTAGGGGTCGGGTGCAGTGTGAGTTGGGTGGCAGCCAAAGGCATGGGTTCTGTCGGACTTATCCTCGGCTACTTACTCTGACCTTCGGGACATGGAATGTCACCTCTCTGGCGGGAAAGGAGCCTGATTTGGTGCGTGAGGTGGAGAGATACCGACTAGATATAGTCGGGCTCACCTCAACGCATAGCTTGGGCTCTGGAACCATCCATCTCGAAAGAGGCTGGACCTTCTTCTATTCTGGAGTTGCTCATGGGGAGAGGCGGCGAGCCGATGTGGGTATTCTTGTTGCCCCCCCGTCTCGGTGCCCAAATGTTGGGGTTCTCCCCGGTTGATGAAAGGGTAGCTTCCCTCCGTCTTCGGGTGGGGGGGCGGGTCCTGACTGTTATTTGTGCTTATGCACCAAATGACAGTTCAGAGTACCCACCCTTTTTGGAGTCTTTGGGGGGTGTTGGAGAACGCTCCCTCGGGAGACTCGCTCGTTGTCTTGGGAGACTTCAACGCCCATGTGGGCAACGATAGTGTGACCTGGAAGGGTGTGATCGGTAGGTACGGCCTCTCCAGTCTGAATCCGAATGGTGTGTCGTTGTTGGACTTCTGTGCTCGTCATAGTTTGTCTATCACGAACTCCATGTTCAACTATAAGGGTGTCCATAAGTGCACTTGGCACCAGGACACCCTAGGTCGCAGTTCGATGATTGACTTTGTAGTCGTGTCATCGGACTTGCGACCATATGTTCTGGACACTCGGGTGAAGAGAGGAGCTGAGCTGTCTACCGATCACTACCTGGTGGTGAGTTGGCTTCGGTGGTGTGGGAGGTTGCCTTCCAGACCTGGCAGGCCCAAGCGTGTAATCAGGGTCTGCTGGGAACGTTTGGCGGAGCCCCTGTCCGAGAGGCCTTTAACTCCCACCTCCGGCAGAGCTACAACCACGTTCGGAGGAGGCGGGGACATGGAATCGAATGGGCCATGTTTCGTGCCTCCATTGCTGAGGCGGCAGCCCATAGCTGTGGCCGTAAGGTCGTCGGTGCTTGTCGTGGCGGTAATCCCGAACCGGTGGTGGACACCTGCGGTGAAGGGGGCCGTCCAGCTGAAGAAGGAGGCCTATCGGGTTTTATTAGCCTGTGGGACTCCTGAGGCAGCAAACGGGTACCGGCAGGCCAAACGTGCTGCCGCCGAGGCTGTCGCAGATGCAAAATCTCGGGCGTGGGAGGAGTTCGGTGAGGGCCTGGAGAGTGATCATCGGTTGGCCTCAAAAAGGTTCTGGGCCACCATCCGACGCCTCAGGAGGGGGAAGCAGTTCTTCACAAATACTGTTTACGGTGGAGGTGGGGAGCTGCTTACCTTGACTGGGGATGTTGTTGAGAGGTGGAGGGAATACTTTGAGGACCTTCTCAATCCCACCAACACGCCCTCCGTGGAAGAGGAAGACCCTGGGGGTTCGGGTGAGGGTCCGCCCATCACTGGAGTGGAGGTCACTGAGGTTGTCATAAAGCTCCTCGGTGGTCGAGCTCCGGGGTTGGACGAGATCCGCCCGGAATATCTCAGGGCTCTGGATGTTGTAGGACTGTCTTGGTTGACACGTCTCTGCAACATCGCGTGGTCATCGGGGGCTGTACCTCTGGATTGGCAAACAGGGGTGGTGGTCCCAATTTTTAAGAAGGGGGACCGGAGGGTGTGTTCCAATTATCGGGGAATTACACTCCTCAGCCTACCTGGGAAAGTCTATGCAGGGGTACTAGAGAGGAGGATCCGACCGATAGTCGAACCTCGGATTCAGGAGGAACAATGTGGTTTTCGTCCTGGCCGCAGCACTCTTGACCAACTCTATAGGCTCCACAGGATTCTGGAGGGGGCATGGGAGTTTGCCCAATCTGTCCACATGTCCTTTGTGGATTTGGAGAAGGCTTTTGACCGTGTCCCTCGAAAGATCTTGTGGGGCGTGCTTCGAGAATACGGCGTTCCGGATCCGTTGCTACGAGCTATTCGGTCGCTGTATCACCGGAGCCAGAGTTTGGTCCGTATTGGTAACAGCAGGTCGGATTCGTTTCCAGTGGGAGTTGGAGTCCGCCAAGGCTGTCCTTTGTCACCGATTCTGTTCATAATTTTTATGGACAGAATTTCTAGGCGCAGTCGAGGCGATGAGGGGTTCTGGTTTGGTGGCCATCGGATATCGTCTCTACTTTTTGCGGATGATGTTGTCCTTTTGGCTTCATCAAGTCGGGCCCTCCAGCTCTCATTGGCACGATTCGCAGCTGAGTGTGAAGCAGCGGGGATGAAGATCAGTACCTCCAAGTCCGAGGCCATGGTTCTCAGTCGGACAATGGTGGAATGCACCCTCCGGGTCGGGAATGAGGTCCTGCCCCAAGTGGAGGAGTTTAAGTATCTTGGGGTCTTGTTTACGAGTGAGGGAAGGATGGAGCGAGAGATCAACAGACAGATCGCTGCAGCCTCTGCTGTTAAGCGGTGCCTGTACCGGTCCGTTGTGGTGAAAAAGGAGCTGAGCCGCAAGGCGAAGCTCTCAATTTACCAGTCGATCTACGTTCCAACCCTCACCTATGGTCACGAGCTTTGGGTAATGACCGAAAGAACAAGATCACGGATACAAGCGGCTGAAATGAGCTTTCTTCGCCGGGTGGCGGGGTTCTCCTTTAGAGATAGGGTGAGAAGCTCCGCCATCCGGGGAGAGCTCGGAGTAGATCCGCTGCTCCTCCGCATTGAGAGGGACCAGTTGAGGTGGCTCGGGCATCTGGTTAGAATGCCCCCCGGACGCCTCCCTGGTGTGGTGTTTCGGGCATGTCCAACCGGGAAGAGACCCCGGGGTCGACCTAGAACACGCTGGAGGGACTATGTCTCTCGGCTTGTCTGGGACCGCCTCGGTGTCCCCCCGGGAGAGTTGGAGGAAGTAGCTCAGGAGAGGGATGTCTGGACCTTTTTGCTAAGGTTGCTGCCCCCGCGACCCGACCCTGGACTAAGCGGAAGAAGATGATGATGATGAGAATGTAAAGGAAATATAATTCTGATAAATGAAGATTGTAGGCCATGCAAGAATCTGTGGGCTCACAAGCTCCCTCTGCCATGAGTCAGGGGTACTGTTTGCCTCACCAAGAAACTTTTTTTTTACTGTGGTTTATGATTAATCTGCAGCCTAAAGACATTACAGAAATATATTTTAGACATTATCCTCATCCTCCAGTGCAGCTAACTGGGTTATCAAAGGTTGGCCATATCTCTCACTGTCTATAGTGAGAGGCTGTAAAAGAACCAATGCTGACTTTTGACAAGAGTAGCTGCATAACCGTCATTGTGTTTCTGCTCTGTGATTGCCTGGAAAGCTGTTCAGGGTGTACTCTGCCCTCGTTCAGAGTCGGCCGGGATGGGCGCCTGCCTCCCTGTGAGCCTAATTAGGATTAAGCAGTTCATAAAATGAATGAATGAATGACTGAACATTACCCACATTCTGAAAAAATAGAGCATATAATTCAAGTGTCTAAAAGCATTTAATCAGTGATATATAGAGGGATAGCAGCACACCTGACATCGCATAACAGTTTAGTTTGTGAGGGAGTCTAATATCCACTGAGAGGCATTACAAAGCGCTGCCTCACCACGCAGCTGCACTCTGTATCTGAATGGGAGATATGGAAATTCTGCTGTTCTTTATTGGGAAAAAAAAAATTAATATTAGGTTTGAATGGTAAAATAGTTTGTAATGCATACCAGCTGACAAATATAAACCTTTATTACATTTTATGATTCACTTTTCCTTTCTTTTCAAGATCGATAGGGGAGGCTCTGCCTCATCTCCTTCCCCTGAATGCACACCACTGTCCAGGACTTTGCAATAATTAAACCTTTTATTATGGGAAACATGTTCAAGCTTGGAAAATAATACATATTCCATCTCCATTGTACAAATCCAAAACCTTATTTCCTATTATGTAATATAGCATTGATGCAGCTTCTCATATGTACTTTTTCAATAATAATTCACAGTTTGCATATGAAACATTCCTAAACGTGATTAAATCTAAACTCTGCCTTGGGTGAGTGCCAAATTCCTGATATTGGATTATAATTACATAAATGTTCTTGTGTGTCAAATAATATTTCCCATTAGTAGCAGTGTAAAAGAATTGCTTTGTTGTTGTGATTTGTTCCTTTACTATCCCAAGGCTGTTCACAGAACAGTAAAGAGCACAGTGAATAAATGAGGCATGACTCAAATGCAATGCATCTTGTCACATGGGGGAAAGGTGGCCGAGTGGATCTCTTTATTCACTGCGTTATGCTTACATTTTATTCACAAGCACACGGAATACCATTTTCTCCAAACCACTTAGTCAAGGTCTTAAAATCTCATTCTCCACATTTTCAGAGGAAACACAACATATATCTAAATCAACATTGTGTCAATGGTGAAGATATCAGTACATGTATCTATTGGACTTCTCGCTAATTCATTAGCATATCTAGCTGTTAATCAGACAAACAGACATCCATTTTCTATACAGCGTCTCCGTTTTAGTTACGGCGGAACCTTGGAGCCAATCCTGGCTGGCTTCACTACACCCTGTTCAGGTCGCCAATCTGAGGCTATAGCAGGACTAACACAAAGATGAACAACCATTCACACTCACATTCTCACCTATTGGCAATTTAGCATAGCCAATTGACCTCGTGTGCATATCTTTGGACTGTAGGAGGAAACCAGAGCATATGCTTCTTCACTCAGGACTTAAAAGTTTATTGCTGTGACGTGACAGTGCTAAACAACCACACCAACTCACTCACTCATGCCGTCATTTGTCAAACTGCTTAATCCTATTAATAGAGTCATGGGGAGGTGGGTGTCTATCTCAGCCAACAATGGATGGAGATGGGGTACAGCCAGACCACCTTAGGGCAACACACACACACACACACACACACACACACAATTCATTTTCTGTAACTGCTTAACCCTAATCAGGGTCGCAGGGAGGCTGGCGTTCATCCCAGCCAACTCCAGGCGAGGGCAGAGTACACCCTGGACAGCACGCCAGTCCATCGCAAGCAGAAACATTGACGGCTATGCAGTTTATATTTGTCAAAAGTCAGCAATGGTTCTTTTACATGCTTGTCATTATCTATGGCGTGGCCGGCCGGCCTTGATGACCCAGTTAGCGGCACTGGGGGCACACACACACACACACACACACACACACACACACACACACACACACACACACACACACACACACACAAAACCATTCATACTCACATCCATATATAGGGGCAATTTGGGATAGTCAATCTTTTTGGGGAGAAACCCACGCAAGCACGGGAATATGCAAACTCCAAACAGGAATGGCCAACGGTGGGACTGAAATCATGGCCTTTGTGCTATGAGGCAGATGTGCTGATCATTATGTCACTGTGTGGCCTTACAAAAACTAATAGATGATTGTCTGTCTTCCTTTCAGCTTTTTCCCTTTTACTCGGGAGTCGCCACAGCGAATCATCTGATTCGCACGTTTGATTTGGCAGAGGTTTTTACGTCGGATGCCCTTCCTGTCACAACCCTTTTTAGCAAGGGACAGAAACACGCTGACGACTTTGCAGCGACTCTTTACGAAAGTCAGCAATGGTTCTTTTACATGCCTCTCACCATAGACAGTGACAGACATGGCCCGCCTTTGATAACCCAGTTAGCTGCACTGGGGGAAAAACTAATAGATGATTAAAAAAAAAAAATTATATAATTGCGCGTAATTATTACAATTGTAATGATTCATGTATTTGTCTCCTGCCTGCTGCTAATTTATCACACTGCACAGTTTTAGACTGACAAAATGTAATTTCAAGAAATGGAACATATTGCTGAATGTATATGTAGATTCATCAAACGATTTTATTATATTTATCTGAGGCACAAAGCATCACTAACATCAAATGAGAACTGCTCCTTAACACCAACAAATTACCTAAATTTAAACTGATAATTAGATACAGCTGATGAAACCCAGTGAGACCTGATTGCAGGCCAGCTCTTGAGACTAAAATAGACACGTGAATCCTTATTCTCAGTGGAGGCCCAACAGAGTTGCTAAAAACTCATTATCAGATGATTTTTACAGCAGATTTAAAATAAGCAATAAATAAATAAACCTTTTTCAAATAAATACAGCAATCACACATTATCTGTGCACCAACTGCAGAACACAGCACACAGTGTCTACTCTGCCAAAATTTGTCCAAGGGTACAATAACAAGTTATTTAAGAAGGCACCACCTATCAAAGGACTATCCAATAAGTTTGAATTATGTTAGTGTTTATGGCTCCACTGTAATAAGAAAGTGAGTGAACAAAAACACATAGAGTCCCTCACAGGACAGCAGCAAAGTGAAAAATTAGCATTCGTTAATTCATTTGCTGAAACACTTGGACTTTCTTGGCTCATGAGGAGGCTATCTCAGTCAACTCTGGGTGAAGGCAGGGTACACCCTGAACAACTCCCTAGTACATCTCAGGGCCAACACACACTCAGCCACTCATATTCATACTTATACATTTGAGCAATTTCAAACAGCCAGTTGGTTTAATGTGCATGTCCTAGAAATCTATGCATGTACGGGCAGAACATGCAAATTCCACACAGAAACACCCTTGCTGTGAGGCAGCTATCTTAACCACGACCCCTGCATTTGCAAAACACCATAGAAATTATCTCTAAACAATTCGACAGACAAAAATGGAACATTCTGTGCAAAGTCCTTCGATACTTGTTTGTGTTTAACAATTACAGCATCATACTAGCAATAAAGCATTGTGATTATATGATAAGATGTGCCTTTTGTCTTGAAATTGAGACACTTGATATTTATTGATGGAAGGAATTCTGCATTGCACCAAAAATTCCATTCATCCATTTTCTGTACTACTTATCCATCAGGGATGTAGAGGGGAAGCTGGAGTTGAGAGATGAGGTACACCCTGAATAAGTTTTTAATATATTCCAAAGCTAACACAGAAACAAACAACCATTCACACCGATTCAATTACCCAGTTGATCTAATGTGCTTGAGAACTTGAATTTTTCAATATGACAAAGTTCATATCTGAATATTTGATAAAGTCAAGGTTTTGTATGATTTCATGATTTCAATTCAACAGTGTTGTTGAAGGGAAAGAAAAGAAATGCATGCACAAAGATCTGAGTCTGATCACAAAACTAATACATTTTCCAACTACCAAACTTCAAACTTGAATAAATATTTCCATGTCCAAGTTTATTTGGGAATCAATACATCAAAATCTTTAGTGCATGCCTGGGAGAAATAATATCAAAATATGGTGAACACAGTTGTTGCAATACAAACCAGAATCCAAAAACGTTGGGACATTATAGAAATTGTGAATAAACACCGAATGCAATGATGTGGAAGTGCCAAATTTCAATATTTTATTCCAAATAGAAAATAGATGATTGGGTCAAAAGTGTAAATTGTGAAAATTTATCATTTTTAGGGGAAAATGTGTTGATTTTAAATTTCATGGTGTCAACAAATAAAAAATAGAACAGGTAGCAATAAGAGGCTGGAAAAGTCAATTACACTTTAAACAAACAGCTGGAAGACCAATTACCACTAATGAGGTCCATTGGCAACATGACTGAGTACAAAGAGAGCTTCTCAGAGTGGCAGTGTCTCTCGGAAGTGAAGATGGGTAGAGGATCACCAATTTCCCGCAATGTTGCACAGA
>CM045739.1:32240000-32245000 GCA_024760905.1 Plotosus lineatus
GTCCGACTGAGAACCATGGCCTCGGACTTGGAGGTACTGATCTTCATCCCGGCTGCTTCGCACTCACCTGAGAATCGCTCCAATGAGAGCTGGAGGGCCCGACTTGATGAAGCCAAAAGGACAACATCATCCGCAAAAAGCAGAGACGATATCCGATGGCCACCAAACCAGAACCCCTCATCGCCTCGACTGCGCCTAGAAATTCTGTCCATAAAAATTATGAACAGAATCGGTGACAAAGGACAGCCTTGGCAGACTCCAACTCCCACTGGAAACGAATCCGACCTGCTGTTACCAATACGGACCAAACTCTGGCTCCGGTGATACAGCGACCGAATAGCTCGTAGCAACGGATCCGGAACGCCGTATTCTCGGAGCACGCCCCACAAGATCTTTCGAGGGACACGGTCGAAAGCCTTCTCCAAATCCACAAAGCACATGTGGACAGATTGGGCAAACTCCCATGCCCCCTCCAGAATCCTGTGGAGCGTATATAGTTGGTCAAGAGTGCTGCGGCCAGGACGAATACCACATTGTTCCTCCTGAATCCGAGGTTCGACTATCGGTCGGATCCTCCTGTCTAGTACCCCTGCATAGACTTTCCCAGGTAGGCTGAGGAGTGTAATTCCCCGATAATTGGAACACACCCTCCGGTCCCCCTTCTTAAAAATTGGGACCACTACCGCAGTTTGCCAATCCAGAGGTACAGCCCCTGATGACCACGCGATGTTGCAGAGACGTGTCAACCAAGACAGTCCTACAACATCCAGAGCCCTGAGATATTCCGGGCGGATCTTGTCCAACCCCGGAGCTCGACCACCGAGGAGCTTTTTGACAACCCCGACCCCTAAAACTCCTCCCACGGGTGGTGAGTCCATGGGAGGGCGGACCCATGTCTCCTTTTTGGGCTAGGCCCGGCCAGGCTCCATGGGCATAAGCCCGACCACCAGGCGCTCGCCTTCGAGCCCCTCCCCTAGGCCTGGCTCCAGGAGGGAACCCCGGTGACCCGCGTCCGGGCAAGGGAGACTGCTTCCTTTGTTGTCTCATGTGTCATAGTTTTGAATCGCACTTTGTCTGGACCTTCACCCCGGACCTGTTTGCCTTGGGTGACCCTACCAGGGGCATTTGCCCCCGACAACATAGCTCCTAGGATCCTTAGGTCACGCAAACCCCTCCAACACGATAAGGTGGCGATTCAAGCAGGGGCAGTGGTGGTCTAGTGGTATAAGGCGCCGGATCGCTGATCCAAAGGTTGGGGGTTCGAGTCCCACTCTCCACAAGGTTGTCATTGTCCCCCCAGTGCAGCTAACTGGGTTATCAAAGGCCGACCATGTCTCTCACTGTCTATGGTGTGAGGCATGTAAAAGAACCATTGCTGACTTTCGACAAGAGTAGGCTGAAAGGCCGTCAGCGTGTTTCCGCCCTGCGATGGCCTGGCGAGCTGTCCTGGGTGTACTCTGCCCTCGCCCTGAGTTGGCTGGGTTGGCGCCAGCCTCCCCGCGACCTTAATTAGGATGAAGCGGTTACAGAAAATGAACTGATTTTTCCCATTACAATTAATGTAAACAGTTTTAATCTGTTCAGAGATGCTGGAAAACTACCTTTTTTAAACATAAATGTTATTTTATAATGTCATTTATATCAAATATCATTATAATGTATATAACAATTGTATAATAACAAATGTATATCACATTATAATGTATATAACAATAATCATTATAATGTCATTTATATCAAATTGTATATTAAATGTGAAACAACAGGACACACACCAAATTCTTAATACATTAATTCATTTTGTGTCTTTTTTTGTTTGTTTTTTGTTTATTTATGTTTATTGTTTGTGTAAAGGAATGCGTACAGGACAAATATTATGCAGTGATGAAACATGTCAAAGAAATGTAAAAAAAAGCAAACACAAGAAATGTGTTACCTGATTCGTGTTTAGCTATCAGCTCTTTCTTAAACTCAACAATTTTCCGCACAACTGACCTTTTCTCAGGAGCTTTCTTTGGAGACATGTTTATCTAATCTAGTAAACAAAAAAACACAGTATACTGTACTCTGTAGCACAGGAGCAAGCACATCCACATGCACACAGTGGTCGAGCAGAATCAAAAGAGACCGATTTCCAGAAGCCGCGCACTTTTCCTCACTCTTGGTTTCATTTTTTCTCACGCGTTTTTTGAGTTCAACTTCCAAATTTTGTTCGACTTCCAAGGCAAAAAAAAAAAAAAATCTCAGATTTTTTGTTCGAATTCCGATTTGTTCGACCTATAAAGCGTTCGATAACTGAGGTACCACTGTATATCAAAACTTAAAAAGATGTGACCATCAGATATAAAGGTTGGGGGACAAACAAAAGGCAGCATTCAAGAATATAAGTGTGTGTGTATGTATATATATATATATATATATATATATATATATATATATATATATATATATATGAGATAGTGTTCCTATTATTGATCTGATGAAGGCTGGTAAAGTGGGCGGGAAGAAGAGGGGAGGAGCTGCTTCTAGCACACAGCTGAGCAAACCTCCTAAAAAGGGCTGTCATCGTCCTTCAGTTGCCGTTCAAAAAGACGGCGTTGGGAATCTTCCACGAATTACAGAAAAAAGGCAAAGATGCAAAAAATGCAACGTGAGCCTGAACAGCACTGAACTGATGCCTCTGTTAGGTAAGTCAAATTTACAAATCCAGTGTTGCTCCAAACACCATGTCGATCTGTGTCAAATAACAAGCCCTCCCAGCAATACAATTTGAAGTGTTCCTCGGAGCCTGTGAGCCAGGTGTACCGCTTGTAGTTAGTGGACTGAAAGTGGCGGACAAATCCTTTTCCCGGTTGTGACAGGCTTGCTAGCTTTGGAGCTGCCCGACCTTTCTTAACGATGTCCAGCTTTTCTTGAAAAGTCCATCTTGAAAATGGCTTTGACAGTAAATCTGCAACCAAATCCATTTCTTCTTCTCCTTCAGCCACTGTGGTTTGACAAAACCGCTATTAAATCAACACAACAATATATTTGCTTTTGCAGCTCGCTGCAGATGCAGTTTGGTAGCTCTGGCTAGTCCACTCTCTCACTATCCAATCATAGGGTGTGAAAACGCTGACGTTTCCGTACGTCTGCTAGAAGGCCTTGGTGTCGCCAACTCTAAATCTGATTGGCTAAAGCAACAGTTTTCCCGACACTTATTTTATGCTACAGGGCCGGCAGAACTGATTATGAAGGCCACCAGGTAAATTTCTGACCCTGGCAACAAGTAATGGCTGAAATGTGATTGGTTAAATGCTTAAATATGAAAACACACATCTGGAAGCAGCACAACCAGGAAAAAGCAATGAAAGGAAGCTGACAAGACAATTCGGAATTATTTAATAAGTCTTCATGGACAAAATATAATTAACATCAGTCTGTGATTCAGATATTTTTTAGGCCAGCATATATAAACTTTTACAGACAGTGATGAATTAAAAGTGTCGGAATTAGGCAACAACAAAAAACTTATCTGTAAGGAACTAAGTTCATGAATGACACTTTGTCCTTATGCAGGTTATGACCTCTGCATAATATAACCCTCAGGAACAGAGAAATCCTGAGACAAACAAGCTGACATTTACAGTCTGAGACCCAGCTGAGAATTTCAGTACAGAGAGTTGCTGAGTTAATCAAAACTTTGGAAGAATGAGCTCCACTTGAAATGCTTAGTGACTGAATTTTTCTCCATTAGCACACTGAATAGCTCGATTTATAATTAGTTCAAGGCCCAAAGGCTCGGCTCAGGTGTGTGCTATCTCTCTGCCCTGCTGAGCTGTTACTTACTTTGTGGAGGTTTTTAGCATTCATGCAAATCCATTTCTGTGTAAACTGAGAAGACTGTTCAGTGATTGAGTGGAAGTATGTAATCTAGGTCCATTTCCATTTGTGTCGGTAACATGAGAAAAACGATATGCAAGACAACACTCTGCTGATAACAGTAGAAGAATGGAGAATAATGGATAACAATATTATTAGTTTAGAGCAAAGAAAATGGCTGAATTCAACATAAAGGAAGCTACAGTGAACAAATAACATCTAGATGAAGTATGGAATATCTGTATATTGTCCTGTAATGTAATAGATGATGGTTGAAACAGTTAGGAGGCATACAATAATGTAATAAATATGCAGTAGGCTCAGTACCCAGTTTGACTTTGAGTAAAGTCAGAGGAAAGAATGAAAGGTTGGGCTCCCATAATGGGGTTGGCCATGGTTAATTAGTCAGTGTGGGTTTACCATTCACTGGGTGGTTTGAAATCTCTCCTGGGGAACACAAAAGCCACTGACTTTAGTAAAAGGACAAAAACAATGACAAGCACACTGCTGGAAATGAAGGAACACTGAGTAGAAGAGAAGGAGACTCAGAAATAACAACAACTGGCTCGGGTAGAACAGTTCTTACAAAGCCTCAGATAAGCAGCAAAAGATTAAAAATATATATATATTTTCATCATGATATAATGGTATATTACAAGTCAATTGCTTATGTGAGCATCATCAAGGTGGTGTTTAATGAAATAAACCATGCTGAATCGGCATTAACATATTCATTCACACAATACAGTTATCCTGCTGAAGGTACCCAGCAATGCAATTATCTCTTGATAGATTAAAGCAGATCTTACCCGAGGCTGCTGGAGGTCTAAACAAGTGCTGAAATGAATTAGATTGCTTTAATATGACCACTTTTTTTGTAAGCAGAGCAAACAACCTCAGCAGTCAGATGGGGATAGAACAAATCTGACACTTTCCTGACTTTCTGCATTGCTGGAATGAACAGCTGAGGCAAGTAAATTTCAAATTAGAAATTTTACACATTTTTGCTGTTTAATGTAATTGTCAAGTTTTGAAATGATATTAATCATTGGAATGACATTACCATTCCCAGAAGAAAGGTGGAATAGCTTGTACAAGACATGTAATTGGTTGTTCTAAATTGTCTGAGGTGTGAGTAT
>CM045739.1:32247500-32265000 GCA_024760905.1 Plotosus lineatus
CAAAAGCACGTTGCCAGGAACATTTTTAAATGTATGAAGTTAATGAGCAGGAGGAGAATTGGGTGAAAAATACTCGTCATTACTTTCTGTTAAGTCCATATCTGGCTCATCGCTCCATTCATTCAGAGCATCCCATAGTTTTGCTGTAGCTGTTTCTAATGGTTCATCTTGTTGGACATTTACCAAGCGAACACAACAAAATATTTCCCTGTTTTTTAATGCACGGCGGAATGATCAAATGTGTTGTTACTGATGAATATTATAGACATTCCCCAGTGGCAGGGGTTCTTGAAATACCGTGTAAAGTCACTTTTACAGGCAACGAATGCCTCATTTTACCATTACAGAGACTGGTCGAATAAAATTGGCAAGTTTGATCTACGATTTTGGTCCCAGTACACATGGACAGTTATTAGACGTAAGATCAAAAACACTAGGGGGGGGGGGGGGGGGCTTATTGGAGCAGTGCGCTTATTACCTCATTTCAGGTATATATGGGTATCCCTCACTTTTCCCCGTTAATTGGGACTGAGATCCTCCGCGACCAACGAATTCCACGAAGTAGGATCAATCTCCACTTCCTTGAAAAATACAGCACTGTAGTTTTCAAAACTGCCCACTGGAGGGATATATTGCATTACAGTACTATTTGTGAGGCAGCATTTGTGAGGCAGCCTGAGATGGCTCTCACTGTCTATGGTGAGAGGTTCATGTAAAAGAACCATCGCTGACTTTGGCAAAGAGTAGCTGCAAAGTTGTCAGTGTGTTTCTGTCCCTTTCTAAAGGGTTGTGTCAGGAAGGACATCCGACGTAAAAACCTATGCCAAACCAAACGTGCAAATCATTTTCTGTGGCGACCCCTGAAAAAGGGAAAAAAGCCAAAAGGAAATCTCATCTCCTGAGATGGCAGAGTGGATTTATTGTTCAAAGGGGAAGCACTTAAGCGGCATGCTTGAACTGAGCTAAGCGTGTGGTTTGCATTTATAGGGAGGCTATAAGAGGACTGAATTCAGGTATGAACTGCATTCAGCCCGAGCAGCTGCAGCTCAGCCATGCCCCTCAGCCGGAGCAGAGAGAAAACAATTAGAGTTAGTGAACACAGCCATCAAAATCAAAGTCTCCCCAAAACACAGACCATAACAAAAAGAACATAAAAGAACATGAAATGTAATTAATTGGATAAACAAAACAAAATGATAAACATGCGACACCACAGTACATAAAATCACACACACACAAACATTTTAAACATTAACTTGGGTACTGTACTGGAATAATAATTGAAAAAGACTAATACTAGAGTTCTTTAACAACAGTTCAGATGATTATTCCTCTCCAGGCACTTCACAGGAAATTATTGTTTCTTCAGGAGAAAGTCTTATTTCTTCAGAAGAGACATCCAACCACGTTACCTTTTTCTGGCGCTTAGCCAGCATTTGAGTGGCATCATAGAGCTTAACTGGTAATTAAAACACAGGAAAAAAAGGCTCATTGACAACTTGTGCACGGATGAGGAAAAAGGGGTGTATACATCATCTAAACCAATCAGCAGGTAGGAGGACAGCCATTGGCTGAATTTGAATGACGTGACTCTTGCTCGGCAATCCTCGAATATGCGCATGCGCGAGTGCAAAAAAGTCAAGGGCCTACTTTATATATTATTAAATATGTCAGCAGATTTTACAGTCAAAAAATGTAAACAACGACCATAATAAAAAGTCTATACTGTATAGGTTTTAACCCTTTAAAAAATGGAATCACTGGAAACAAGTTAATCAGGAAAAATTGCAATTTTACATGTTTTCTAGAAAATATAAATTTATTGGCTGTAATAAAAATTGTTTTCTGCTTTTAACAGAAATATCCTACAACTTTTCTAGCACATTTCATAATTTTCACATTTTATTCTTGTAAATAATACAGTTTGTGACGGATGAATGTCCACACTGTTGTAGCAATAATGGAAATGTACAGTGACTTTCTGAGTAGCCAACACTGCAATTTTTGCATTTTACTCCAGCAAAGAATACAGTTTATAACTGTTAAATGTACATCTGCTTGCGGCGATAATGGAAAATAGTTAAAGATTCTGAGTGGCCAGTATTGCAACTCTCGTATTACTTTCTTGTAAGGACTACTTTACAAGTAGTAAGGGGTGTTGTGGTGGCTTAGTGGTTAAGGTGGTGTGTTACTTATCCGAAAATCAGCGGTTCTGTCACCACTGTTGGGCCCTTGAGCCAGACACTCGTTTGAATAAAAATGATAATTGTAAGTCGCTCTGGATAAGACTGTCTGTGAAATGCTGTAAATATACTACAGTAGTCTCTGATTGTTAAATGCGCCTACTGGTGATACATGTTGCAGATTTTATTTTGATGTTAGTTTTAAGAATAAATGAGGTATTTTACTATGGTTAAAAACATTTATTCTTACAGTAAAGTGTGAACTCGGATATCATTCTTAACTGTAGAATGAGCAATATCACTACAGTACTCGTTTACCGTAATTGTAAAAAATGTCTTATAGTGAAGTTCTGGCAGCTGCCAGTATTTTACCATGAAAACTGACTTTTTTTTTTTTTTTTTTTACAGTGTAGACCATATCAGTCACATAAAATATCCCCCCACCAGGTTATCATGTGTTAAAAAAATCTGTTTTTTTTAAAGGATCAAGAGATATTACTGAGAAAACAGCTACAATCACAAACTTCCAATTCATAAAGTGACCCACAGTTACTTGTGAGTTGTAATTGAATGCACTATGAGACTTGAGTCCCACAGCACAAAATCCTGTTGTGTTATTTTTGATGAGTCACATATTTATTGAAATCACCAAGATCGGGAAAGCACTGAAATTGTCGGGAAACCAGAATTGATTAAATTGTGCCACAGAAGAAACAGGTCCATTGATTTTTTTTGTGTAACGGGTTGGATGGGGATGATCTCATTCAGTTTGGGTCCAACTGCCTAGGGATGCTGTTACAGTGACGAAAGAGGAAGCACTGCTGCACATTTATAAAAGGGAAGTCCCATTGGACTCACTCTTGTAAAGGCTAAACGACAGATGCAGGGTCCTGGTAGTCAGGGTTTGAGAAAAGCCAAAGCATTGCACCCTTCTAGAACTGTGGCTTGTCTTCAGTGGGCACAAGCGACCGGTGTGCAAACTCAGCATGACCTTGTATGCAAATGAAGGGAATATAAGAGCAAGGCAAGCAAAACTAATAATGTGGGATGGCAAGGGCTCCCCCTCCCCTCAGTATGCAGTTATTAAAAGCAGGTTTCTCCCTGAGGTTGGGCTGTGCAGCATGTGATCAGTGGCAAGGTGGATATTTCTGCTGTTGCTGGCACACTGCCTTTCTCATTACACTAACATATTGAGTCATTTAGTCAGAGCATGCCGAGAGCAGAGAATATTAAAGCCTAAAACAGATATGTCCCATGTGCCAATCTCTCATCCAGTGATAAGAGACCCAGTCATAGTGTGCCCTGGGATTGCGCACATGGGGAGAAGTGAATAGATGTGGAGAATTATGACATAAGTAAGAAACGTAACTATCTCTACCCTATTTTAGCATTTACAGTAGAGTTAGCGCACACACCTACAACAATCATCAGTTAATTAACATAGCAACAGAGATTTTCATCGGGCAGTGGTGGTCTAGTGGTATAGGGCGCTGGCTCGCTGATCCAAAGCTTGGGGGTTCGAGTCCCACTCTCCACAAGGTTGATCCCCCCCCCCCCCCCAGTGCAGCTAACTGGGTTATAAAAGGCCGGCCATGTATCTCACTGTCTATGGTGTGAGGCATGTAAAAGAACCATTGCTGACTTTCGACAAAGTAGACTGTAAAGCCGTCAGCGTGTTTCCGCCCTACGATGGCCTGGCGAGCTGTTCAAGGTGTACTCTGCCCTCGGCCGAAGTTGGCTGGGATGGGCGCCAGCCTCCCCGCGACCCTGAGGTCAACCTAGGGTTCAAGTCCCACTCTCCACAAGGTTGCTACTGCCCCCCACCCCCCACCCCCCACCATCCAGTGCAGCTAACTGGGTTATCAAAGGCCGGTCATGCCATGTCTCTCACTGTCTATGGTGAGAGGTTCATGTGATAGGACCATTGCTGACTTTCTACAAGACAGCTGCATAGCCGTCAGTGTGTTTCTGCCCCTTGCTAAAGGGTTGTGTCAGGAAGGGCATCCGACGTAAAAACCTACGCCAAGTCAAACATGCGAATCATTAATATGACTTCTGATATAAATTGGAGGCAGATGATTCGCTGTGGTGGCCCCTGAAGGGAACAGCCGAAAAGAAAAGAAGAACACTGTGGATAATAGTACATCTCATCCCCAGTGCAGTTAACTGGGTGATCACAGGCCAGACATGCCTCTCACTGTCTGTGGTAAGTGACATGTAAAAAAACAAACAAACAAACAAAACATTGCTGTCGATTATAACGAGTAAGCCATTGGGTTGCCATCAGCATGTTTTTGCCGTGCGACGGTCTGGCAGGTTTCCAGGGTGTACTCTGCCCAGAGTCCACTCAGATGAGTGGCCCATATATCCAATATTCATGACCCTAATTAGGATTAAGCAGTCCAGAAAATTATTTACTGATTGATATATCTCATTAAATCTCAAACCAAAGTTACTGGCACTCAGGCACTCATCTCTAAATGTTTCACCCTGTTCAGGGCAGCAACAGATCCAGAGTAATTCAACTCCTACATACAGACATCTGCAGAAAAAGCTTGTTCCACTAACAAAACATTTAATTCCCATTAGTACTTTTTTATTAATGAAATGGAAAAAAATGACACCTCAAATAATACTTACAATAAATGCAAATAATAATAAGATAAACAAAATGCAAAATGTCTACCATCTAAAACCAGAGCACTTTAGAGACAACAAATAGGAGACGGATGGTTTTGATGTGATTAAGTAATGGACTGTTGTTGCATCCAGGGTCCCATTTCCAGTCTCAACAGTATACTATACAAATGAATGTATAGTAATGATAATAAAAACACACACAAGCAGTTAAAATACCATTAAGTACAATCTGTGCCATAATAAAATGATTCCCAGTACAGTGCAGATGCTCATGAGGTTTTTTTTGTTTTTTTTTTTGACAAGAATTTTAGAATTCTTGCACAGTTTAACTCATTTAAAATTGTGGGAAATGAAACAAGTGTTTGAACAACATGTTCAAAAGCACGTTCATGGATACTTCTTGTTTGTCACACGCATGGAGAGTTGAACATGACTGTTGGCTCGTGAGTTTTTTTGAGAGGGATCATTGCAGCGTTATATTTCGTTATCCATCATGGGCCCCAAGAAAGTGATTCCCGGTGACACCGAAAAGAAGAAGCGGGTTCCGTTATCAATCAAAGTGAAGCAGGAGATAATAAAAAATACGAAGGTGGGATGCAGTTGAGTGAAATCGCAAAGGAGTATGGCTCTACAATCGGGACAATACTGAAGCAGAAGGAGACCTTAAAAGCGATAGCCCCTTCGAAAGGTCTCTCTGTGATATCGAAAAAGAGGTCGTCACTAAACGATGAGATGGAGAGACTGTTACTCCTTTGGATAAAGGAGAAAGAAATTGCCGGAGATACAGTGACGCGGGCAATAATTTCAGAAAAAGCAACCGCCATATTTAGTGACCTCGTGAAGGAGGATGGGGGTGAGGGTTCTTCGGACCAGCAATCCCTAGATTTTAAAGCGTCGCATGGGTGGGTCAAGAGATTTAAAAAAAGATAAATACGTTTCTTTTACTTTTAACACATATTTCATACAAAATTGGTGTACTTTTATCATGTTTAAAGGGTTTATGGGGTAGTCTTGGAATGAATCAAGCGTTTTACATGTACTACTTCATGTACTACATCTACTTACGAAAACTCCAGATTACGAAAAAGGCGCTGGAACGGATTAATTTCGTAAGTAGAGGGCCGACTGTATTCATTTTCTAACCTGTTTAATCCTAATTAGGGTTGAAGGGAGGCTGGCATGCATCTCAGCAAACACTAGGTGAAGGCGGGGTACAACATGAATACTTCGCTAGGCCATTGCAGGGTCGATATACAGACAACCATTCACACTGACCATTAGGGGCAATTTGGAAACGCTAATCAGCCTACTTTCTATGTCTTTAGACTGTGGGAGGAAACCAGAGTACCAAGAGAAAACCAAGTAAAACCCTTGAACAAGCAAACTCCACATATATAAATTTCCTTAAGCCTGTACTTGTGTGTGTGTGTGTGTGTGTGTGTGTGTGTGTGTGTGTGTGTGTGTGTGTGTGTGTGTGTGTGTGTGTGTGTGTGTGTTTGTGTGTGGTGGTCAGTGATGAACTGGTATCCCACTGAGAGTGTATTCATATCATCATCATATTTAATCAGCATAAAACACTTACTGAAGCTGAACAAAGTTGTATATCCAAATCAACTGTACCACAATGCACACATTCAATACAAATGTTTTGAATTATTGTATTTTTTGTTAGAAAGCACTACATTTAACAGAAATGGAGGTTCTTCAGTATTGTACAACTGTATATCGATATACAGATGTTGAATGACTGTCTGATGTGCGTGCAGCAGTCTGCTTCACAAATTGTGGAGGACACACAAAAGCATCTTTTTTTGAAAGTGTTCATCAGACTAAAGTAGCACTCACAAGAGCTTCAAATCACACAAAATAGAGGAGGGCACTCAGGCACTGTAATAGTCTTATTACTGTCTGGGATGGCCAAATTGTTTCTGTGCCTTCATGCTTTCATGTGCAATTTTAGTAAATGCAGCTATGTTGGTTAGTGCGCCCTAATCCTGCTCACGAAATATACCTAAACATGCTTTGACACACTTATACAGAATCGGAATCAGTTTGTTAATGACCAAACAGAAAATCATGCAGGATGGGGTTTAACATGAAATTTGAAATATAATACTCTCAAAGAAATGGAAAAAGCAAGAACAGTGGTACCTCACCTTACAAGTATCACCAAACAAAAAATTCAGGTTACGAAAAGAATTTTCCTGACATTTTTGTCTCAGGATACGAAACAAGTTCACGTTACGAAAGCGCCATCTTAAAAATTGAAACGCACAATTCAAACATTAAAACGCGCCATTCAAACATTCAAACAATGCACAAGCTGCTCTCCCATCAATGACGTTCAAACATCCCGCGCCGCTGGCCTCCCATTGGCCAACAACTGAGCTGTCGTTCATGTCGCCTTCACTCAAGTGCCATCTTGGACAGGTCCACCTGATGCCATCTTGGACAGGGATCCCATTGGCTAAGAGGGATGACGCAGCTACCTCCCATTGCCTATTATGGAGCAGAATCTACCATGATGTTACTATTTTTTTCATGCTTTATTTCTTGACTCAGGCTTTTAACCCTCCATAAACATTTTTAAGATTATAGCTCTGCTAAGAAGACATGGTCAACACGCACGCACGCACACACACACACACGCACGCACACAAACACGCGCGTGTACGCGTGTGATTTCCAGTGCGAGTGAGAAGAAGAAACGGGCTCAAGTGATATCACAAAGGAATATGGCCAAACCCGTCTACCACCCGTACGATATTGAAGCAGAAGGAGGTCTGAAAAGGTATGCTTTTATAATTTTTAAAGGGTTTAGGGGTAGTATTGGGAGCCTTGGAATGAATCACGCGTTTTACATGTAAAATTCGGTTCAACTTACGAAAAATGCAAGTTACAAAAAAAGCTGTGGAACGGATTAATTTCGTAAGGTGAGGTACCACTGTACCATGGATAGAAAGAGTAGAATAACTTATACTCTTCCCACTCATCCTCTTTCTTATCCACTGTAGATTAAACCCCACATCCCTGAAATCATCCGCACAGCCGTTTAAAATTATATCATTAAATGTATGGGCCTTTGATTAATGGTTTTAGGCTTGTTTCCATCAGTGCTGGTGCCTCACGTATAATCCAGGACATCTCACAAATAAATATTTTACAATTTGCCAACATCCATTATTGGCATGTCTATGGGTACAGTACGGCATCTCTTAATCAAAAGATGAATGTTTGCACCATCCAAATTTAACCGTCAAGCTCTAGACCCTGTCCAAAGTGAATCTATACTGTATATTCAACATATATGTGATAGGCTCTAGATCCATCCAGGCCATGACTGAGACAAATAATTCCCAACTTTTATTTCTAAAACGCCATGATTAGCTTGGATGCCAATTTTGAAATTTACTCACCTTGGATGAGACTTTAGGTTAGTGTTTCGACCATTTCTAATTTGTGGATACACTGCGAATATAGTATGTGTTCAAATAATAATAATAATAATAATAATAATAATAGGGCAACACGGTAGTGTAGTGCTTAGCAAGTCTGCCTCACAGCAAGAAGGTCCAAGGTTCGATTCTCAGCTTGGGCGTTTCTTGCATGTTCTCATGCTTGCGTGGGTTTCCATTCACAGACCAAAAGCATGCACAGTAGATCCATTAGTTGTTCCAAATCACTGAGATGTGTGAGTGTGAATGTTGACCCTGCGATGGCCTATGATGCGATGATCTATCCAGGGTGTACCCTACCTTTGCCCCAAGTCAACTGAGATGGGAGCCAGCCTCCCTGTGATCCTAATTAGGAATAAGTGGTTCATAAAATGAATGAATAAACAATAAAAAATAAATAAAAATAATAAAATATGTTTCTTTTAGTTCGACTGTTTTTTCAGTCTTCTTCTTCTTCTATATAGGACATATATAAAGGTTTTTTGTTAAGTGGGAATAATATCTCATGGGGTTAACATCTATTAGTCACCTGCTTTACATCTTGTTTTGGTACTTTGCCTGTTTAAAACAAAAATAAAAACTGCATGACTGGAGGAAAGATCTTGCCCATGCGTGATGATTGTGTGCAATTCAATATCAAATCAGAGTAAGAAAGTGTCAGACCATGTGTTAAAAAACAGAAGAAAGCATATGACTACAAGAGGTCATTGTTACTCATGCACAAAAGTAAGCAAATGGTTTCAGAAAGACATACTGGCAAATTCCATTTTATTTTCAAGAGCTAACACTGTCTCTTCTTTTCCTTTTGGCTTTTCCCTTCAGGGGTCGCCACAGCAAATCATCTGCCTCCATCTCACCCTATCTGCATCTTCTTCTCTTACACCAACTACCTTCATGTCCTCTTTCACCACATCCATAAATCTCCTCTTTGGTCTTCCTCTAGGCCTTCTGCCTGGTAGTTCCAACCTCACCATCCTACTACCAATATACTCACTGTCCCTCCTCTGTACATGTCCAATCCATCTCAATCTAGCCTCTCTGACTTTGTCTCCAAAACATCTTACATGTGCTGTCCCTCTGATGTACTCATTCCTGATCCTATCCATCCTTGTTACTCCCAAAGAGAACTTCAATATTTTCATCTCTGCTACCTCCAGCTTTGCCTCCTGTCCTTTCCTCAGTGCCACTGCTTCTAAACCGTACAACGTCATTAGCCTCATCACCGTCTTGACATTTTTCCTTTCATTATTGCCGATACCCCCCCCTCCCATCACACTAGATACTTTTCTCCAACCATTCCAACCTGCCTGCATATGCTTCTTCACCTTTTTTCCACACTCTCCATTGCTCTGGACTGTTGAGCCTAAGTACTTAAAATTCTCCACCTTCTTTATGTCTGCTCCCTGTAACCTCACCGTTCCTCTTGGGTCCTTGTCGTTCACACACATGTATTGTCTCTTACTGAGGCTAACCTTCATTCCTCTCCTTTCCAGGACAAACCTCCACCTCTCTAGATTTTCCTCCACTTGTCTAACCTTGTCTGTCAGCCTGTCCATCACCATAGCAAACAAGAAGGGGCTCAGAGCTGACCCTTGATGCAGTCCCACCTCCACCTTGAACTCTTCTGTCACACCGACAGCACACCTCACCACTGTCTTACATCTCTCATACATGTCCTGCACCACTCTAACATACTTCTGCCACTCCAGACTTCCTCATGCAATACCACAGTTCCTCTCTTGGCACCCTGTCATATGCTTTCTCCAAAGGCACAATGTAGCTCCCTCTGACCCTCTCTGTACTTCTCAATTAACATCCTCAAAGCAAACACTGCATCTGTGGTGCTCTTTCTTGGCATGAATCCAAACTGTTGTTCACAAATTCTGACCTTCCCATAGTCTAGCTTCCAATATTCTTTCCCATAACTTCATCGTATGGCTCATCAACTTTATCCCTCGTTAGTTGCCACAACTCTGCATGTCTCCCTTGTTCTTAAAAATGGGCACCAGCACACTTTTCCTCCATTCCTCCGGCATCCTTTCACTCTCAGACCATGTTGAATGTTTTTGTCAAAAAATCTACTGCTACCTCTCCGAGAGACTTCCATACCTCCACTGGTATGCCATGAGGACCAAGTGTCTTTCCACTCTTCATCCTCTTCAATGCCATCCTCACCTCACCCTGACTAATCTTTACTACTTCCTCATCCTCAACGGTCACCTCTTCTACTTTGTTCTCTCTCATTTTCCTCATTCATCAGCTCTTCAAAGTACTCTTTCCATCTTCCCAGCACACTTCTGTCATCAGTCAGTACATTTCTCTCTTTGTCCTTAATCACTCTCACTTGTTGCATGTCCTTCCCATCTCTATTTCTCTGCTGTGCCAATCTGTATATATCCTTTTCTCCTTCCTTACCATCCAATCGAGCATACAAGTCATCATACGCCCTCTGTTTTGCTTTTGACATCGCTACCTTTGCGTTATGCTGCGTCTCCCTGTACTTCTGTTTACTCTCTACAGTCCTCTCAGTGTCCCACTTCTTCTTAGCTAACCTCTTCCATTGTACACACTCCTGCACTTCCTAATTCCACCACCAAGTCTCCTTATCTACTTTCCTTCCAGAGGACACACCAAGTACTCTCCTACCTGTCTCCCCAATTACATTAGTTGTAGTTGTCCAGTCATCTGGAAGCACTTCCTGACCACCCAAAGCCTGTTTCAACTCCTCCTTGAAGACAGCATGACACTCTTCCTTTTTCAGCCTCCACCACTTTCTCTTCTGCTCTGCCTTTGCCTTCTTCACCTTCCTCACCATCAGCGTCATCTTGCACACCACCATCCTATGCTGTCTGTCAATGTTGTCACCCACAACTACTTTGCAGTCACTGACTTCCTTCAAATTACATTGTCTTCACAAGATGTAGTCTACCTGTGTGCTCCTACTCTATTCTGGAAGAAAGTATGTATTCACCACAGCCATTTATCATTCTTTTTGCAAAATCTATCAACATTTGTCCTTCTGTGTTCCTGTCCTGGATACCAAACCTGCCCATCACTTCCTCGTCCCCTCTATTGCCTGCACCAACATGTCCATTGAAGTCTGCACCAATGACCACTCTTTCACCTCTGGGGGTACTCTGCATCATTTCATCTAACTCACACCAGAATCTCTCTTTCTCTTCTAGCTCACATCCTGCCTGTGGGGCATAAGCACTACAACACTGAACATCATGCCTTCAATTTCTAACTTGAGACTCATCACTCTGTCTGACACTCTTTTCACTTCTAGAACATTCCTGACAAACTCCTCCTTCAAGATGACTCCTACCCCATTTCTCTTCCCATCCACACCATGATAAAACAGCTTAAACCCTTCTCCTAAGCTTCGAGCCTTGCTACCTTTCCACCTGGTCTTCTGAACACACAATATGTCCACCTTCCTCCTCTGCATCATGTCAGCCAGTTCTTTAGCTTTTCCTGTCAACATTCAAAGTCCCTACTTTCAGTCCTAGACTCATGTTTTGCCTATGGACACGCCTCCTGCCTCTCCTTCTTCAACTAAAAGTAGTCCAATTTCCACCAGCACCCTGTTGGTTAACAGCACTGATGGCGGTCGTTGTTAACCCGGGCCTCGATTGATCCGGTTTGGAAGTCTTAATGATTCACATATTGGAGTTGGCATAGGTTTTCTGTTGGATTCCCTTCCTGACACAACCCTCTGCATTTTTCCAGGCTTGGGACCGACGTGAAAAAGAACACTGGCTTAAACATTGAAGTGTTGAAGTGCCCCCCCCAGCAACATTGAACATATAAAAGTGAGTGACTGGTGATAGTTTAGTGAGCAGAAGATTTTTTCTAAGATCACCTTATGTGATCCTGAACTTTGACCTATACCTGTTCATGGGCCTTCGGTGTAATAGATGACACTTTGTTCGAAATCCATTGAGGGATCCAGCTCTGACACGCAGCACCCAAATAGTTGGATGGCTGGATGATAGAAGGACCATAGAGACCTATAATGGCACATTCATGAAATTTTTACATGTCCAATCCTCATTTGGAAGTCTATTACAGAGGATCTTACAATTCTGAAAATGCTCATAAATGTTGAATTCATGTTCAATTTCATACTAAAATTAGTACTGAACTACTGTCTATAATAGTGCATGAAAAGTCCCAGACTGAACACACTGTATAAAATTAATAACCAAAGTGTAAATAACAAAATATGTTCTGCAGTACTCTTCAGTTTATGGTTATGGTTTTAAATGCACGTTATAAATAAAATTCCAAAATAAATACATAAATAAATAAAAATCACAAACCAAACAAACAAACAAACACACAGTTGATTAATTCTTGTATCTTTATCACAATAAACATTGCATTGGTCTTTCTTGAGAATACTGGGTGTACGGCAGGGAATACACTCTGGATAGCACACCAGTCACAACAAAACATCCAAGTTTATACACCAATTCAGGTGCTTGCGTGGGTTTCCTCTGGGTGCTCCGGTTTCCTCCCACAATCCAAAGACATGCACAGTAGGTTAATTGGCCGTTCTAAATTGCCTGTAGGTTCACATTGTGCAGAAGGCAATGGCAAACCACTGCACTAATCCTGCCAAGAAAACCTCCATGAAGATGATCACCAGGGCGTTATCCTTCATGGCAGGTCGCCAATGGTCGTCCTACGACTCAGGCACTAGATAGATAGATACCTTTTAAGGCCTCCTTCTACTTCAATATTGTACCGATGTTTGATCGGTTTGGCCATATTCCTTTTCGATATCACTCAACCACATGCCACGAGCCTGCTTCTTTTTTTCACACGAGCGTGTGTGCGCGCGCATGTGTTGACCATGTCTTCTTAGCAGAGTTATAATCTTATTAATGTTTATGCAAGGTTAAAAGCCTGAGCCAAAAAATAAAGTTGCTCAAAAAACTCACGAAACAACAGTAACTCTGTCCTTTACGCATGTTAGAACACCGTGACAAACAATGGGTTGAAGGCACGCGAAAAGCATCATGGGTATTATGGAGATACAGCTCCCTCTTAGCCAATGGGAGGTCAGCGGGGCAGGATGTTGGGAGATAGCCAATGGGAGGCCAGCAGGAGAGCAACTCGCGCATTGTTTGAATTTTTGAGATAGCGTGGTTCGTAACATGGATATGTTTCGTGTCGAGAGAGGGAAATTTTAGGTAAATGCGTTTCGTAACCTGGATTTTCATACAAAGTATGAAAAGCTAAGATCAGACCATTACATACACCTCGTTTTCCAAACCCAAGCAGTGGGATTCGTGTTTCAAATCATCTACAATCTCAAAATTTTCAGGTCGTCACCCCCCACACACACACACACACACACACACACACACACACACACACACACACTTTCCAAATTGCTCCGTGGGCCCTACAATGTTCCCCATGCTGCTCTTATTAATGTCATTTTTTTGTAAAACTAAGCAATCACCCAACTATTGATACACCACTGTCTTATTTAAAACGTCTTTACGTGTTTGAATTAATTAAGGTACCGTCTGGATCTTTAAGAGGAAATCTGGTTCATCAAACCCCATTCTAATCCTTAAATCAGCTTCTACAAAGTAAAGTAGAATTCCTTTATATATAAAATATATAAAAACCTACAATGGCAGTTATTCAAGAAACATGCTAATTACTACTCGCTGATCTTTCTGCCTGATGTGTGAAATGTTGACTGTAACCATCACTCTTGGTGAACTTTTAATTTTGTGCTATTCCAGGCTTCGGCTTCACACCCAGCAACGCAGTGTCATGAAGCATGATCAACAGTGACATAATCGCACAATATTTTTGATGTATCATGCCAGAAAGAGAGAATATTTAAAGTGCTACACAACTTACCTATCCACATGGGTGGCACGGTGGTGTAATGGTTAGCACGTCCGCCTCACAGCAAGAAGGCCTGGGTTCGATTCCAGGCCTGGGCGTTTCTGTGTGGAGTTTTCATGTTCTCTCATGTTTGTATAGGTTTCCTCTGGGTGCTCCGGTTTCCTCCCACACTCCAAAAACATGCACAGGAGGGAGGTTAATTGGCTGTTCCAAATGGCCTGTAGGTGTGAATGAGTCCATGTGTGGCCTGGCGAACCATACGGTAGCTCATTGTGATCACAGCCATGACAATCCCTGTATGAGCATCATTCAAGCTTCAGGGATCGATGTCCATTCCTCGTGATTGGATGTAGATGTACAGAGAGAGAGACCTATCATTGAGGTACTTTATAAATGTTCTGTAAATAATAATAAAAAAAGATCTTAAGGAAAACATTCAGAGGGGATAAATTGTCGGCATCCTTTTGTCTCGAAACAATAGGGTTTGCACCATGGATCAGTTCATGGTACTCTGGGTGAGGGCAGAGTACACCCTGGACAGCTCACCAGGCCATCACAGGGTGGAAGCACACTGACGGCTATGCAGCTACTCTTGTCAAAATCAGCAATGGTTCTTTTACAGCCTCTCACCATAGACAGTGAGAGACATGGCCGGCCTTTGATAACTCAGATCGCTGCACTGGGGGACACTTTACAGTGGAGATGGAGTATCCTCTCCAGGGCGCGAGGCCTAGGCCAAAATATGGAGATCCTGGGTGGCCCAATAGTCAGGATCCTCTCTCTGCCTTGCTGACGGGGTCCAAAGGAATGCAAAGCATGACATTCGGTGTTAGTTTGGCTGCAGGGGATGCCGGAACGGTGATACTTGTAGCACTGAACCGTCTGTGGGTCCCCACTCCTGATTTGAAGATTTACTCCTTTTCCCTCATGTGGTTTGGCCCGTCAGCAGAGATGGTTTACTGGGGTGTGGCGCTTGGAGCCAGCATGTGAAAACTTTGGGAGATGGATGAGAACCGGTTGTCCGTTCACCCTACGAGAGAGGGTGTAGCTGCAGGCAGACAAGGGTACCTTCTCTATCCAGAGCCCCCTACAGCCCAAAGGGGGAATTAATAACTCTAATATAACAATATGTTGATACGCCTGCAGTCAGATAAAAACCAAAGGGATGTGTGCTGCCTGCTGATACATGTTGATAGCGTTGTGAGCGAAATGATGTAATAACAGCGCACTATGGACATTTTCTTATATTTCTTGTAAATTTCCACACAGTGTAATAATGTTGCAGTCCATTTATAGTCTTAATCAGAATAAAACCACACCGATTTTCTTGTTTTATTTGTTTAATAAACATCCTCCCAGACAAAAAAAAAAAAACATTCCTTAACCGGCCTTCAGTAACAACTTGCCGAGTACAAGACATGTGAACATCTGCACAGGAATTAACTCGTAACTCAGTGCACTAAGGGATATAAACATCACAACATTCATGCCAAGTTCAGGAAGGTCTTTTGGAGTGCAGATTTTTCTCAAAGCTTGTTTCTGACAAAGTTCAATAAAGTATCAAATATTAAGGCATCATGAACAACTATATTGACACCGCATTATATGCACGATCGACTAGGCTCCTCCCAAACCCATCTACAATTTACAACAGCATAGTAGAAAATCAAAAGCTAATCCACTCACCAGTCATGCAAACAGTACACATTTACAACATTTCGCTGGAGAAAAGAAAGTCTTTGGTTACTAAAGCTCTTAAAAGCTTTGCATTGTGAGATTTGTATTACACGAGAACGTTCATACAAGAGCAGTGCATACAGAATTACACCGCAGAATGCAAAGTGACCTGGATGTGAGTGAGGAAGTCATTGTATTATGGTTGATAAACACTGGTATCATCTCTTATGATAAAGTGCACATGTTCAGCTGTGTTTGATTAAAGGGGAAACATTGAATGTGTATTCGTGAAAGAACAGCTGCTTTAATAACCTGATACACACACCTGTTTGTTACCCCCCCCTCCCAAAAAACCCCCAAAACTAAATAAAAAACAGAAAAAAAAAACTATTCCCGCAAGCCTGGAAGTACACAATTTTACAGAATGCCCTTGCATGCTCTAAGATTATTAATTTTTCTTTACTGGGACGAAAAGGAACAAACCTCTCTTGATATGACGGTGGCCCTGTGCACAAAGCAAGCTCCATTATGGATATAATAATATGAAGCTCCATTATGTGCTTCATTTCCTGCGGCTTCAGTGCATTGTGGGTTTTTAAAAAATATTTATCGAAAAATAAAAAAATACAGAAGTTAAGGAAAATGCCGCAAAACAAGGCCAATAATGCAAAAAAAAAAAAAAACCCCAAACAATACCAAAAAACAACCCAAAACCCCCCAACAAAACTGCTTACATTTTTATGTGAGGTGCGCATCTGTGTCTGTATGCGTGTGTATTTATATTTTATTTACATCTTATGCATTATTTTTTACTGTTTAATGTTATTATAAGCATTTATAGCATTGAATATGTATTTATTGATATTATATACACATACATGTACGTATACGTCAGTCGGGGGGGGTGGGGGGGTGGTACAGGCAACTTCGCGGAAATCGGCGGTTGTGGGGGGTGGGTCTCAATCCCCATTAACCGCGGAAAGTGAGAGATCCCTGTAATGGAACAAGTGGACTTCATAGAGCCCTGACCTCAACCCCACTGAACACCTTTGGGATGAACTGGAGTACCGATCCAGTGTTCACTAATACTCTTGTTGGTGAACAAGTAAATAATCGTAGTTTGCTAAAATCTGGTGCCAACTCTTCCCAGAAAAAACTGGGTCATTATAACAAGACGTGGGAAATAAATCTGGGATGAGACAATTAACAAGTATGTGCAAGTATGATGGTCAGGCGTCTGCAAATCGTTCACCATATGGAGTCTTAATTCAGGTAATAGGTGCCATGCCTAAACTTGTATCCAACCATAACCCTAACTTCAGTAACTATAAACAAACTGTCTCTTTCTTTTAATATACAGCAAATTATGTAATAGACAAAAAAAAAAAAAAAAAACCCTTACCAAAAACCCAAACAAAAAAATAAAAATTATTCTTGTGGGGACCAGGAATTCAGACAGCTTTCCTTGTGGGGTCCCCCCAGCTGTCTGATACACACAAATGTGTACATTGGTGTCTAAAACACATCTATTTTCAGTTCAGTGTAATAATGTAAGACCCACTGAGAACAAAAACATTCTCTTTTCCAAACGGTGAGATGTGAGAGCGAAAATGAGGGAAATGCCGCAGGGTTTATAGAAGGCCGATAGATATACCCTGCAGCTGTGAG
>CM045739.1:32270000-32427500 GCA_024760905.1 Plotosus lineatus
ACAGCAAACCATTTCCTCTTTAATGAAATCTCAGGGCTCAAAACAAGGCAGGGGTCTCTATTAGAAGTACTCAAATTGCAAAGCGTATTCATCCTACTTCTTCTTACAACTTCGAAAGCAGAAGCGCATAATATTTCAATGCTATGCTGCTGGCACAATGCCCATTGACTCAAAATTTCACATTACATATTATTCTTCACACATGACTGCCCCCTCCCATTCACACAAGTGTCAAATTCACCAAGGGTCCACCATCATAGGTTTGATTGTGGACAACAACGAGTCAGGAAGGTGATCCTGCGGCTATGGCGATGGTGCGACAAAAACAATCCAGAACTAAACACATCCAAAACTAAGTAGATGATAATGGACTTCAGGAGATCGAAATAAGCTGAGCACTCTGCACATTACATTGATGGGGAGGATGTGCCATTGAGAGCCTCCTGACCTACTGCTGTAGAGTGTGGCGAGGCCTTGCAACGGGTGTTGAGGACGGCAGAGCACGTAAGTGGAACTGCTCGACCCTTCTTCATCGACATTTACACGGACAGACTTCAGAGGCGAGCCAGTGGAGTTATCAGGAACCCTACACACCCTGGAACAATTCCTTTTCTCCCCTCTCCCATCAGGACAAAGGTACAGGACACTAAGAGCAAAAACTAACAAACTCAAAAACAGCTTTTACCCACAAGCTGTGAAACACGTCAGACCACCACCATCACACACACACTGTCTGCATGAACATCATTCAGACCATCTTCCTGGACAGTGCAATACTCATGTTTGAGAAGGTCTCGAATATCATAACATTTTTAGCACCATGCACCTTAAAATTAGAAGCTCTACCTCTTGCCCGGTGCATATCGTACAACTTTGTCACATTTACAGACTTACACATACAGTAGGCCCTCGATATTCGTGGGGGTTCGGTTCCGGCCCCTCCCGCGAAGGAAGATAATCCGCGAGTTCTGTACCCGGAAGTAAAACCCCATGTATCATATTACATGTGCGAATGAGCAACTGGAAGTAAAATACTATGTACTATCTATTACATGCGCTAAAATATGCTTCTTAAACACATTCTATAGACCAGGGGTGGCGAACAAGTTCGACACAAAGAGACAAACTTTTTAACTGTGAGAATTAAAGAGCCACACCACGTGCTGACCTGCCAAGACAAACACACATCTTCCCATTCTCCCAGAAATGTCCTGTGTTCATCTTCATATTTTTGTTTAGCTTTGCATTTTGCCATTTTTACAAAGAGGGTAAGCCTGCATGCAAAGAAAATGTTTACTTAATTTCCAAGCATTAGACGTCATCCACTCAGATGATTGGCGGTCACTTATGTGTCAGACGCGGCATAAAAAAAACCCAACCTGTCAAAATTATTTTAAAATATTATTTATTATTTGTTTTTAATAACCTCTGAAGGATTTAAATGTGCTTTAAGATTAAAAAAACAAACATGAAAAGAGGCAAAGAGCCACATTTGTATTGATCAAGAGCCGCATACGGCTCGAGAGCCACCCCTGCTATAGACAGTCTTACTCATTAATACAGTATTAATGTAGTAAAATATAGTAATGCTTAAGAAAAACTTTTTAATTCTGTATTGATATTTATTAATAATATACATAAACATTATACAGCATACTATATATATATATATATATATATATATATATATATATATATATATATATATTAACTAGTACACACACACACACACATACATATAGTATGTATATGTTTTCATTTTGTATGTATAATATATTATCCAGTTAATCTCTACAACTTGCAAGAAATGCCTCACATTCAGAGGGGAAGGACTTAAAAAGCACGCTTTAATTAAGGTGAGCGTGCGGTTTGTGTTTATAGGAAGTAAATAAGATTACTTAATTCAAGTATGAACTGCATTCAGTCCGAGCTGCATTCAGCTGGAGCGGGAGAAAGCAGACACACAAACATTCTAAACATTAACTTAGGTACTGTACTGGAATAATAATTGAAAAAGACTTTAGTACTACAGCTTTACAACAGTTCCGACGATTATTCCTCTTCAGGCACTTCAGAGGAAACTTCGTTTCTTCAGGAGAAAGTCTTATTTCTTCAGAAGAGACATTCAACGTCATTACCTTTTCTATCGCTTAGCCAGAGAAGATGCACAGCGTTTTAGTGGCATCATAGAGCTTAACTGGTAATTAAAACACACTAAAAAAATGCACATTGAGTGAGGAAAAAGGGGCATTACAACATCTTAACCAATCAGCAGGAAGGAGGACAGCCATTGGATGAAATTGAATGACATGACAGTTGCTCAGTGACCCGGGAATATGCAAACTGTGAGTGCAAAACCGCAAATAGTCAAGGGCCTACTGTATATTCACATACCCCCCCCCCACACACATGAATATATGTGTATGTCTGTAAATGTGTGAATATGTGAATAAATATATAGGTGTATATAGGATATGCATGCACATATAAAGCTTAGTGTAGTTCCTTAGTTGTCTTTTGTGCCAATTTTACTGTAAGTAGAACATCTCAAGTCCAATAGATGTTTTGCAGATGACGTCATGCATACGTCATCCCGCCATATTGGAATGAAAACAAACCATTCACTCCGGTTCCAACACAGTAGCACACGTGTGTGTAAGGGTTTAATACTGCATTTATTTATTAAACGAGCGCAAAATGATAGTTAACTGTGTTGCTGTCGGCTGTACAAATTATAGAGGAAAGAAAGCGGGTGTTAAATATCATAGACTCCCTGCAAATAAAGCCCGACGAGAGAAATGGATTTCTGCTTTGAAAAAAGCTGATACCTACAACATAAGAAAGACTGGCGATCAGCTCCTACCAGTTTATGTAGCGAACACTTTGTTGGAGGAAAGTAATTTTTATCAGTAGATATATTATTATTTATTGTCTTAACCACAATTTGATTCTATTTAACTGTATATCTTGTGTCTATTTATAACCTGAGGGCAGCTAAAATGCTATTTAATCTTTATCATAACATGTACAGTATATAATATAACTATTATAATATTTCATAGATTTAAATCCACATATTTGTGCTTAATATATAATGTAGGCAAAATGATAAAAAAGTGAGTTATAATTACCTTTGCCATGATTAATACTTTGGTGTCCTCACAGCTTGCCATGGGTGATATTAGAGGCTTTCCTGGGTATAATATGCACGCGAAGTGCCGAAACCCATTCGGATAAAAAATACTCATACGCTTCCCAGATTGAACTTTAACAGTCTTTAATACGTGTTCTAACACAAACAACAAACAACAAACATGCCGTTCTTTGGCTTCCACTTCACTTGTTTAATCCCACAATGCATTACAGAACCGGAATGTACCAAGTTCCGGGAAGGGGGGGGGGGGTAATGATTAACAATGATTGCTACACTTTAAGCCCTTTGAAACTTTTCAGTTTTTTACGAATATTTTCATACAGTTCTGAAATGCATTATGGGATTAAAGAAGTAAAGTGGAAAACGGCATGTTTTGTTGTGTGTGTTATAACACGAATTAAACACTGTTACAGTTAAATCTGGGAAGCGTATGTTACATCTGGGTATGTTAAACCAGGTATCCTGTCCGTTGCTTCATCCATGCAGTTAACAAACTAACCATCGAGCAAAACGTATGGGTCATTTGTTAGCCCTGATAACCGTAGTTTTTGAATATACTGTTGTTTATGATCGTTATCGTAATTACCTGGGAGCTCGGAAAGCACTGGGATTGTATTACGGCTGTCGACATTCATATTTATATAATCTACCACGCTTAAAAACAGGCACCTCCAAAGTAAGTACACGTTTGTTTTCACCTCAATATGGTGGCAGCTTTAGGCAGTCACGTGACTGCAAATCCTCTATAGGAGCCTTCAGGAGGGACAACAGAAACTCCTTTGTCACCTTCATTCATTGTGAATGCCAATACACTGTACTGACAAACTCTCTGTGGAGCTATCAAAGTAAAGTTAGATTGAAAAACTTTATGGAAAATTGTGTTTAGAGGAAGGAGAGACTCTGCTTTTCTCCGCAGGTCAATTGTCTCTGTGCCCTCTGTGGTATTTACGCAGTGAAAACTTATTCGTTTTTATCGCAACAAAGAGAAATGCTGCAGGCAAGTGCAGACCATCTGTCAACTGTCAGAGAGAGTAACGATGGATTCAGCATCTAGGGACTCCTAACAAGAGACAACAGGAAATGGACTCAAACAGTAAAGTACTGGACTGCTCCATTCCTCCACACTGTTTAAGTGTAGACTCATCAAGTCTCCAATCTCTTGTGACTTTCACCTGTAAAAAAGATAAGCTGACTATGAGTTCATGGACCATCACTCTAGAGATGAGGACTCATCAAGAAAAGAGTAGCTCTGCCAGTTTAAAAGATGATGCCTGTCTATTTCACTGACAGCTGCTTTTAATATTGCATCCTGCAATGAACCTGGTACTTTTACAGCACTAAGGTCAAACCTGGCAGATGCAAAACATGTGGAAAATGGCTTCAAAGAGTGGCTCAGCCGAAAGCCCACAGTCAATGTCTATGACAACAATGCGAACAGATGCAAGTTTATCCTGGTTTTCAAAAACTGCAGAAAACATAGAGGAAAAAGGAACAGGCAGATTGTTTTTAGGTTCATTAATATTATTTCCCCCCAATGCAGCTAACTGGATTATCAAAGGCTGACCATGACTCTCGCTGTCTATGGTGTGAGGCATGTAAAAGAACCATTGCTGACTTTGGACAACAGTAGGCTACATAGCTATCAGCATATTTCCATCCTGCGATGGCCTGGTGAGCTGTCCACGGTGTACCATGCTCTCATCCGGAGTCGGCTGGGATGGGCACCAGCCTCCCCATGACCCTAATTAGGATTAAGTGGTTACGGAAAATGAATGAATGAATGAATAATATTTCACTTCAGCACTTTGAGAATAAATGTCACTGTTTGATACTACTGGAATTGCCATCATATTAGACATCCATAGGCAAAGATGGTGCAATCAAATAAGCAAATTACCATGCTCTACTTATAGGATAGCCATCCACATACAAATACTGTTCACTAGAATGGAATAGGATGCGGTATGCAAAATAGACTCGTGCATCTGGTGGTGGTGAAGTTCACTTCATTAAAAGCAGGTGTTTCCAAAACATCATTTGATTTATTATATTATTAACTTCACTCTGAGGAATGCTGAGGTGTTTTACAAAATAAAACTCTGCGACTTACTAATTCATCTGAAACTTTATGTAAATGACAAAAACACAAGGAAATTTTCAATATTTTTTTGACCAACTTAAACCTCCCCATTATTAGTTCAATTTGGCTGAATACAAAGAACTCCTGGCAAAACCACCCCAGCTCACAGGCTCAACATCTCTTACTCACCTGTATTGTCTTGCTTTGGTTTTGAGTCTGTTTACAATAATAACAATAAAACCCTGAGATTTATTGGCAATCTGTCCAGGGTGTACCCGGCCTTCGCACAGTAGGCTCCAGCATCCCTGCAAGCCTAGTAGCATTAAGTGGTTTAGCAAATAGATGGATGCATAACAATAACAAGTCCACATTCCCACAGGAACAATCTTGAGCATCTGAATAAAAACTTGGCAATGCATGACCAATTTATAGAAGATGGAAAAGTCCAGGATTAAAGCGTTAAGAAACAGAACAAGGGGATATAATATCAAAAGATGGCAATGTTTACTGATCTCATCGCTCCTGGTGAAGGGGTGATTGATGCTCCTGTATAGCAGTACGCAAAGAGTTTGTGGTCAGTTCTGTTTTATTTTGTAAATATAAAGAAAGGTAAGAATGTAATGCTCACAGAACAGACTCAAAAAAGTTGTGACATACTGTAATTGAAAGAGGATTAAACAGTTTAGAGAATATTCAAGTAATAAACCAAAAATAATTGGTAGGAGTTGAGGTATCATGACTGGGTATAAAAGAAGCATCCATCAAAGGCTCATTCTTTGCAAACAAGAACAAGTCATGCCTCAACCCTTAGAGGCAAAATTCAAAACTTTTTAGTCATTTCAAAAAGAACATTTCCTCAGCTGAGAACTAATAAGGTCTATCTGCTAGTTCATTCAAATGACAGGTAGACCTTGTGAATTCTCAGTTGACGATTTCTCAACTCAAATATTCAGAAAATAAAATCTTTCAAAATCAACAGTACAAAATACTGTGAAAAGATTCTGGAAATCTGGACACATCTCCGTACAGTAGGCCCTCTATATTCGCGGGGGTTCGGTTCCGGCCCCTCCCGCGAATGAAGATAATCCGTGAGTTCTGTACCCGGAAGTAAAACCCCATGTATCATATTACATGTGCAAATTATCAACCGGAAGTAAAATACTATGTAGTATCGATTACATGTGCTAAAATATGCTTCTTAAACACATTCTATAGACAGTCTTACTCATTAATACAGTATAATAAAATGTAGTAATTATTAAGAAAAACTTGATATTTTATCAATAAATATCACAGTAAAAAATTAACACTATACAGCATGTTATCTATCTATCTATCTATCTATCTATCTATCTATATATATATAGAGTGTATACATTTTATATATAAAAGAACACGAACTGAGGAAATCTTTTCCATAAAACATACAGCACTGTAGTTTTCCAAATGCCCACTAGAGGGAGGTATTGCATTATATTTACTTTGCATTGCATTATATCAGGGGTCGGCAACCCACGGCTCTTTCACCTCGCTGGTGCGGCTCCGTGGCTTTTCAAAATAATGTACTTTACGGTGACCGACAGGTGCACCACAAACACCATCTACAAAAACCACTGCATCAACTGCAAAAAGAAAATGCCGCTTATTTACTCAGATCGGAAGCACTCCGGGCTCCCAGGGGTAGAGAGTTAAACCAGCTTTCACCTGAATGATGGAAGAATCTGCCTAAGGCAGAGTCCTGCAACGGTCGGGTACCCACAGGTACGGGTACCCTTCCAAAAATTCTCTTTTAGGGTTGAAAATTACATAGATGAAAATTAAGAGTCATTGGTATGGGCGGATATTTATTTGGTGTGGGCGGAGTGATTTTGTGTGTTCTTGTGGACATGCCTAACAGCTACATTGAGAGTCTCAGTGTTTTTGATCTGCTGTGTTGGTGGATTTCCAAATTCCTTTGCTCATGCCAAGGAGTGTTCTCACCATCAGCCAGCAGCAGCGTGGTGAGTGAGAGATTTCTACCACCGCCGGGGTTTGTAATCCAGGAACGGAAATCACAGCTGAAGTAAAAGAAGCTGGATGAGATTTGTTTATACACAGCAATCTCCAAATTAAATAACTCTCCTCCCAGTGACAAAATAAAAGACTAGGTGTGGTTCAGTCTCCACTCCGAGAATGGGTCGGTCAGTGCAGACTTAAGCATTAATATTATTTAAAAGAATCTTGAGCAGGCTCCTTCTTAAAATAAGTCTTCATATACTTTTGTGTTGCTGTCATTTTTGTAAATTAAAACTATGACAAAGCAACATTAATATAATGAATAAAGAAAAAGAAGATCCCACGAAGGGATGGTGAGGTAGACTACCCAACCCGTTAACACATCTAGCTGCACCCTGTCCCATGCTGTATAAATATATATATATATATATATATATATATATATATATATATATATATATATATATATATATATATATACACCAAGCCATTGTTAACAATAACCAATATTTTACTGCAAATATAAAAGTACTTTTTCTCCTTTATTTACAGTATGAATTTCCATAGCTGCCAACTTTTCCAAACCAAAAAACAGACTCTGCTCCAGTGGCCTGTCAAAATGCACCGAATCGATATCGAAAACACCCCCTTTTCCCCATATTTTTTTTTTAGAATTAACATGTTTTAAGGTGAGTCACATGAAATGCAGCAAACAGTAAAGGGTAGTTTCCAAGTACTAAGCATTTTTACTCATCACAAAGCAATCCTAACTCCATAGTGTAAACATCCTATCACTTGAAAATAAACTTCCCCTATTGAGAAGTATACAGATAGACAAGAGGACGTCAAAACCAAGCTATTATTATCCTTCTAACTGATCCTTTTTTACCGTTTTCTTTGGAACAGCCTTTGCTCTCTTTAAGAAGGAGGCAGTGAATGTCTCTTCATAACAGGTGTTGCTTCTTGATTTCTGAATAAGTAGGGCTGGCAGCATGTCATCTGATAGTGATCCCCTGATATCTGACTTACTCTTCCTCACCTGACTGAAAATTCTTTCACATTCAGCATTGCTGTGTGGAATTGATAAAATGTCGAACATGCAGTGGCTCAACTTTTGAAATCTGGGTGTCCCATCTCCTTTGACAGTGTGCGAAAGTGAGAACCACAACTCACCAGCAGGCATTCTCATTTGTTCCTCTTCGAAACTGGTTGAGCAATAATCATTAAACTCAATGTCAAGGTTGTTAATAGCTTAATCTGTGTCTTCAATTCCAGTTTTGATCAATACTGAAATTTTGTGAAAAATAATCTGAGAGAATTGAAGGTACAGCTGTCTGAGCAGTTTGCCCATTTGGTCTGCAGCAGCTACAGGAATGTTATGCTCCACATAAAAGGCTTCAAACAAATATTCAGCATTGATAGTATTGATATTTTCTATATTTGAAGTGAAAGAAATCAACGAAGTTTGGGCACGTTCTACCTCCAATTCAGATTGTAAAGCCCTGTCATGCACCTTGCTCTTACAATGCTGCACAACTTCTACACAGATGCGTGCTAGTTCATCGCCCAACTTCTGGCATAAACAGTGTCAATACACATGCGCAGTCACTGAATTTGGCAATGGATGGTACTCTGAGTGGCTCATACATTTTTTTATTCACATTCTTCATAGCAAAAATTTATGGTTTGTTTATTTTTGGTGAAATAGCCGGCATTATTATTTGAATACGTATTTCCCGACCCAAAAATGTATTTCTGTACTCAGACCAAAGAAAATGTACTAAGTACGTTATTTATGTACTAGATGGCAGCTATGGATTTCTATGCATGCGTTTTCTCACACATGTTAGAGCCAATAACTAAATTTAAAGTACAGAGATCACCTCGCTACTTCGTGCTTCAATTAATGTGGCTTCAGTGCATTGCGTTTTTTTTTTTTAAATAAATAAATATTCATCGAATTAAAAAATAAGGAAATAAGGAAGAATAGGTGGAAAAGTTAAGGAAAATGTCATAAAAACAAGGCCAATTATGCAAAAAACCCGAAACCAACACAAAACAAAAAACAACCCAAAATCTCCCATCAAAACTGGATACATTGTTGCATCTGAGTGTGTGCGTCTGCGTAGCCACGCCTCCCTCTGCCGGAGCCTCGTATTAAGTGTACCTCAGGATAATGTTTAATCATATTTCAGACTTATATTTATGATCCATTTTTCTGTAGATTTTATTCCATTTCTATTTCTACTTCTTCTTCAATTTCAATCGACCTTGAGCAGCTTTGTTGGTATCTCCAGTTGTTTGCAAAACAAATGCTGGTAAGTTTGAGAGCGTCTGTATTTATATTTACATCTTAGGTTAATTCTTCAATGTTTAATTTTTATTATAACATTTATAGCATTGGATATGTATTTTTTTCTTCTTTTCAGCTTTTTCCCTTTCTTGGGAGTCGTGGAAGACATGGTCTGCCTTTGATAAACCAGTTAGCTGCACTGGGGGGGACAGTGACAACCATGTGGGGACTCGAACCCCCAACCTTAGGATCAGCGATCCTACGCCCTATCCACTATACCACCACTGCCCTGGATATGTATTTATTGATATTATATACACATATACATGTACGTATACATCAGTTGGGGTGGGTGTGTGTGTGCGTGGGGTGATCCTACTTCACGGATTTTGATGGTCGCGTGGGGATCTCGGTCCCAATTAGCCGCGGAAAGTGAAGAATCGCTGTACATTGTTTCTAGAGAACATGGCCACTAAATCCACAACACACTGTAACACTTTAGGCATCAAGCATAAAGTATTGATAAGGAGTCCACTTAAGATTCATTGGCTGATATTCCTGTTCAACTCTAAGCTGAAGAAGGTCAAGTTGATTTTCAACTCTTAAATGTCGAAGAAGTATACAACTATATAAATATAAAAATATGAGAAAACGTTGCTGGAAATGGAATCATTCTAATCACTAGTGTAAATCAACAATATTATCTCTATGTGGTTCTCTAATCAACATTGTGTTTCTTGCATAAAGATGATACAGGTATACCTTGGCTTACGTTGTTAATTGGTTACAGGAGAGACTATGTAAATTGAAAACGACTTAACTCAAATTAGCTTATATTAGCATATATACATATATATATATATATACATACACATATATATATATATATATATATATATATATATATATATACACACACACATACAGGGGGTGGACAAAATAATGGAAACCCCTAACATTTTGGCATCATTATCTTTGAACATAGTTAAACAATCAAAACTTGGCATATGTATTGATTCATACAACTTGTGAATTGTTTCGAAAGGAATTTTAAGCCATTCTTCAGTTAGAATACCCTCCAACTCTTTTAGAGACGATGGCGGACTTGTGCTTTGCTTTGTTTTTCCCTCTCTTTCAAAGGCACTCATTACTTTTGAGACAGTACCGCTTGAAACACCAAACATTTGGGCAGTTTTTGTTACACTAGCGCCTACCACACGAGCACCAACAATTTGGCCTCTTTTAAAATCTGAGAGTTCTGCCATTATGAGGTATGATTAATGTTTTCTATAGCTGTTTAATGTTTTCAATATCTGAAAAAGGAAAGTAAAACCTTCATTTTACATTAACATATCACATAAAATTATTATACAAAAAAGAATAACATATGCCAAGTTTTGATTGTTTAAATTATGTTCAAAGATTATGATGCCAAAATGTAAGATGTTTCCATTATTTTGTCCACCCCTGTATATATATATATATATATATATATAGAAGAACTATTGTCAGAGGTGAGTACAGTACTTAAAGTATTTACATATAAATTCTATTTAAATATTAGTACATTACAGTATTTACATATGCATATAACTTAGATGCGAAAACATAGAAATGAGACAACATAGTAGAAGTGGGGGGCGGGGCGTTCCTACTTCACGGTTTTTTGAACATCGCGGCCAGGTCTGGTCTACATTCTCCGCGATATTCAAGGGATGACTGCATATATATATATATATATATATATATATACACACAGTGATACCTCAGCTCACGAACATAATTGGTTCCCAGAAAGTGTGTGTAAGGCGAAAAGTTCGTCTTCCGAACATTTATTTCCCATAAGAAACCATTAAAATGAGAATAATCCGTTCCCAGGTCCCCATAAAACATAATTTTCTACTAAATAAGCCTTAAAACTACACAAAAATATACCTTATTTTATGTATAATAAATGTGCTATTGTATTGTAATTAAAGAAACAAACTGTACTGTATAATAAAGTCGTTTTATTTACCTTTGTGATGGTAGTTGATGGCTTGATGGAATTGAGTGGGAGGAGGAGGGAGGGAGGGAGTTACTGTTTGGAAGGAGAGCCACCTTCCATAAGGACTGTAGGTAACTCAACCTGTGGTGGGGTCTTTTTCGGTCCCATAATAGCAAAAGTACACTCAATATGGTCCAAAATGTCTATCAATTGCAAACCACGTCCGCACTCAAAGAAAGGGGGTGACGAACTGGGACGCCGTGAGCGTGCGTCAGCTTCTCGTGGCTGCCACCGTGGCGCTGTTCGACCGCGTGGTTTGTTTCGTCCGCCGAAAACTAGTTCGTCAGCAGAGACTATATGCTCACGAATTTAATGTTCTTGAGGCGAAAAGTTCATGAGCTTAAGCGTTCGTCAGCGGAGGTTTTACTGTATATATATATATATATATATATATATATATATATATATATATATATATATATATATATATATATATATATATATATGTGTGTGTGTGTATATATAAATAAAATATACAGAAAGCCCCCGTTATGTTCCTCCCCCATTCGTGGATCCCAGAAATCCGTGAATTATTGATGCAGACTTAAAACCCTATGTATGATATTGGTAAAGTCTGTTGGGCTTTTTACACCCGAGCCATAGTGGCTCATTGGGCTGGTGCTTATCTCCAAAAGCAACTAGGAGTTCAACTCCTCCTGGATGGGACCCTGGTCTATCGCAGGTTACTTTCCCAGTATATTTTTATTGGTACCCATTCATACTACTGGGTGAACAGAGGCACACTTGTAGTTAAGACTTTGCCCAGGGGTCTTAGCACAGTGGGGGTCTAACAGGGATTTAAACTCACAACCTCCCGATCGTGAGCCCAGTGCTCTAACCACGACGCCACTGGCTTCACATGTATGATATTAAATATGCTAAAATATGCTTGTTAAACACATTCTATAGACAGTCTTACTCATTAATACAGTAATGATTAAGTAAACCTTTAATTTTGTACTGTGATAATATTTATTAATAAATAAAGCACTTAGGCTCCTTGCCAGAAGCTAGAGAAGATGCAGGGTGTTTATGTGGCATCATAGGGCTTAAATAATCATTAAAAACACACTAACAAAACCGTGAATTCACAATTCAAGCAATTACATTGATAACATGTGCGCAAAGGAGAAAAAAAAAGATGTACACATCATCTGCAACCAATTAGCAGGAGGGAGAAAGAAAAGCTCTCAGCCATTGGCTAAATTTTAATCACATGGTCATGATGATAAATGTGTATAATTTGTCGGGGCTGCGGCTAATTCAGTGCTTCTCAAATAGTGGGGCACGATTATATGGATTATAATGACGTAAACTTTATTTTTTTCCATATATTTTTTGAAAACCGACATATAATCGAAAACGACTTAAGTCGAGGTATACCTGTATATAGAAGCAGTTTTGTCTGTGGAAAGTTAATGATTAAAATTCTAAATGATTTAAATTATATTAAAAATACATTTTTATTTAGTTGATGGTTATTACACTTGGAGACTTTCAACTTCAATTATTATATAATTATCTGAAATACACATAAATGAGTTCAGCAAAACTGAAAACAAAAAGAAAACGCATCTTACACCGTAGAACACTTCTCAACCACAAAATGAAATTTAATTTTAGATTTCTACACTAGCCATTCAAAGATCCCCCTTTCAACCCATGGCCTCACTACATTAATCCCTTCCTGTACTTCGCACTTTGTCCCGCTCTCTTCCTGCTGAACTGCGAGCGCTCAGGGACCACAAACATCATTAGAGAGAATGAAACATTAAAGATGATTAGCAGAGTCAGGTCATCCATACAAGATTAAATCCATCAGTCGTGCATCACAATTGACACGAAGAACCACTTACAAGTTGTTCCCATCATACCCAGAGTACACCAAGCCCAACATTTGTCTCTAGGAAGCCTGTCTCCCTTATTCTCTTCCACACTTACAAATCCATCCTTTCATACATCTTTCATGCATCTGTCGTGCTTTCCTCCTCACCACAATGACTTGAGGAGAAATAAAAGAAATGTTCAACAAACACTAGAGATAGGCTTCAGGGAGAAGAACAGACTTGAAATGATGACGGCAACTGAGCCTCGTGCTTTAGCTCTCACAGGCTGTTGAACACTACAGCCTCCACTCAACCCTTGACACATCCACATCGATCCCTCAGAACTAACACAGCCAGACACAGAGAGAGAGAGAGAGAGAGAGAGAGAGAGAGAGAGAGAGAGAGAGAGAGAAACAGAACGACAGCCAAGACACACACACACACACACACACACACACACACACACACACAAGTAAGGATGAAAAGAAGAGACAAGACTGAGAATGAAAGGGACCAACACCGAAGTAAGAGCAAAGCAAAGCCAAAAAAGGTGAGTAGATATGGCAAGAGAAGAAGGGAAAAGAAAATTAAAATGGAATACCGTAGGCCCTTGACTATTCGCAGTTTTGCACTCACGGTTTGAGTATTCACGGACTGCCGAGCAACTCTCATGTGATTCAAATTGAGGCAATGGCTGTCCTCCTTCCTGCTGATTGTTTGAGATGACGTAACACTCCTTTTTCCTCATTTGCGCACAAGTTGTCAATGAGCCTTTTTTAGTGTGTTTTAATTACCAGTCAAGTTCTATGATGTCATTCAAACGCCTACTAAGCACCGGTAATGATGTTGGATGTCTCTTCTGAAGAAATAAGACTTTCTCTGGAAGAAATGACAGTTTCCTCTGAAGTGCCTGAAGAGGAATAATCGTCTGAATTGTTGTAAAACACTCCACTATTAAAGTTTTTTTCAATCATTATTCCAGTACATTACCTTAGATAATGTTTAGAATGTTTGTGTGTTAGATTTTATTTACTGTGGTGTAGCATGTTTCTCATTTTGTTTTGTTTATCCAACTTATTACATTTCTTGTTCTTTTATGCCCTTTTTATTATGGGCGGTGTTTTTGGGGACTTTGATTTTGGTGCTGTGCCTCTAACTGTTTACTGTCTGCTTTGGCTGAGGGGCGTGGCTGAGCTGCTCTGTGGCTCACACCTGAATTCACTATTCTCATTTACTCCCAATAAACAAAAGCAGGCTGCTCACCTCTGCGCCAGAGGATTAACTCACATCACATCACAGCTTCTTTGGTTTGTAATGCTCTAACTCTCTGACTCTAAAACTCTGTTTTCTACTCGCTCCGGCTGAGGGGCATGGCTGAGCTGCTCGGACTTAATACAGTTCATACCTAATGCAAGACCTTCCTCCAGTGGGTATTTTTGAAAACTACAGTGCTGGATGTTTCAAAAAGACTGCATTTAAAGGTGTTTTTATATGTATGCTGTATGTCTGTCTTCCTTTCGGCTTTTTCCCTTTTACTCGGGAGTCGCCACAGCGAATCATCTGATTCGCACATTTGATTTGGCAGAGGTTTTTACGTCGGATGCCCTTCCTGTCAAACCCTTTTTAGCAAAGGACAGAAACACGCTGACGACTTTGCAGCCTACTTTTTATGAAAATCAGCAATGGTTCTTTTACATGCCTCTCACCATAGACAGTGAGAGACATGGCCTGCCTTTGATAACCCAGTTAGCTGCACTGGGGGATGTATGTATATATGTATGCTGTATAATGTTTATATTTTATTATCAATAAATATCACAGTAAAAAATTAAGGTTTTTTTAATCATTACTACATTTTAATACATTAATATTGAATTAATGAGTAAGATTGTCTATAGAATGTGTTTAAGAAGCATATTTTAGCGAATGTAATAGATACATAGTATTTTACTTCCAGCTGCTGATTCGTGTATGTGACGTGATACATGAGGTTTTACTTCCGGGTACAGAACTCGCGGATTATCTTCATTCGGGGGAGGGGGGGACCAAACCCCTGCAAATATCGAGGGCCCACTGTAAAGGGAAAAGAAAGAAAAATATTGTGTTACGAGAGTTAAAAGAATGCAGAAAAATGAAAAGAGGAGAAATGAAAGGGAATTAATGAAAAGGTGAAAATTAAAGGAAGGGAGAAATGCAACAGTAACGAGAAGAACGGCAGACGAGAAAAAACTTGGAGAGGACTTATGAAGGTTAAGACTGTAAAGATCATTTTACTGACGGCTGCTTCAAAAAGAAAATTACTCAGAGAAATGGTGGGTAAAATTGTTCATGACGGTGTTTATGAAAAGTGTGTGCGTGACTGTGATGTATTCATTACAGACTCCGACAGAGCAGAATAATGAACTGTGAGAAAGAGATAACATGAATAAGAGTAGCATTAATAAAGCATTATGGCTATTACTGACATTTTAGTAACAGCAGCAAATATTTCCAAAAATATAAAATGCCTAAAAGCGTCAAAATTACAATGAACACCATGCGTATGAGTGAGAAAGCGTGAATAAGCATTTGAGAGAGGGAGACCGGGGGAAGGGAGTGTTTCTTTAAAGCTTACTGCAGGTAGGCAGGAGTGCTATTAGCACCAAAAAGCTATAAAACTGAACATTCTCAGCTTTGGAGATGAGACAAGCTGTCTCATGTGACTGGGAGAGAAGGGGGTTGACATGAAAACACAGCCAGCAAAGGAGTACACTCAGAATTCTAATAGTTTTGAAATCTGAAGTTTTCTAGACCCGTTTCTTCATAATATTTTTTGTCTCATTTTATATATATATATATACAGCAACTTGGGGAACTGTGGGAAACGTGACAGACATCAGAGGGGCTAATATTCAGCGAGACCCACAGCAGCACACTTAATTAGCGGTGCCTGTACCGGTCTGTTGTGGTGAAGAAGGAGCTTAGCCGCAAGGCGAAGCTCTCAATTTACCAGTCAATCTACGTTCCAACCCTCACCTATGGTCACGAGCTTTGGCTAATGACCGAAAGAACAAGATCACAGATACAAGCGGCTGAAATGAGCTTCCTTCGCCGGGTGGCAGGGTTCTCCATTAGAGATAAGGTGAGAAGCTCCACCATCCGGGGAGAGCTCGGAATAGATCCGCTGCTCCTCCGCATTGAGAGGGGCCAGTTGAGGTGGCTCGGGCATCTGGTCAGAATGCCCCTCGGACGCCTCCCTGGTGTGGTGTTTCGGGCATGTCCAACCGGGAAGAGACCCTGGGGTCGACCTAGAACGCGCTGGAGGGATTATGTCTCTCGGCTTGTCTGAGACCGCCTCGGTGTCCCCCTGGGAGAGTTGGATGAAGTGGCTCGGGAGAGGGATGTCTGGACCTCTTTGCTTAGATTGCTGCCCCCGCGACCCGACCCTGGACTAAGCGGTAGATGATGATGATGATGATGATGATATATATGTATAGTATATGTATATATATATATATATATATATATATATATATACATATATACATACACACTATATATATATATATATATATATATATATATATATATATATATATATATATATAGAGAGAGAGAGAGAGAGAGAGAGAGACTTGGGAAACTGTGGGAAATGTGACAGACATCAGAGGGGCTAATATTCAGCGAGACCCACAGCAGCACACTTAATTAGCTGCAGCTACAGAACTGGTTCAGAACTGCTCTACACTGAGTATGAACACGGCAGGAAGTAAAGAAACAGGAGAGTGTGGAAGGGACGTGGCAGTGGTCAGGCAGTTCTAAATTAGAGCAGATTTAGCGCAAGAGTACACGCACAACCACAACAAGGATGACAGCTGCTACAAATATCATCTGAAGTAGCATTTCTGAGAGCAGTGATTAGAGAAGACGTGTTCAAGCACACATTCCCTACAGAAGAAGGGTCTCATCTGATTGTCCTGGAAAGGACAGGAAAAAAGATGATAGGAAATTGAAATAAATAAAAATCGGAAGAAAAGGAATACAAAAAAAGCAAATGAAGCACAAACTTAACATAAGCTTGCATGCATAGTTTGTCTGTTTCATGAACCTTTTTTCATGTAGATATTAAAAACCTGCAATTTCTCTGCACACAGGGGGCGGCATAATGCAAAAATTTACATTATTTTTTTTCTGAACTAATTTGCATGTGAATATATTCAATTCGATTCAATTTCATTTGTATACCACTTTTAATAATTGACATGGTCAAAGCAGCTTTACATAGTAAAAGTAGGAGTTTACATCGTATAAAAGAGTTTAAACATTTCCTGATGTATTCTTTCTTTTATATGTACGACTACACACTTGTTTTTTTTTATTGTAGAAGTGCCTACTTTTAAAGATTACTACCTCACAGATGATTTGTTTACTATCTGTATACTGTTATTATTACCGTTATCTTGCCTTGTATGAACTGGGGGACTTGTGTCCTATTCTCACAAGAGTGAAACAGCAGCCTATTCAGGCTAGCGAATGCAAACTCTCAAACTAATTCTAGCAGATTACAACTTAGAAAATATCGACCCATATGAGAGTTTGGAAGGCTTATGAAGAGAAAAAATAAAAGGGAAATAAAAAGGAAAAAATAAAAAGGAAAACAGAAAATAGAAGTTAAAAGTAAGAAGAAAAGAAATTAAGGGGAAAAAATCAAAAAAATAAAGACAACAAAAGAGATTAGGTATATCTACAGCAGGAAGAGATGATGTGTAAAGATAAGAAAAAAGGCAAAAATAATGAAATGGAAGAAAAGAAAAAACTCACACATCAATAAATTGAAGAAAATAAATAGTTTAAAAAGTAAAGAAAAGAGAAGAGCAAATGAGAGAAGGAAAGTGTAAAAAATGGAAACCAAAGGAACAGAAGGGAAAGATGTTGAGGCAAACATTTCACTTCTCTCAGTTCAACCATTCTTTCATGCCGTAGATAAAAAATGGTCTGTGTTGAGCTTTAGTTCATGTTGTACACCATAAAGTCCAGGATCATTAATATTTACACATTTACCCTAAAGCTTCTACCGAACCTACAGCGCTGTGCTAAATATTTACACCATTGACCTTTTGTTCCTGAGGTTTCCCCATACATAATAACATTTAAAGTTCGCTCACCAGGATAACATGTGTACAAAAACCCATAAGGGATGACATCCAGAAATTAAGATTTTGGTGGTTCAGTAATGCATGCTGGCTACCATATAGACCGCTTTAAATGCAAAGTGACCGGCACTAAAAAAATAGCAAACTAATTCAAAAAAATCAGAAGGACTGGAGAAATAAATGACTTACAGTCAATTTGAATATTGCCCAGACAGGCAAAGCCATGATGCTCGTTGAAAGGCAACAAACGGAGGCTGGTAGCTCGTACTGTATTCTTCTGAATTCTTTGTTCTGTTTATTGAAAGTATTATTGTGTTGGAAGTGAAACCAATTTTTTTAATGCTTCATCTCACAGCTTCAACAAAATTCCATGGCTGCAGTGGTCCTAATTTCTACCCTTTTGCCACTTTGGCTTTTTACACCCGAGCGAGCCATAGTGGCTCATTGGGCTGGTGCTTATCCCCGGTTTCCATAGCGTGAAGCGACCAGGAGTCCAACTCCTCCTGGATGGGACTCTAGTCCATCGCAGGTTACCTTCTCAGTATATTTTTACTGGTACCCATTTATACTGCTGGGTGAACAGAGGCACACTTATGGTTAAGACCTTGCCCAGGGGTCTTAGCACAGTGGGGGTCTAACTGGGATTCAAACACACACCCTCCTGATCATGAGCACAGCACCCTAACCACTACACCACCGAACCCACCCTTTTGCCACTACAGAGCCATAAATATATGCTTCCCAACCCGAATGGACGAATGCATGAACACCATCGAGTACACGCTGCAAAAACTGTCTGCTGGTGCTTTCTATAACTACAAATCACCAAAAATAACTCTTTATTGATGTCAGATGAAGCAGGCACTCAAATTCGAACTGTGCTGAGACATTCTGAAAGTTTTGTGCTGATATGGAAATTATTTTTGAGTTATCCTGCTGAAATCCCCAAACTGGACGCAGGCATGGGAGACAGACCAAGGAAGATCACCCATCCTTACAGATGGGCAGTCTTAATTAAAGAAGCCAGAAGTGCTGCTCTTGATTTGCAAGCAGGGAAACCTACCGTCTGCTATTGCACTGGATTCAAGGTCACCTTTAGCCAGATGTTAGGAAAGCCACCATCACATTTTGTAGCTTTGCTAAAAAAATGGCTTTAACAGGGAGTACAGACTCGCTGCAGTTTTGCAGTCACATGGCAGCTGTCAAATTAATAAAATTTTAGTCAAACAGATTTAGGTTACATTCAGATCGAATACTACAATGGGGGAAATGCGATGGCAACGTGTGAGAAGAGTTTTTTCAAAAACTGTTAATCTCCTGGGATTTTCATGCACAATGCTTTCAGGGGAATATATATATATATATATATATATATATATATATATATTTTTTTTTTTTTTTTGGGGGGGGGGGAATCAAACAAACACACGAACAAAAAAGATAGTGTGTAAGCAGCGAACATTATTAATTAAAAGAAAAATCAGAGATATAGTGATCACTCTATAAACATGGTGAACAGGAAAGTATGTTGAATCTTAAGACTGTTGGGTTTCGACCTGTATATGATCCCACTGGTTTTCAATCTAACATCTGACAATAAAAATCTGGAACCATCGTGAGCACTGGCTCACTGAACACAGGGGCCACCGGATCTATTTTACCACCTGATTCAGTAAACAAGCCATCAAAATTAAATACGCAATCCAAAGTGAGGGAAGCTTTTAAAGTGACCCTGCCATAGAGATATCTTTTGTGATGCACCTTTATTCCGCACTATGAAAAACATTTATCTATAGTCACCTCACAACCCTAAATAACAACCCTGCCGCAGAGGTGGTTCAGGAGTTACAGGTCTCACTTACTACTCAGAAGGTCAAGGGTTCAAGCCTCAGTACCACTATGAGGCCAATGTTGGACCTTAAACCTCAACTGCACACAGTTGCAGAAATGAGATTCAAAAGTACTGGATATGTTGCTGTGGATAAGGGTGTCTGCATGGTGCCAAAAATGTAACTGTGATAAAAATGAAAGGGGGCCAAATTTAAACTATTTATTTGGCATATGTAATTATTTTGACAACACTCTCAAGAGCAACACCTTTGTTGATGTATTTTCAAAGAGATTTTTCATCCTTTTTTTTCTAACTACAATAAAACCTTTGCAGACATAGAATGGCTGAACATAAAAATGCCATATGCACTAGGAATCCAGCTTATTATTATAACACCAATGTCCACTAACAGCAGGGAGGACATTCTAGATTCTCTTGTTGAATCAAAGCTTTGGATCAGCACCTTGAACACTACAACTTTTGCAGGATTTAATGTAGAATATTTCTCTCCTTAAAAAATTAAATAGTTTAATATCATACAAATACGTAATTTACATTTATCCTCCACACACACACACACACACACACACACACACACACACACACACACACACACACCTAATTTGTTTTCATTTTTGGTAATTGTGATTTGCATTGACTTCATTATTTATTATTTTTAACATGTTATTTACCCCTTCGTCCAGTGTTCGTCACATGTTGCTCCACCTTTACTTACTTGTGGGTGTTACTTATACAGACGCTCCCTGACTTATGTTTCTAATTGGTTCCAAACAGCCGAACGCAAGTTGAAAGTGAACGTAAGTTGTTACAGTGACGTATGACGTGTGACGTATGATGTTCATACTGTACTATACGTCCATAAAAACCATTATTGTAGCTCATAAAACACCCCTAAATCTATTATTATAAACAGAACATTGTAAAATAATATCAAATATATCAAATATTATCAACATTTATTTCAAATAAATTAGATTCAAGCAAAATCATTTCAAATTGATAAATTTTAATCAAATTCACTCATCAAATATCAAATACAGTATCAAATATAACCTGTAACATTCTCTATGATGTGATCTTTCTGCTTGTAAATGGTTCCGATGGTCGACGGATGGTCACATGACATGAAGCTTAAAACAGCCAATCAACGCTTACAATATGTATATATATATATATATATATATATATATATATATATATATATATATATATATATATATATATAAAACGCTTACAATATGTATGTGTATATATACATATATATATATATATATATATATATATATATATAATACAGTGAAAAACAGTGTAAACAAAGATCACAGAGACGACGTCTTAACACAAGGGTAACACGCTGTGAACTGGGAAGAAGGAAGGGCATGTTCAGCCTGTCGTTTGTAAACAATGGACGCAGCGTCATTACGTCATTACGTCAGCATACTACGTAGGCACGTCTAAACTCAAAATTGTACTTTTTTTTTCGAAGAAAAAAAAAACAAAAACGTAAAAAAAACAAAAAAAAACAAACCGTAAAACGTATGAACGTAAGTCGGGGAGTGTCTGTACTCTGCTTCGCTTCTTGTTCATCACACCATTTTGTGACCTGAAGAAGGCCAATATGCATGGATATACTTGTCTGTATTTCTTTTTAACCTTACTGAATAAAACCATTTTTTTCTTCTACAACCGTTTGCCTTTGTTTCTTTTTGGTTTCACATTATTCTCACCTTTGAGAAACACAGCAGATGTTTTGAAGACATTTATTCACTTTTAACTTCTAATTCATCTTCTTTCTTCATAAGACCAGGGCAAAATTTTGGAAGACTATCAGGGTTTGGAAATAAAAGTATCTAATCTTAAAATATTTAATTATTGTGCACCAAATCCATTAATAAATAAGTGAAAAGAGCATGGTGTGGCCATGACGCGGCCCAGAGCAAGCCATCTCCCACTTGTCAGTCACCAGATAAGAAGGATACTATTCAGGAAAAACAAACAAGAAGCCAAAGTTAACTCTGAAAAAGCAGGAAAGGTTTACAGATTAGATGCAAGAAGCTGTTAACAGGGAGATGAAAGCCTGAACAAGCCCAGAGCTGTACTTCATTAAACAGTAACAAGAAACAATCTGAAATCCTATTTGGGGTTTGCCAAAATATATTTTGGATAATTAGCAATATTTGTGCATCCTGCAAGTGAAGAAACAAGAAGAAATGTGAGCCATTTGTTCCAGGTTACAAGGCATATGAGGAATGTAAGACTGGATGTCCTGGGAGTGGAGACAGTAAGTCACCTATACATAAAGGACAAGGCCATGTTTATTCATTCAATCATTTCATGAACCGCTTCATCCTATTTGGGTGGGAGGGGGACTGGAGCCTGGGCAATTAGACCTTGATTAGCATGGCTGCTCATCCAAGTGCCAACACACACACACACACACACACACACACACACACACACACACACACACACACCTAGGGGCAATTTGGAAATCCAGTGAGCTCCACTAGCATGTTTTTGGACTGTGCGAGGAAACCGGATTACCCAGAGGAAACCCACACAAGAATGAAGAGTACTGTATGCACAAACTCCACACAGAAATGCCCTTGTGAGCCCAGGACTTAAACCCAGGAGTCCCCTGCTGTGAGAGGGATGTGCTAACCATTAAACCACCACACTGCCAACAAGGCTACATGATAAAAGTAAATATGTCAAACTTATTATTCTGGCTCAGCACTGACATCCTGACTGAAAAGGGATATTACTGTAAAAGGAATAAGTAAGACACAACACAAATAATACACAATACCACATCTTTGTGTACATATTTAACCTTTAAAGCAGATGATATGTCATGACACGGGCTGAAACTTCAGCTATATTATATATATATATATATATATATATATATATATATATATATATATATATATACCCCGCCTCACCAAAACCTCACGCAAACCTTTCATTTCTCATGATATGGGTGTGTTTATCAAAATCGCAGGGTTCATCGCTACTTCAATACCTGATGATGAAGCAGCCATCCATGGCCAGGAGTACAAAGAGACTATAATTGGCAGAGAACTGAGGAAGTGACACTAGCCAATTATGGGTGTCTCTGAGGTCATGCATATGAAAGTTGGCGACCACCGCTTTACTGCGTAAGTAGCAGTGGAAAACACAACCCAAAAAGCCTGGTTAATTGGCATGACGTGCCTCGGAGGAAGCACGTGGTGACTCTCACCCTCAGTGGAACGGTCTAATTGGTAGGAACTTGCCATGACTAAACTAGGGAGAATGGCAGGGAAAATTTGCAGGGGAGGCTTGTTTGTGGAACGATGAATGTTCCCTACACCCACCAGAGATTTGTGAGATTATGTAACATGGTGAGCATAAGGTACCTATATATTTACCTGCAAGGAGGCCTGAAGGGAAAAAAACAAAATCAGGCACATACCACAGCTGCTCCAACTGCCTATAACTCATGCGGTTCCACCATGATCCTCATTCATCTTCCATGTTGTCTTCTGATTTCACATGAGCTAGTATAGCAAAAAGAGAGGGATCCATTTTTTCCACTTTGTGCCCTATACCCCCCCCTTCAAAAAAAAAAAAAAAAAAAAAAGAGAGAAATAGCATTACATATAATTTGTAAAATTGGACTGCCTGAGTCGGCACCAAACTGCACATGGCACAGAGCTCTCATACCAAGTATAACTCAGAAAATTGAACAGGCTTAATGGTGACCTGGTCTGGCCGTGGTGTAAGACCTGACTGCTCATGCCAGACAACTGTTACAGGCAATTAGTACTGAAAGCTGTCAGTTAGTGGAAAGTTTGTCCAAACCCAGCACTTTGTCGAACCCTGACGCACTAAAGTTACGATGTTGTTTTCCTATTATTTTGGAATAAGTATCTCAACCCAAAGTTTTGACATAATGAAAGATTTTTGAGTGGATTACCCCGCAAGCTAGAATAATTGGGTTGCTGTACAATGCTGTCAAGAAGGTAAAGAGCATTAGAGATGAAAGTGAGAGATGACAAGAAAAAAAAAAAAGATTTTTACCAGAAAATCTTTTGGTGGATTCAATGACGGCAGGCTGACAACACATCCATTTGTTTCGTCTCACAATGAACTGCAATAGTCAGAAATGATCGGACTTGTAAACTGAAAGTACACACCTGTGACTGTAGAAGAATTGATGGTGGCTTCCATTATTACATTCAAATTCATATGTCGAGCGAGCCTGTTGGCTGGCATCAGTGCAATTTTTGAAATTATTTATTTATTTTTTACTACACACAATAGTCGTAAAAAAAGCTGCTAGGTTTTCCCTATACAGTCGGCCCCCAATTTACGAAATTAATCCGTTCCAGAGCCATTTTCGTATTGCAGGGATTTCGTAAGTAGGGGTTGCATCTTACATGTTAAATGCCTAATTCGTTCCAAGTCTCCAGTCCTTGGACTGGATAAACCCCATAAGCCCTTTAAAAATGATAAAAGTACACCAATTTTGTATGAAATGTGTGTTAAAAGTAAAAGAAAATTATTTATTAACCATTAAACCATTTTATTAACATATTTATTTATTAATTAAACCATTATTAAACATTTTTATTAACACACACACACACACACACACCTCTCTCTCTCTATCTCCCTCTATCTCCTTCTCTCTCGCGCGATGTGGGCCACGCCCACAAGATGTGAATTCAAAGCACATTCCCTGCTTAACAAACTCAACTTTAATTTGATTCCTTGAGGGATTGGAATTCCAGATGAGCTCAAATGCACCTACATTTATTAAACATTTACTGAATTAAAACAACTTAAAAAAACTAAATCAAAAACTAAAGCGTGAAGCTTCCTTCTGTCTCTATCTGGAAGGCCAGTGGGGCGGGATGTTGAGATACAGCCAATGAGAGCGCAAACCGCGCTGTAAAATTTTGATTGGCGTTTGAATTTCTTTTTGTAAAAGGGAGTTGTTTCGTATTTCTGGGACATTTTCTCAAGAAAATGTTTTTCGTAATCCGGGGATTTCGTACAAAGGGGTCTTCGTAAATTGGGGGACGACTGTACTGATAACTGGACAGCTAAAATAGACGTAAATGGTGGCCTAGTGGTTAAGGTAATGGGTTACTGATCTGAAGGTTGGGAGTTCTACCACTGCTGGGTCACTGAGCAAGGGAATCAAACCTTAGTGCTCTCATACTCATATTTCAGATAAATCACCCAGGGTGGAATGACACAACTGTCAAGCATCACTCCTATACAATGATTAAATGACATACAAATTTGCAGCATGGTTACATAGTCATTAGCATATCCGTCTCACATAAATATGGTCTGGGGTTCGGTTCCCAGGTGGTTTCTGTGTGGAGTTTGCATGTTCTCCATGTACTTGCGTGGGTTTCCTCTGGGTACTCCAGTTTTCTCCCACAGACAAAAAACATGCAACGTAGGCTAACTGGATGTTCCAAATCACCCATAGATGAGGCTGTGAATGGTTGAGTGTTGGCCCTATGATGACTTGGTGAGCCATCCAGGGTATATCGTGCCCTTGCCCAGAGTTGGCTGAAATGGAAGCCAGCCTCTCCGCAACCCTAATTAGGATGAAGCAGCTTAGAAAATAAATGAATGAATGAATGCCACATAAAAACAGTGATCTGGCCATTAAACCATATGAAATATTTTTCTGGGTGGCCTGACGGTAGCTTTATTATTTAACAGAGTGATGAGAAACAGAACAGAAAAATGTTCACACCTATTGATGGAAGTATGTGAGTTCAAGTCATGTTATTGCCAAATCAGTGACAACACAGCAGATTTGACCTTTAATTTTTTTTGAGGAAGTGATAAGATACAGTCTGTCTGTCTGTCTTCCTTTCGGCTTTTTCCCTTTTACTCAGGAGTCGCCACAGCGAATCATCTGATTCGCACGTTTGATTTGGCAGACGTTTTTACGTCGGATGCTCTTCCTGTCACAACCCTTTTTAGCAAGGGACAGAAACACGCTGACGACTTTGCAGCTACTCTTTACGAAAGTCAGCAATGGTTCTTTTACATGCCTCTCACCATAGACAGTAAGAGACATGGCCCGCCTTTGATAACCCAGTTAGCCGCACTGTGGGGGACAGTGACAACCTTGTGGAGAGTGGGACTCGAACCCCCAACCTTTGGATCAGCGATCCAGCACCCTATACCACTAGACCACTACTGCCCCATTGATAAGATACAGTACTTTCATACAGTACTTTCATTAAATGTGACACGCTCCAGAATAAGACAATGTAGGACATTTAACATACTGAGAATTTAATACACTTTAAAATGAGGTACATACATGATTGCAGCATAGAAATTGACTGAGTTATATTGTTTTGTATGCCGCTAATCAGAAAATGCTTCTTTTGAGAAAATGGCAATTACAGTTACAGGCCCTTTTTATGCACGTTCCCATCCGAAACTTGCTAACATCCTAAAACTAAATCATTCTGGCTCTCGTCCAATCAGCACAATCTTCCTTGTGTCTTCTTAACAAAAGATGAGTTCTACTTTTACACCAAGGCATGTCTGTTTTGAAACATTTCAATTGTTTCACAATAACTTGGACATGGAATCCTTTGTTAAACAAGCATTTCAGCATGGACAGACTGTGTTTATGGATATTTGAACTTGGTCATACTTATTGCATTTTTGTCCAGCAAAACCATTTTCAACTTGCTTTGGGTCATACTCAAAACACTACCTTGTGAATCAAGCCATATTATGCTGGAGAGGGTTAAAACAGTGGCCAGTTGGGGTTGGGGGTTTGAGTCCCACTCTCCACAATGTTGTCACTGCCGTGCCCCCCCCCCCCACACACACACAGTGCAGCTAACTGGGTTATCAAAGGCTGGCCATGTCTCTCAGTGTCTATGGTGTGAGACATGTAAAAGAACCATTGCTGACTTTCGACAAGAGCAGCTGCAGAGTCGTCAGCATGTTTCTGCCCTGCGATGGCCTGCGAGCTGTCCGGAGTCTTAATTAGGATTAAGCGGTTATTATAGTCTTTGAATGTTTAGATGCCGGCTGACATGAGTCAGTACCAACAGGCAGTGGGGATATTCACAGTCATTCTTCACTCTCATGCAGCTTGTAAACTCAGTATTTTCATTTTCCTATCACATCATCTCTGTGTTTATGGCACATCAGTCAGTATTATTGTATCTCTTCTCTTAATTTGTTGTGGAGACGTACATCCCAACCCTGGCCCATTATTAGATATTAAAAGTGCGCCTCAATGTCTGCAGTCTTAAAGATAAAATAGATACCTTAGAAGCAGGATTTCACTCATATGATGTTATTTGTATTACCGAAACGTGGCTAAACAAGGATATACTAAATGATGACATTTTTATTTCCGGATTTCAATCTCCTTTCCGTAAAGATCGCGGGATTCGTGGCGGTGGAGTAGCCATTTATGTGAGAGAAAAACTGTATGCAGCGCAGATGCATCAGCTGGGCATGGTCGGACTAGAAGCCCTGTGGGTTTGTATCAAATGTAAATCTTGTACTTTCTTAGTAAGTACCTTGTATAGAGCTGACCGGAGCGTTGCATACTAGGATTTAATTGATCAATCAATTGGAAATGTGATAGACCATAACTTATTTTCTGTTATCACTGGCGATTTCAATGAAGACATACTTTAATGAATCATTAGAATCATTACACGGACTTACTCAAATAATTCACAAACCGACCCAAATCACTCTGCGATCAAGCACTTTAATTGATCTAATATTTGTTACGACTCTGCATAATGTGCGGGGTAGCGGTGTGTTTGACCCGATTTGCAGTGATCATTGCCTTATATATGTTGACATCAACTTAACTAGACACAAATGCGACATGTTCAAATGTAAAGTACACAATTATCAACTAATGGATGTAAATGGTTTAATGTACGATGTACAAAATACTGATACCAATGATTTATTCCCCAGTAATGACGTTGATGATATTGCGAATCGAATAACGACTACAATAAAGAATGTTTGTGATCAGAACATTCCAAATAAAGTTGTTACTATTTGGTCATCCGATTCACTTTGGATGAATAGTCACATCCGACCACTAAAGCGTAAACGCAATAGACATCACAAGATTGCAAAGAATAAAAATTCAGCCACCTGTTGGGCTAGATTTAGACAAAGTAGAAATAAAGTAATTTCCGCTATAAGAAAAGCAAAACGCGCGCATGAGAATAAACTTGATGATATGATTAATCAATCATCTACCTCAGACAATTGTTGGTGGAAATTAGTTAATAACTACTTGAAGAAAACTAAAAGCAACATTTCTTTCCCTCCACTGATTTTGAATGATGAAATAAATGATGACTTACAAGATATAACCGAAACATTAAATGATTAATTTACTCAACAATCAAGAGTAGAAAATTCACATTCAGTACTTCCCACTGTCAACCCGAGGACAACTAATATATTGACAGAAATAAACCTTGACAGTAACGAAGTATATGATATATTGATGAGTGTTAACACCGCTAAAGCAACTGGACCAGACGGAATTGGAAATAAAATTCTCAAACTAATAGCACGAAGCATTTCACCCATTTTGACCTAACTTTTTAAATACCGATTCACAAAAAAGATAGCGTAAATGTTGGCACTAATTACAGACCAGTTGCTGTGACAAATTGCATAGCAAAAGTATTTGAGCGATGTATATTCAAACAGGTTTTTAATTATCTTAGATACAATAATGTCTTATCCAACTTACAGTCAGGTTTCATTCCAGGAGATTCTTGTGTGAATCAATTAACAAATCTGTATAATTTTCTCGCTAAGGCAATGGATGACGGAAAATAAATTTGTGCAGTATTTTGTGATATTAGCAAAGCATTTGACCGCGTGTGGCATAAAGGTCATGCGTATAAGTTAAAGTCATGTGGCATCGACGGCCCCCTTTAACAATGATTTATAAGTTATCTAGAATATCTTTCACAGTGTGTTGTCATAAACGGTTATAGTTCTAATTTCAAACCGGTAACAGCAGGTGTTCCACAGGGATCCGTGTTAGGACCACTCCTCTTTCTAGTATACATAGACGATGTTGTTGAAGGTATAGACAGTGACATAAGATTATTTGTGGATGATACCTCTATTTATGTAATAATAGACGACCCCCACGTAGCTGCCTCATGTTTGAACAATGACTTACTGAAAATAGCTAATTGGGCAAAAACCTGGAAAGTAGATTTTAATCTGTCTAAAACTAAAACAATCTTATTTAGCAGAAAATCAAATTCTACTCCCCATCAGCCTTAACATCTAGGACAGGACTGTCCACTTCAATTTAAATATAAGATCAAGACGTTGTCAAATTCTTCATTGTCGCCTAAGGTTGGGATGTCGTGATCTCAATGCAGATAAACTTGATAGACATATATCCGACACATCAGACTGTCTTTGTGGCCCATGACACCGAAGATGCACTGAATTATTTATTTGTCCCAGATTTAATTTAATAAGAACAACCAAATTTTACTATGTTTATGGTTTCTCTTTAAACACAGTATTATAAGGATCATCGTCTTTGAATCTCGAAACTCAAACCCAAATGTTAAAATCCTCTCAATTTATAATCGAAAGTAAACGATTTGATTAAATTAACCATTTCTGTTCAGATTACTATTAGCAGAATCCAACTGCAAGTATACCATACCATCACACCTTTCGTTCCAAATGATCATTTAGTCAAATTTGTAAACAAATATATAAATATCCTACAAGTCCTTTGTTATTACGTTAATTTCCTCGAAAATTAGTTTTGACTGTTAAACGTTACCATCATGTAAATTCACTGTCACATCTGTATCAAGAGAGGCGTTCATATAAGTGCATATGCACTTGTTTGCTGATCTTGTCATATATATATATATATAACATGAATAAATATGTTTAAACCATTAAGCGGTTACAAAAAAATGAATTGAGGTTAAAACAGTTTTGCGTGGCCTTGCGTGTGATGCAGCAAAGAACAGTTTAAAAGAGATGCTAAGCTTTGGTTTAGATTTCTCAGACAAGGAAATTGTTTATAGAGTAGGCTAGTTAGCTAGAAAGATGAAGGCCAGCTAGCTAAGGAGGTGATCACACAAAAGGTGTGATAGAAATATTATTGATGGAGATTATTTTGCGATTTTTTTTTTGTGTGAAATTTGCACCAAGAGTCTTGTGACTAACACACAAGCAAATATTTTGTTTAAATACGTATATTGCGTGACTGATTTGAGAGTAATTTGAGATTGGGTTGCATATGTTTAGGGTGAAAATCTGCTTATTTGATTTTTTCACAAACCATTCACTTTTTATTTATACATTATTTGAGCAAACAAAATGCAAGTTAAATATGCCGGGTGCTACCAGTTCTAAAATTTTCCTTAAATATTCTGTGTGTCTCCAATTTCTTGTAAATGAAAAATTAACAATTTGCTAGCAAACTGACAACTTTGTGACCTTCTCACGACCTATGTAGACTGTTTCAATAGCGCTTAAGACTACTACGCATCAGAGCCTCGTTTTGTGACATTCATGGACATTCCTAACATGGCTGAAATCCTTTGAAATCAGAACACATCCCAGATGACCAAAAGGCAAAGCCACAAATGTGTTAAAACTTGAGAGCATTTTGAAAAGCAACAGCCACGAATTGTCATTCACGTCAGTTACTTTTCTATCAAACCTCTATGTGGTCTCCCCTATGTACTCTCTATACCAAACTGGAAAAATGTGAAAAACTTTTTATTATGGTTAAACTATTGAGTGTTTTAACTCAAAAAAAAAAAAAAAAAAAAAAAAAAATCAAATGGCTTGTATTTGTAATTTTTGCAATATTGCTGTTGACACAGATTTTCAGACATTCCCAGACAAAGTGCCACAAAGTCTAAAGTGGACATTTAATCTGTGACATACCAATTTGTATTTAAACATGACAGGCCCCGAGGAAAAAGAAAAGCCTTGTACATGTCTTAGGCCCTCACAAACTCTTCCCCTCATCCACCATTTTCTAAATTACTACACACTTTCAGTTTATGCCAAAAGGGAACCATAAATCAAAAATGTAGTGACAGGAAAAAGACTTTGCTCAAGACAAAACATGAAATATGCATGTGCATTGATCCATTGGTCTCAAACATAGAAGAGTTTGCACACTTCTGGAAAGAAATATATCTGCTCACTACTAACAAAAGACAGAGCAGAGAGACACCTTATTTAAAATTCTCTTGAAGAAAGTAAACAAGACCTTCAGTCCAAGTCTCAACAAAAGAAGCACATACACATACATAAGCAGAAAAAGAGATGGGAGCATGTGATAGAGTGGGTGGGAAGATAGACGGATAGATTAAGAGATAGATTGAAACAGAGAGAAGGGAAGAGAGGTAGGCCACACATACATATACATATACATATATATACATATACATATATATATATATATATATATATATATATATATATATATGCACACACACACACACACACCCACACACACATATATATATATATATATATATATATATATATATATATATATATATATATATATATATATATATATATTATTTTTTTAATCAGGAAAATGTTTTATTTTCTGGAATTAGGATTAGATTAAGGTTGTACGCATACATTTGCATTTATATTATTTTGCAGACACTCTTACCCGAGCAACTTTCATTTTTATCTCATTTAATACAACCGAGCACTTGAAGGTTAAAGGCCCCGTTCCAGGTCCTGACGGCGGCAACTTGGGAATACTGGGGCTCGAATCGCTATCCTGACCAGTAACCCAGACAGGAACAGACAAGTTGAGTACAGTAGATGAGTAAGAAATAGATCAACTCACAGTATAAACAAAAATGGTGAGAATTCGGTGCATGCAGCATAAAAACACTTCAGTGAATTTGTTCAAACATTTTTGTTGTGAAATGAATTTGTACTCTTAAGGCAGTTGAAAATACATAGAATTTGTTGTAATGTAATTAATAGACCACTGAAGCCTAGCTGGTTTTAATTCATGCCATTTGATGGAGCTGCGGACTGTAACAAGCCCACAGGTGCTTGATAATTGATGTATATTGACTTTTGTAAACAGCTAGTATACAATGACACATCATTAAAGACTGAGCTATAGCAAACATGTCTTTGTGAGGAGGGGAAAAAAACCCAGATGCTGCGCTTGTTCTGTCTTGCTCCCTTTTTTTCTCCTCACTTGTTCTGAAACTCTGGCTGGCAAACTTTACCCTGCTGTGGTAATGAATAATTCTGCCATGATTAAGGCTCAGAGGAATCATGACAGCTAACCACCACACTCATTTAAATACACAACTCCAGATGATCACTTTAGTTCTTTGAGCTCCAACTTGTTATGGACTGTGTTTTGAGCAGCGGCTGCTAACAGTGCTAACGAACTCTGACACGTCTGCTCAGCTCATACGGCTCTGCTGAACTTGTGGTTCTACAACTCTGGGAGCACAGAAAGGATCCACTAATTACAGTAACAGGAGAAAAGAGACAGATGAAGAGCAAGTCTACCAATGATACCCCTGTAGCGTGGTCTGGGACATTGTTGAAATATTCAAGAGTATCCGTCACTCATGCTAATGAAGTTTCAGAGGTGAAAAGCCTTTATATGCTGACAACATGTGATCATTTGCACAAAATAAGTCATGAACATTGGAGAAGGCTTATGGCTGGGGCAGTACGGAGGGATTGTAGATTTCATGAAAAGCTTGTTAAAATTCCTACTCATCCCATCCCTCCATTATATTAGGATGACTTGGCTGCCTTGGGCAAAAAAAACAAGAAAAAACCCCCAGCACATAAATATGGAATAAATAACACAAATGACCCTAAACATTAAAACTCTGGAAAATATTTTCCTTATTCAAAATGGCAAAGGGTATTAAACTCCATTATAATCCTTCAAACTCATCACTCATTAATTTGCTAGACCACTTAATCCTACTGGGATCACAGGGAGGCTGGTGCTCATCTACGTTGGGTATGTGTATGTATGGGTGGGGAGGATACATCCTGAACAGCTTGCCAGAGATCACACACATACATAACCATTTACACACACAAACTTACACCTAGAGTCAATTTGGAACAGCCAGTCAGCCTAATGTGCCTGTCTGGAGTACTCACAGGGAATCTACGCAAGCCCTGAGACCGGAAACCGAACCCAAAACCTTCTTACTGTGAGGCATACGTGCTAACCAACGCTCCCCTGTGCCTGAAAACTACAATGTTTTTTTTTTTTTAGCTTGCCAAGCACATAAAAAATTAATTAACCAACAATATAAAGTTGTTTGATTTTATATTTTTATATAATTTAGGTTTCACTACCTCACTCATGTTCAATAACTGGTTTATCTTAGTCATGGCCATGATGCATCTGGAGTATATTCCTTGGCAATAAAATGGAAATACACCCTGAATAAGACTCCAGTTCATCTCAGGGGATCATTTACAAACACAATCACACACATCTACATCAAGAGACAATTGATCCGAGCCAAGCCACCTACTGACATGGCTTTCAAGGAAGGAGTTAACCTGTGCCAGTTAGACTAATGATTCCATCACACAGACAATAACCCAAATAATATCAATAACATTATTAACACACGTTTTAATAGCACGTAGATCCTAACGGTCAACAAAGAAAGTGAAATACAGATAAGCATAATCTAGAAACCGAGCTCGGTATCAAACCCAGAACCTTTGAGATGGGCAGAATGTTGTTGCACCAGTGTACTTCTCTTTGTTCGTGGTGTTGTTATGGTCACTTGCTCTTTCTCAAGTACACTTCCTGGATTTCCTCTGCCGGACTTATTAAATTTAGATTGGTTGTAAACAAACCCGGCAATAGACTGGTGACCTGTACAAAGACAGCTGGGTTTGGCTCCAGCTTCCTCCATATCCCCAACGGATAAGTGGTATAAATAATGGATAGATGGCTGGCAAACTGGCCACATATTCCATAGTGGTTAAATGAATCCAGATAACTCAAATGTAGTCTTGAAAAGTAAATTTAGTATTGAAAAGTTCTAATTAACCTCTGATGTTACTGCCATGATGGGTACCTATCCCTAATGGGAACTGGGTGTTTAGAGCAGCACTACAACAGAACCTTTAAACTAACTCCTGAAATGTTGACCATCAGTCAGCAGGTCCAGCCTTGCAGATGTTCATCATTTTTTTTTGACTGAACGCCTTTTCTACTGCCAAATTGAAGGTACTGAAATATGCAGCAGAAAATGATAATCGAGCAGCAGAAAGAATGTTTGGAGTGAACGAGAAACTTGTGAGGGACTGGAGAAAAGCGGAGATTATTAGTACTGCAATGAAAAACAACAACAAAAAACAAGCTAATCATGGGCTAAAAGCTAGATGGCCACAGCTAGAGGAATGAGTTCGTACATGGGTGCTTGAGCAACGTGCATCAGAGAGAGGCTTGTCAGCAGTGCAGTTGCATCTCCACGTCCAGGTAGTTGTCGAGCAGATGAATATAAATGACTTTGCGTGAGGACTTTCTTGGTGTTACCGCTTCATGCAACGCAACCCCCTTTCTATCAGAGCGAGGACCACAACTTCACAAAAACTGCCAGCAGATTGCCAAGCCAACGTAGACAGTCTCCATGAGTTTGCAACTTATAGTCCAGTGCAACGTACCGTATTCGAAGTAATCAGCTCCCTGCTCCAATAAGCCCCCCCCAATATTTTTGAGCGTACGTTTAATAACTGCCCATGTGTACTGGTCGCAAAATCGTAGATCAAACTTACCAATTTTATTCGATCAGTCTCTGTAAGGGTAAAATGAGGCGTTCACTGCCTGTAAAAGTGAGTTTACACGGTATTTCAAGACCCCCTGCCACTGGGGAATGTCTATAATGTTCATCAGTAACAACACATTTGATTGTTTCACCGTGCTTTAAAAAACAGGAAAATATTTTGCTGTGTTGTCTTGGTAAATGTCCAACAACCGATGAACCATTAGAAACAGCTACAGCAAAACTATGGGATGCTCTGAATGAATGGAGCGATGAGCCAAATATGGACCTATCAGAAAGTGATGAGTATTTTTCACCCGATTCTCCTGCTCTCTAACTTTATAAATTTAAGGACGTTCCTGCCCATGTGCTTTTGTTTATGTTCATGTTGATTGGTTCCATGTACCATGTGCGAAAGTTGACATTCGTGTTGATTGGCTCAATTTTACTTATGGGAAAATGTTTAAAAGAACAGCCCTGGGAGGAAAAAGTAAGGGGTCTTTTATTAAAAAATTGTGCTGTTTTCTGTTCATTTTCAGCTTTCATGTAAGTAGTTTGGTTGATACTATAAAATGAATAACACAAATACCAGTAAAACTCTTTTATTGTTCTGTTATTATTCATGTTTTCAACTTCAATGGTAATAAGCACTTCCGTTGGTAACATTTTAATAAGCGCCCACCCACTCCAATTTTTAAAGCACCCTGGGCACTTATCACGGCGAATACGGTATATACGTTTTTCCTTCTATATTATGCATTTTTTGACCAATACGACTTGTACTCCGGAGTGACGTATAGTTCAGAAAATATGATAGGCCTTTAAATGTGTGAATATGAGGTGCGTATGCTTTATATGTATGTATGTGTGTCTGTATGTGTACATAGAGGGATTTGTATATATGTGTATATAGGTATATGCACATGGACACCTTAGTGTAGTTCCTTAGCTGTCTTTTGCACACTTTTAATTTTATAACTTCCGCTAAACAAAGAGGGGCTAAACTGATTTTCATTGTTCATGCAATATATGACAGCAAAAATGTCTTATCTTTATTTTAATATGGACTACAACAATTAATTTCCTCAGGTTAGGTGGATGTTGCTGAATCAAATAATTCTCTCGACATTCAAAAATTCACCTAATCTTCGCCAAATTATTATTATCAAAAAGTTTTATCAATTATAAATAACATAGTCATTCCTCAAAGTTGTTTGATGCACACTATCATTTCAGCGTTTACTAATGCAATTTTATTAATTTCAGCAATTTTCATAGTTGTTTTCTTTGCCGGTGCAGACTGAACAAAGTAACATCTTTGATTTACAACCAAAGAATATGTCGTCCTATATGGTTGTTGCTACATGAGAAGTTACTCACTGCATCATTCATTCATTCATTTTCTGTAACTGCTAGGGTCGCAGTTGCTGGCGCACATCTCAGCCAACTCCGGGCGAGGACAGACTACACCCTGGACAGCTTGCCAGGCCAGAAACGCGGTGACTGCTATGCAGCTACTCTTGTCGAAAGTTATCAATGGTTCATTTACACGAATCTCACACCACAGACAGTGAGAGACATGGCTGACCTTTGATAACCCAGTTAGCTGTACTGAGGGACAGTGGCAACCTATTGAGAGTGGGGCTCGAACCCCTAACCTTAGGATGAGTGATCCAGCACCGGCCACCACTGCCCTCACTGCATCAGTTAAGTTTAAAGAATTGTTGCCAGATGAAACATAAGACTCTTTGGCTGGGTAATTAATGCAGTGATTACGTATTCACTTATTCAAATTCAAACAGTAACTTTTTTTCTTTTCCAGAAAGTGCATTTCAAAACATAAAAACAAGCATAATTGTGATCTTTCCACATTCATTTGTTACGTAGCTTACCGAATGTTCCTTTTTACTATTCCTGATTGACAGCGCTTAAAATGCATGAAGGTTGTTGGGTCGGTTATTAGTTTCACTGCGATTACCGGATAATTCCTTATAATTGCTACTTTGAGATGAATAAATGAAATATAATTCATGACATGAAGTGCTTACCAGCAACTAGTTTGTATTTGGCTCAACACACCTCCAAAGTATGAAGATGCAAATTTGTCATGCCCTTAATTGTGGTGGTTCTAAACCAATCACAATTGATGCTGATGTGAGGATGTGGTGACGGTGCTTAAGCTGGCAATGTGACTGTACAGGTACATAAATGTGGGTTAGATGGCATATACTGTATGTGACAGACGAGCATAGCACAGCTGATTAGTTTTCATGATGATTAATGGATGCCACTCGCTGCTGGTGGAAATGTTCTGAATGGATGTCCATATTTCAGCAGGACGTCATTATCCCTTATGGATGACTTATGAGATTTAATAAACTGGCTGTTCAATTGCATGGTGCTTGATGAGACCATGGGATAGATAAATACACACACACACACACACACACACACACACACACACACACACACACACAAATAAATGGATCCCACAATTCACCACAGTAATAATTGCAGCAGCTCAATAATGGTTCTGTGTGGATATGTGCTTTTCTGGGCATCGAATCCTCTCCACATGACCATGAATAACATCCTTATTTTTTAATAAATATGGGAGACTTTGCCAGGACTCTCAGGGGTAATCAGGAGCAATCAGTGAGACACACACTCACACAGAAGCCCGGTCTCTGAGGAGGAGCTCGCTGCATGTCTCTGCTTGCTTAAGAGACCGATCACAGCACTGTCAGCTTGATCGGCACAGCAGGGGCCCAAGTCTGACTATGGACTAAGGAAAAAAAAAACAATCCAACAGTCTTGATGCTGCTTCACACTGCATGTGCCAGAAAGTTTTCCTCAAGTTTATTTCAATGAAAGTTCGTTATTAAACCAAGTGTTTATCCCTCAATGGCCTTATTATTCAGACCGTGTTTGTACATTTTAAGACAATTGTATTACCAAAAAAAGTGAGATTTTGTAATTATTTTGAGCAAAATGTACAGATAAGGAGGTGAGGGACCTACACAAATCAAAGGGCTAAAGCACTGCTGCATCTTCTCTTTAGTTAGAGATCTAATTGCACCACTGCAACAACAAGGAGATTATATTGCATTGTGGGTAATACATAACAATTTACCTCTGCAAAAATATGAAAAATTATTATTATATGACTACAGTGCTGCGCAATCTGACTGATTGATTCATAAGCAAATAAATCGCAGATGGACTGGTGGGTATCCGACTACCAACTTAACCATAAGCGAGCTGAACTGTGTGCTATGATCGTTAGCAGCTTCCAGAGAAGCATTCAGCGTTTTCTTGAAGATATACAGACGGTCCTCACTTAACGACAGACTTGGTTAACACCGACTCGAAGTTACGATGGCCAGTTAAAAATTGTCAAAAATATACAGGGATCCCTCGCTACTTCGTGCTTCAATTCATGCGGCTTCAGTGCATCATGGTTTTTTTTTTTTTAAATAATCATCGAATTAAAAAAATAACAAAATTAAGGAAGAATAGGGGGAAAAGTTAAAGAAAATGCCACAAAACAAGGCCAATTATGTAAAAAAAAAAAAAAAAAAAAAAAAAAACCTAAACAAACAAAAACAAAAAACAACCCAAACCCCCCAACAAAACCATTTACATTTTTATGTGAGGTGTGCATCTGAGTGTGTGCACGTGCATTTGTGTGCGCACACACACAGATGTGCGTGCACACACTCAGATGCACACCTCACATAAAAATGTATGTGTTTGTATTTATATTTTATTTACATCTTATGCATTACTTTTGAATGTTTAATTGTTATTATAAGCATTTATAGCATTGACTATATATTTATTGATATTATATACACATATACATGTATGTATACATCAGTCGGGCGGGAAGGGGGGGGGGGGGTGTTGATTCTACTTTGCGGAATTAGACGGTCATGGGGGGATCTCAGTCCCAATTAATCGCGGAAAGTGAGGGATCCCTTTACTTTTACTGTTAATGACTCGCAGTAGAAACAAAGCAGCTGAGTTGTGAGTGTGTGCATATGTTTGCGCATACCCAGTGTCGGCAGCATCTCCCATCCCGCCTCCCTACACACACACACACACACGCACGCACGCACGCGCGCGCGCACGCATACTCACTGACTACTCAGTCGGAAATCTACCGTGCTGCTCGGTAAGATAGTTCAAGTGATTGCTAGCAGTTATGGCTTCTCACATTCAACGGTCTATAGTAAGCAATACAATAGCCTACTGTACAAATATAAACCAAGCAAAATGTCTACTAAAGCGGGGTTTGTTTAACGACGGAATCACTTAACGATGGGATCTACCGAATATAACCCTGTCGTTAAGTGAGGACTAGCTGTACAGGATATATTCTGAGGGATAAAGAGTTTATGAATTCCTGCAAGTTACTCTCTGCTTTTCGGAAAGTCACTGTTCATTGAAACAAGCTGAAAGCGATCAAAACAGTCAAAAACATGGAAAAAGATGACTTGGTCAGAAGCGGGCAAACAGCATATGAAGCGATTTAAAAAAGGCTACCGCTTTAAAATTCCATGCAATAAACTACAGTCGGCCCCCAACCTACGAAATTAATCTGTTCCAGCGCCTTTTTCGTAATACGGGGATTTCGTCAGTAGGGGTCACATTATACATGTTAAAAGCCTGATTCATTCCAAGACTCCAGTCTTTGGACTGGATAAACCACATAAACCCTTTAAAAATGATAAAAGTACACCAATTTTGTATGAAATATGTGTTAAAAGTAAAATAAAATTATTTATTAAACCATTTAAATATTTTATTAACATATTAAACCATTTTATTAACATATTTATAAATTAAACCATTAAACATTTTTTATTAACACACACACACATACCCCTGTCTCTCTCTCTCTCGCTCTCTCTCTCTCTCACACACAAACACACACAAACACACACACACACACATACACACACACACACACACACACACACACACAGACGCATTACAATGTATACAATACACATGTTTTTATTCTAGCATTGCGGGTCACGCCCACAAGACAGGGAATTCAAAGCACATTCCTTGCTTGACAGGGAGGTCCAAACTCAACTTTAACTTGACTCCTTGAGGGATTGGAATTCCAGATGAGCTCAAATGCACCCACATTTATTAAACATTTACTGAATTAAACAACTTAAAAAAACTAAATTAAAAACTAAAGAGTTAAGCTTCTCTCTCTCTCTCTGTCTCTCTCTCTCTCTCACATGCACATGCGCACACACACACACACACACACACACACACTCTATCTCTCTCTCTATCACACACACACACACACACACGCACACACACACACACAAATGGATTCGATGTTTTATTTAAAGCAGAATTACAGTACCTTTTGAAAGATCAGAGGTCCTCACTGTATTTCCACTTTACGGTCTCCTTCTGGTTCTGCGTCATCCCTCCTAGCCAATGCGAGGCTAGCGGGGCAGCATGTTGAGAGACAGCCAATGAGAGCAACTCGCGCATCGTGTGAAATTTTGATTGGCGTGTTTGAATTTCGTTTCGTAAGAGGGGGTTGTTTTCGTTTCCCGGGGACGTAAACTTAGGAAAATGTTAACCCAGGTATTTCGTACCCAGGGGACTTCGTAAGTAGGAGGCCGGCTTTACTGTACTTATTAACCTTGTTCACTCAGTCTGTATAGACAAATCTCAACAGACATTTTTTGTACAGATCTCAAATTTGTGTGTTGGTACTAAAGACATTCTTAAGATTTCTCTTTACAGATGTTGTGCTCATTTAATAAGAAGTTTATATGCGAGATAGTTGAGGCAATTTCTTTTTCTTTAAATTATCCAATTTTAGCAAGAATGCCCTGATTAATTCTTCTTTCCTCACCGTGGCATATGTAATATATGAAGATGGAGGGCACTGTATATAAGGAATGCTCCACATGACTGCACAGCTGCTAATAAATGTTGAGTTTCTCAGCACTGGCATGTCATACTGTCAAGTTACATTTAAAATATTTGCCCAGAGCGAACAAATTTCTCTTCTAGAGATGTTCCTCAACTGAGCAGCAACTCTGTAGACCCTGATTAATCAGTGTCGCTTTACTGTGGACCAATATGCCGGTGAGATGGAAGATAAAATATGCAGCCTTATGGGTGAGAGTTTGTGCACTCGGTGTCTTTACACCTTGACCTTAGAACAAGTCAAAAGCACAACAGGGCAGGAAGCTAATTCCCACCAATGCAGGAATGCCACAGGGCTTGCAAGAAAGCAATCTTTTTCAGAAATAGTCACACTGAAAGACCCCGTCAGAAACTATCAGGACTTTCCTGACCTACAGAATGGAGCATGTCCCTGAGGGAGAGAAGAGACTGCTTGTCACTGGATGCCTGCACCATTAGCGTCTGTCAAGGTCAGTCACAGTAACACACATACGGATACATACCTCACAATGCAGCCTATTTTCGTCACAGCCACCTCTACATCAACAAATACAACAATAATTTACAGTTGATGGCTTTGAGGAGGGGAGAAAAGTGATAGAATTTTCCCATCAGTCTTTCAGATAAGAAAACAATGAAGACATGAGATTTTAGAGAACTACCAGAATCCTGAGGCTTGTTTAAAATTCTGCCAGTCCAATAATCATCTGGCTCAATGGCATAAAGTGAAGCAGTGGACAATTCTCGTTCCAGTGTCCCATAATGGAATATATGAGCACGAACAAAAGAGAAACACAGCCCTGCATGTGTGATTACAAGCTCAGTGTACCAGGGTTATAACTGATTTTTAGAGAACACTATTTCCGTCCTGAATTTAGTTCTTTTGCGATATACAGTGGTACCACACTTTACGAAATTAATCCGTTCCAGAGCCTATTTCATAACCTGCATTTTTCGTAAATTGAACCGCATTTTATATGTAAAACGTGTGACTCGTTCCAAGGCTCCCAATACTACCCCCTAAATCCTTTAAAAATTATAAAAGCATACCTTTTAAGACCTCCTTCTGCTTCAATATCGTACCAATGGTAGACGGGTTTGATCATACAGTATTCCTTTATGATATCACTCGAGCCCGTTTCTTCTTCTTACTCACACCGAAAATCACATACGTGCTTGTGTGTGCGCGCATGTGTTGACCATGTCTTCTTAGCAGAGTTATAATCTTACAAATGTTTATGGAAGGTTAAAAGCCTGAGTCAAGAAATAAAGCATAAAACAACAGTAACTCTGTCCTTTACACGAAACGTATCATGGTAGATTCAGCTCCATAATAGGCAATGGGAGGTAGCTGCGTCATCCCTCTTCGCCAATGGGATCCCTGTCCAAGATGGCATCAGGTGAATTTGAATTTTTAAGATGGCGCTTTCGTAACGTGAACTTGTTTCGCATACAGAGACAAAAATTTTAGGAAGATGCGTTTCGTAACCTGCGTTTTTCGTTTGGTGAGACTTCGTAAAGTGAGGTACCATTGTATAAAATAAATAAGCCCTTTCAGTCATTTTCTGAACTGTTTAATCTTATTTAGGGTTGGCAGGTGCCCATGTCGGCCAACTTTGGGCGAGGGCAAGATACACCCTGTACAGCTTGTCAGGCCATCGCAGGGCTAACACTCACACAAACATTCTTTCTCACATTCACGACTAGGGGTGATTTGGAAAAGCCAATTAGCCAGCTGTGCATGTTTTTGGACTGTGGAAGGAAACCAGAATACCCTGAGGAAACTCACATAAGCACTGAGAGCGCATGCAAACAACACACAGAAATGCCCGAGCTGGGAGTCAAACCCATTACCTTCTTGCTGTGAGGCAGACGATGGCATAAGTGGTTAGCATGTCTGCCTGACAAGCAAGACGTTCTTGGGTTTGAGTCCCGGGCTTGGAGAGGTAGTTTCTGTGTGGAGTTTATATGTTCTCCCTGTGCTTCCACGTCCCCACCCCCACCCCCCGAGTTTCCCCTCTAATAGTCCAAGTACATGCACACTAGGCGAATTGGCTGTTCCAAAATGCTGGTATGTCTGAATGCTTGTGTGTGTCTTGTCCTGCATGGACTGATGAGCTGTCCAGTGTGTACTCAGTCTTCCATAGTTTCATAAGAAAGGTTAAACCAGTGCATCAATTATTTTCTTCTGCGGCACCCCCCCCCCCCCCCAAGGAAGACAAAACATTTCACACACACCCCGTGAGCAACTATAAATAGTAATATTTGTCTATGAAATTATTAGTAGACCTCTGCATAACAAATGTATCGTTATTAACATGAAAAACAAAAAAGAAAGAAATATAGCTCAAGATACAATAAAGAAAACCTTCATTAACATTGTTTTTTAATCTGTAACTGAAAAGATTTAAAGTGCACCGATGTGCCTGAAATAAAAATATATATATACATCCTTATTTAAACTCATTTAACTTATTTATGTCTTAATATCTCTGTGGCAACTCCCGAGTAAAAAAAAAAAAGGGAAAAAGCCGAAAGGAAGACAGACAGACAGACAGACAGACGACATGTCTTAATATCTCTGTCACTCTCCACCTTTCTCTTTGTTCCTATTAGAAATTTTTCCGTATTGTTTCTTGAGGTGTTGTTTACTGCACTTCATATCGTTTGCACGACATTGAGAGCGCCACTGCCAACTAGTGGAGTGGAGGTGCAATTACACTTAATTCTCGTACACTATTCCAGAAAAGCATCACACCGTGCCCCCCCCCTGACATCAAGGGGGGTGCGCCCCACTATTTGAGACGCACCGAGTTAAACATGTTAAAGGGTTAAAAAAATTGTTTTATTTGTATGTACATGTGTCATATTTGTGAGTTCTACATCCAGTACAACTCTATAACTTACCACATTCTCTCAGTTGGGGATAGCACTCAATACCGCCTGTTTAATCGGACAATTTGATCGTTTTTCTTCCTCAACCACTCTGTGTATAACGTCTAAAATTGGAATGGGGGATCACTTCGTTCCACCTTCGAGCTGAAACGGTTGGTAGTAAGAGAGTCTCAACGGACGTCTGTATAAAAGAGAGCTTCCTTGGAGGGATGTGCGTGATATTTTTGACAATGACATTGGTATTTTCAAGACAATCGCAAATTCAGTCATCCCAGTCAATGGTCTACGCATCTTTCTGCCTCAAATCCCTTCCATTTTCTTATGAGTTTCTTGGTTGCCTGATGACTTTTGATCATACAGATATGTTGTTCAGCAACTACACAGGGACTGACAAGGCAGTTTTAAAATGTGCACAGTGGGCAAAAGTAGCTCAGCACTCATTTCACATGTCATCATTGTTTTGAAAGCAATGGTGGTGTAGTGGTTAGCAGATCCACCTCACAGCAAGAAGGCCAAGATTTGAATCCTAGCTTGGGTGTTTCTGTGTGGAGGTTGCGTGTGTTTCCTTTGGGTACTTCGGTTTCCTCCTACAGTCCAAAAATATGCACAGTAGGCTAATTGACTGTTCCAAACGATCCCTAGGTGTGAGTGTGAATGGTTGTGTGAGTGTGAATGGTTGTGTGAGTGTTGTCCCCGTGACGGCTTGGCGAGCTGTCCAGGGTGTGCCCTGCCCTCGCCCAGGCCAGCCTTCGTGCGACCTTAATTAGGATTATGGAGCTAGAAACTGAATGACTGACTTGGCCTCATACTTTCTGAAGCACTTTTCCTTTTTTTTTTTTTAATTTTGAACAACTAAAATCAAGATATTTAACATCCAGTCTGGATTTTATCACCACATTGTACTGTTACCATAATTTCACGAGAAAATGCTCTTTGTGCTTTGAACCAGGTCCACCACCCATATTCAATCATTTGCGTGTATAGAGAAGACCCCCCCCCCATCACATTCTCATATCCACATCTCACATCTATCCAAAGACTCTTCTTCATACAGTTACAATTAAATCAGTGCTGTTTACACACTCCATAGCAGTACCTATTTCAAGTATTCTGCATCTAGCAAAGGTCAAAGGTCGAGCAAGTCAAACTCACATAGTGTTTCACATCACTCATAATAATAGCGCAATGATCATAATTAGTAATGGAGTATACTGGTCCTTCTCAAAAAATTAGCATATTGTGATAAAGTTAATTAATTTCTGTAATGTACTGATAAACATTAGACTTTCTTATATTTTAGATTCATTACACACATCTGAAGTAGTTCAAGCTTTTTTTTGTTTTAATATTGATAATTTTGGCAAAAACGTAAAGAAAAACCAAAATCCCCATCTCAAAAAATTAGCATATTTCATCCAACCAATAAAAAGTGGTTTTAATACAAAAAAGTCAACCTTCAAATAATTATGTTCAGTTATGCACTCAATACTTGGTCGGGAATCCTTTTGCAGAAATGACTGCTTCAATGCGGCGTGGCATGGAGGCAATCAGCCTGTGGCACTGCTGAGGTGTTATGGAGGCCCAGGATGCTTCGATAGCGGCCTTAAGCTCATCCACAGTGTTGGGTCTGGTGTCTCTCAACTTTCTCCTCACAATATTCCACAGATTCTCTATGGGGTTCAGGTCAGGAGAGTTGGCAGGCCAATTGAGCACAGTGATACCATGGTCAGTAAACCATTTAGCACTGGTTTTGGCACTGTGAGCAGGTGCCAGGTCGTGCTGGAAAATGAAATCTTCATCGCCATAAAGCTTTTCAGCAGATGGAAGCATGAAGTGCTCCAAAATCTCCTGATAGCTAGCTGCATTGACCCTGCCCTTGATAAAACACAGTGGACCAACACCAGCAGCTGACGTGGCACCCCAGACCATCACTGACTGTGGGTACTTGACACTGGACTTCAGGCATTTTGGCATTTCCTTCTCCCCAGTCTTCCTCCAGACTCGGGCACCTTGATTTCCGAATGACATACAAAATTTGCTTTCATCCGAAAAAAGTACTTTGGACCACTGAGCAACAGTCCAGTGCTGCTTCTCTGTAGCCCAGGTCAGGCGCTTCTGCCGCTGTTTCTGCTTCAAACGTGGCCTGACCTGGGGAATGCGGCCACTTGTAGCCCATTTCTGCACACGCCTGTGCACGGTGGCTCTGGATGTTTCTACTCCAGACTCACTCCACTGCTTCCACAGGTCCCCCAAGGTCTGGAATCGGCCCTTCTTTCACTTTTTCCTTCCCACAGACGTCCCACAGAGGTGCCTTGATACAGCACTCTGGGAACAGCCTATTCGCTCAGAGATTTCTTTCTGTGTCTTACCCTCTTGCTTGAGGGTGTCAATGATGGCCTTCTGGACAGCAGTCAGGTCGGCAGTCTTACCCATGATTGCGGTTTTGAGTAATGAACCAGGCTGGGAGTTTTTAAAAGCCTCAGGAATCTTTTGCAGGTGTTTAGAGTTAATTGGTTGATTCAGATGATTAGGTTAATAGCTCGTTTAGACTACCTGAACATGATATGCTTTTTTGAGATAGGAATTTTGGGTTTTCATGAGCTGTATGCCAAAATCATCAGTATTAAAACAATAAAAGAACTGAAATATTTCATTTGGTGTGCAATGAACCTAAAATATACGAAAGTTTAATTTTTATCAGTACATTACAGAAAATAATGAACTTTATCACAATATGCTAATTTTTTTGAGAAGGACCAGTATTATTCACATTGCTGAAGTGAACACTGCTATTCCCAGAGGCTTCTCCTGAATACAAAATTGGCCTAATTTGAATTTACTCAAGCCCTACAAGTTAAAGTTTGTATTTGTAATTTAAGTTCATATCTCAGGAATACATCAGATGCCCAGAGACCCAAAGCAGCAGCAGCAGCAGTGAAGCTTAAGCCAGCCCACTTCCCTCATGGTCCTCTCTGTCTCCTCTCATCCGTTGCTCAGCTGTATGGGGATGACAGCGGCAGCCGCTCCGGGCTGCACTTTACCAGCCAAATTAAAGCCTGTGAGTGCCGTTTAGATACGGAAGAAACGAGCTCAATATAAATGTGCTTCCTGTGGGAATTTATCTTTTTAAACCGATGCAATCACAATGTCACTGGTGGTGAGTGCAACAGTTTTGCCCTTGATGTAATTTTAGAACAACCTGAAGCATCACTGATGACTAACATATATACTGGTTAGAGACATTTATACTGTATATGTATAGTAACCCGAGTATATAAAACAGGATGGCACAATATGCGTTTAGTGTACCAGAAATGAATCACTGAGTGGTGTTACAACTAATGATAGGGCACTGTTCCAAGCTGACTGCCAAGAATACCAGAATTGAAGCACCAATCTTTCATTTTTCTTTAAGTCTAAATTACACTGAACTCACAATTCCATGCGAGAATAGGCAGCAATTATACATAAAGTATGAATGACAAAACATTATACGCGTAAATTCAAAATTTCCACTCAAACAAAGAATGTAACTACTTCTCCGTGTTCTAACAAAAGGAACCTTCAGAAGAACATTTTAAAACAGCATTTTCTATCATGACCGCTCAGATTACATACAATGCACAATCATGGTCCAAAAAAAAAAAAAAAAAAAAAAAAGTGTCTAGAACAGTTTGGTCTAGAATAGAATAAGGAAGTAGACAAAGAAAACCCTGAAAGTAAACCAAAGTTTCAGAACTACAGTCTAGTTTATTAGACACCACATCCAGAACAACATTTTTAAGATCATAGACAACATCTTGTTGTCCACTGCTGCTGTTTGTTCAATAGATTTCATCAGGTGTTAATTGTAGGAATTCCAATCATTTTTGTACATATATTTTGTAAATCCGGTATCTGTATGCGTCTCACCTCACACACACACACCTACAACTGTTTGGTGCCAATAATTCTGACTTCGAAATACATGGCGCTTGCTTTTTTTTTTAATGCTTAAGACATCTTAAAAGCAGCCCATTCTTGAAACGGCAACCATCATATTAAAAAATGCAAAAACCAAAGCTGTAACACACAACAGGCAGATGTGAATCTGTCGGCAAGCCAGTAAAAGGAATAAACACAGATAGTTTTAGAGAAATGACAGAATCATAGTCTGACCTCATGCCTCGGGTGGAGCCGTTGTTGTAGTTCTGTAACAGCTGTGGCAGACCCAACATGGCCTCAAACAGCACAGCCAGTGAGCCCAGAGATTCCACGAACAGCACCCAGTCCAGGAAGAACAGCGTAAAGAAGGCACATAGCAGCGTAAACCCAAAACAGAAAACCAAATAGTCCTCAAAAGCACTCCACTTCCAGAAATACCTCACATCCAGGTCTGAGAAAGAAAGAAAAAAGAAAGATATACTGTATCACTATTATATATATTCATAACAAAGGGGAAAATGGTTGAACAGATAACAATCTGTTCCCCAACCACAATGTCATTTCTTTACCAGATTGTATTATTAAAATATATCTATTTAACAACAAAAATGATGAAATGATGTGATTGTCCAAGTGAAACAGACAGTCACTAAGGATATGAGACCTTTTAGTGACTGGCTTATTTTAGTTCCTCCTTTACCTCTGTCTTCCTTTCGGCTTTTTCCCTTTTACTCAGGAGTCGCCACAGCGAATCATCTGATTCGCACGTTTGATTTGGCAGAGGTTTTTTTTTACGTCGGATGCCCTTCCTGTCACAACCCTTTTAACAAGGGACAGAAACACGCTGACGACTTTGCAGCTACTCTTTACGAAAGTCAGCAATGGTTCTTTTACATGCCTCTCACCATAGACAGTGAGTGACATGGCCCGCCTTTGATAACCCAGTTAGCTGCACGGGGGGGGGGGGCAGTGACAACCTTGTGGAGAGTGGAACTCGAACCCCCAACCTTTGGATCAGCGATCCAGCGCCCTATACCACTAGACCACCACTGCCCCAGTTCCTCCTTTACCTCAAACAGCCATTTTTCCGAAAATACATCCTTCAAAGCATAATCCTTGGGAAGAGCAAGTTCAAATGTCCTATCTCTATCCATGCTTAAAGGTTTGTTTAATAAAGGATTCCATGTCCAAGTTGTTGTTAAACAATGGGAACATCCATTTATTGTGCTGAATTTCAAACGGCTCTGGGTATGTACTTACAATCCATATTCACTCCATACTTACAGAATCCCAGAAGGATTTCCAAATCATATAATGTTAAACCAATGAGAAGCCTTACAACAGACATGAACCTGTGTAAACAGTCCACGTAATAAAATTACAGAAGGAATTTAAAATAAATGCATTTGAAAATATTATTACAGCATGACTTTGTTTATCTATCAAGACCATTCATTCATTCATACACTTTCTGAACTGCTTAATCCTAATTAGGTTCACCTGAAGGTTGGAACCCATCTCAGTTGACTCCTTGGGAGGGCGGGGTCCACCCTGGACAGCTCTCCAAGCCTATATAGTAGGCCCTTGACCATTCACGGTTTTGCACTCACGCCCCCACATACTCGTGGCTTGTTGACAAACCCGGAAGTAACTGGCAAGTGATTAAAATTTGGCTGAGAGCTTTTGTTTTTCCTTCCTGCTGATTGGTTGAGATGATGTATCCCTTTTTTTCTCATTCGTGCACAAGTTGTCAATGTGCATTATTTTTTTGTTTTCAATTACCAGTTAACCTCTACGATGCCACCCAAACGTCGTGCATCTTCTCAGGCTTTTATATATTGTTCTCCTGAGTTAATATCGCTCATCAATTTGAATTTATTATTATTTATTGATTTTACTTAATTGTATTTTTTAGTATAAAACGGTTCAAATTGTTGGTCAAAAAATGTTGACAGTTTCAATAAGGATACTTTTTTCATCATCATCATTTTCAGTAACCGCTTAATCCTAATTTGGGTCGCGGGGAGGCTGGTGCCCATCCCAGCCAACTTCGGGCGAGGACAGAGTACACCCTGGACAGCTCGCCAGGCCATCGCAGGGAGGAAACACGCTTTACGAAAGTCAGCAATGGTTCTTTTACATGCCTCACACCATAGACAGTGAGAGACATGGCCGGCCTTTGATAACCCAGTTAGCTGCACTGGTGGGGGCAGTGACAACCTTGTGGAGAGTGGGACTCGAACCCCCAACAGCGATCAGCGATCCAGCGCCCGATACCACTAGACCACCACTGCCCCCTAGGATACTTTTTTATTTCAGGCAAATTGATGCACTTTAAATCTTTTTGTTTAAAGACTAAAAATTGTTAATAAAGTTATTCTTTGTTGGAAGTTGATCTATATTTCTTCATTTTTTTGTATTCCATAATGATAATAAAGATTTATGATGTTAATAAGGATACAGTGTATGCGGAGGATTACTTATAACAATTTCTAGACAACTAACACTATTTATATTACACTCCTGAGTTATTGTACATATATATGCAAATAAAGTTGTGTTCTTGTGGTGGAACCTGTGAGAGAAGACAGATAACTTTGTAACCCACATTGTGATCTGATCCTTACAAATTGTTCGCACTCACAGTCATGTACGACATCCTGACATGATCAATAACTACCTGCTTCTGTCGATCACAGATTTTATAAGCCGAGCCAGAGTGCACGAGCAGCTCTAGTAAATAATTGATTGTTAAATAAGAGCGTATCCATTTTAGCCCGAACTGGAAACTGACATTCCGTGGAGATTGTTATGGAGTGTGGCTGTACACTTCAGTCTATAGTATGTGAGATACAAGCAGCTGAAACACAAAAGATAGATACGATCTGTATCTTGGAAACCAGGAGAGAAGTATATCTTAAAATTAAATAAAATAAAAGAGACCTCTGGCCTCCTCTTTGTGACCTTTAAGTGAATGAGAAGAGATAGAAGATATAAACCAGGAAGAAAGAGCTGTACAGCAGGGGGAAAAGATCGCAGAAGTTCGGTCCACTCTCAGTGTTAGAGCGCCACAGCAGCATATCTTACTCATTGAGGATGCAGTGACTGATGCCACTTCTGACAGAATCTGATGAAGAATTGAAATAGAACTTTGGCAGTGTTCAACACTCTTAGATTTTTCACCTGTGCATCTAACTGCATTGATCTGCCCAAATCTGCCGTCTCAGCAAAGCAATGGCAAATGAGAGCAACCCTTCATTTTAAATCAAAATATAAAACTTGCTGATGACAGCACATGCTGTGATAAGAAATGGAGGCACTTACCTTGAGCTCTCCTTCTCACTTAGTAAGCCATTTTTAATAAGAGTAAAATGTTATATGACTTTTGATAATGTTTATTTGAAGCAGCCATAAAAAGAAGCTGATGTGTCTCTAAGGGGCCAATGGGACATATGGTTCAGTAGATTTGCTTATATTTTAAATGTATGTGTGTGAGTGTATACTGGCCTTGTGATGGTCTGGCGAGCTGCTTGGAGTGTATCCCGTCTTCACCATGTGTAGACTGAGATAGGCTCCAGCCTCCGCACTACCCTAATAAAACTAATCGGTTCACCAAATGAATGAGTCACTGAGTGTATGAGAAAATGTAAGGCTGTATGTTGGCATGTCAATCAATAGGGCATGTTTTCTAGCATTTGGGGGATATTCTGAAACATAAACACACACACACACACATATATATATATATATATATACACACACACACACACACACACACACACACACACACACACACACACACAGACACTCCCCCACTTACGAACATTCGTTTTACAAACATCCGGAGATACGAACATCCGGTCCGAGGTCAGGAGTGGAAAAGAAGAGGAATGAAGATAAGCCTCAGTAAGACAGAATACATGTGTGTGAATGACAAGTACCCAAGAGATGGTATTGTGGTACCATCATGTATTGTGGTACCACCATGGTAAAGGTGGTATTACAGGAAGCAGAGATAAAGAAGGTGGAGGATTTTAAGTACTTAGGCTCAACAATCCAGAGCAATGGAGAGTGTGGAAAAGAGGTGAAGAAGCATGTGCAGGCAGGTTGGAATGGTTGGAGAAAAGTATCCCGTGTGATGTGTGATAGGAAGGTATCGGCAAGAATGAAAGGAAAAGTGTACAAGACGGTGATGAAGCCAGCGATGTTGTATGGTTTACAAACCGTGGCACTGAGGAAAAGACAGGAGGCAGAGCTGGAGGTAGCGGAGATGAAAATGTTGAGGTTCTCTTTGGGAGTAACGAGGATGGATAGGATAAGGAATGAGCACATCAGAGGGACAGCACATGTAAGAGGTTTTGGGGACAAAGTCAGGGAGGCTAGCTTGAGATAGTTTGGACATGTACAGAGGAGGGATGGTGACTATACTGGTAATAGGGTGCTGAGGTTGGAACTACCAGGCAGAAGGCCGAGAGGAAGACCAAAGAGGAGATTTATGGATGTGGTGAAGGAGGACATGAAGGCAGTTGGAGTAAGAGTAGAAGATGCAGAGGATAGGGTGAGATGGCGGCAGACCATTCGCTGTGGTGACCCCTGAAGGGAACAGCCGAAAGGAAAAGAAGAAGTTCTGAAGTTGAGAGTGAAAGTGAAATGAAATTAAAGAAGAAGTAGTAATAGTAATGGAATAAAATCTATAGAAAGATATATCATAAATATAAGTATGAAATATGATTAAACATTATCCTGAGGTACACCTAATACTAGGCTCCGGCAGAGGGGCGTGGCTGATGTGCTTTACACCGATACATTTCTGAACTCCTGCTAAAAGTTTCAAAGAAGAAACAAATTGACTCCAGTATTATAATGAACTGGATAAGAGTGAAACTCTCTATAAATCTGATCAGATCCACTGTGCTGTGCTTGAGAGGAACCAGGAGTTTAAACACGGGACATAATGTGATGATTAGAGAGAGAGAGAGAGAGAGAGAGAGAGAGAGAGAGAGAGAGAGAGAGTGTGTGTGTGTGTATATATACAGTACAAGCTCGTATAGATTACTTATACAAGGTTTAAACATAAGTTCCCCTCTAAAAGAATGAAGAATGCCCTGTAACAACTTACAAACAAACTCATCTAACGAACGGCCGTCTGGAACCTAACTCATTCGTAAGCTGGAGAGCGTCTGTAAGTGTCTGTTTAAACCTTCCGAGGGCAGTGGTGGCCTGGTAGTAAAAAGTGCTGGTTCACTGATCCCAAGGTTGGGGGTTCAAGCCCCATTCTCAACGGGTTGTCACCATCCCCCAGTGCAGCTAACTGGGTATCAAAGACCGGCCATGTCTCTCACTGTCTATGGTGAGAGGTTCATGTAAAAGAACCATTGCTGACTTTCGACAAGAGTAGCTGCATAGCCGTCAGCTTGTGTCTGATCTGAAATGGCCTGGCGAAGTGTCCAGGGTGTACTCTGCCGTCAGCTGGGATGGGCGCCAAACTCCCCGCGACCCTAATTAGGATTAAGCGTTACAGAAAATGAATGAAATAATCATCAGATCAGGCCACACCCATGACAAATGTACTATAATGTAATGTAATACCATGTCAAATATACTATAAATGCAGATACAACTACTTTTTTGAACAGTAAACAGATATAAGCAGATGAAGGTACACTTCTAATGCACAAAACGTCTTTAAATATTTTCCAATATACCTCAACTGTGAGTCACTGTAATATTAATATGTAAACTGTAGCCTTTTGGGGTTATTTAGGGGAAATTTCATACATCATTTTGAGGTTTTATTACAACAGTTCCATAGTGCTATACATAATAAATGAAAGCCGTGTCACCAGGACTTTGCTTTATTTGTTGGAGAATATTAGTTAATTCGAGGCCCTTCATTACTATATGGCACAAATTAGAAACGTTTGGTCAAAACTAAAGAACAACACCATAAAATGTTTATAAAACTCTTTTTAACTCTGTAAAATATGCAGTTAAACCGATGTTGTTATTCAGGAATCATTGCGGATTTTATATCTTTTTTTTTTTTTTTTTGGACAATGGCACTTTTACGAATTTTTCTCCCGAATGGACATTTATGCACAAGCAATGTCTCTTGAGTCAGCAGGTGACCATTAAGTCAGTCACCTGTGTGTGTATTTGTCGAACTGCTTAATCCTGCTAGGGTCATCGCAGCTCATATTTTGTGAAGGAGAGGTACATCCTGAACAGCTCGCAAGTCCATTGCTGGGCTAAAATAAGCAATCATTCACACTCATTTCTACCTAGAGGTTACTGGTAATAGCCGATTAATGTAATGTGCATATTTTTTGGACTGTGATGGGAATCTGGAGCAACCAGAGTAAACAAATGCAAGTACAAGGAGAATATGCAAACTCCACAAAGAGACGCCTTCGCCGAGGCCAGGACGTTGCTAATCAAGATACAGTATATTTCTAACCTTTTCTAACTGAGCCCCCAGGCTTTTGTGGAAGCTTTCCAGTCTGGCTTTGAGCTCTGCTGTGTGCAAGACTTCAAACACACACAAAGCACATGAAGGTGAGCCTTCTCTTAGTCATCTACAGATCAAATAGTTCAATTATCGACACAGTTCCTACCTCAAAGTTAGGTGAGAAACTTCTCTTCAACTCAAAGGCCAACTGTCAGACCCAATAGCTCAGTCATTCATCTGCTTGCCTTAAGAGTTCCTGGAAGCTCAGATATGCTGTTCACACTGCCCTGTGAGGCATGTCAGTCTTAGATTGAAAAGCACAGCACAGACAGGCATTTGAAAAGAGTGGCAAGCATGAAAAGCCATCAAGTTTCTTCACCCTCATCCACAACCTACCGAAACCCTACGAGCTGTGACTGCACCATCAGTTTAGCCCTGGAGCTTCTCATTGAGGGAGCTCAAAGCTATAAGCTGTATGATTTAAGTTATTATACTCTAAAAATATCCCAATTTAGGTCAATTTCGAAACCTATTGCTGGACCCAAGTGTGTGGTTGAGCTGGGATGTTGGCTCAGATTTTTTTTGAACCAGCAAGCTTGGTGATTGATCGTTCTTATTTCTAATTTCTAAGCTGCAAGTAAATATGCAGTAATTCAACAGTAAGAAAGCTATTAAAATCTTCATATTTTTAAATAAATGTTACCTTGCATTGACCTTAACCCTGCTTGGAGAGTTTAAACAGATCAAAGCCTGGTTACAATGACAACTGTACAAAAATCCTATTATCAATAAACAACTAGTTGTTTAAAACAGCACACTATCAATAAGAATCCAGGTTAACATAAACATACATTTTTATATCATTCCAGGATTATAATTAACATAAATCTAATGATAGTTAATTTTTTTTTCAAAAGTAATGTGAAATTAAGCCAAGCCAAGGTTTATGTGGAAAAATGGGGGCAGTGGTGGCCTGGTGGTAAAAGGTGCTGGATCACTGATCCTGAGGTTGGGGGTTCAAGCCCCTCTCCACGGGTTGCCACTGTCTCCCCAGTGCAGATAACTGAGTTATCAAAACCATTGCTGACTTTCGTCACAAGAAGGCTGCATAGCCATCAGCGTGTTTCTGCCCTGTGATGGCCGGTGAGCTGTCCAGGAGGGATTCTGCCCTCGTTAAGAGAGCGGAGATACATGCAAGGGCCAGTGATGCCAGAAGCATGTCAGCACACCAGTAACCAGTATGTGAAATGCCTGTACAGCACCCTGACCTCACCCCAGTGCAGACCATTGAAATACTGACTGCTCTCCAGGCCCCCAACGTCAGTTGCGGACCAAATGCATATCTAGTGGAAGCCTCTCTCGAAGAGTAGAAATTATTACAACACCAAAGAGAGGCTGAGGCTGTTTTCAAACCAGATGGCTGTTGCTTATTACTTCAAATCTGTGATGAACAGGTGTGCCATAGGGTAACAGCTGAAGGCATCAAAACCGTTTTAAGGTAGCAATTACAGTAATGCACACACACACACACACACACATACACACACCTGGGGGCAATCATAATCAGCCACTTACCCTAATGAGCATGTTTTTGGAAACTGGAGTACCTGGAGGAAACCAGCGTTAGCATGGGGAGGACATACAAACTCCACACACAAGTGTCTGAGCCTCAAACCCGGAAACGTCTTTTTGTGAGGGGGTTGTGCTAACCACTAAGCAACTGTGCCACCCCAAGCACAAATTATTAAACAAATTTACATGGATACACTCACAGGACTCTAGTACCATTTTTATTTCTTGGTAACTTTAAAAAAAAACAACAAAAAAAAAACCCTACAACATCTATTACATATATGAATTAGATTTTCTGTGAAGCTTGGTTCATCTTTTTTTGTTGATGCTGCTTCAGGGAGCTGCCACATAGATTTATAGGTAATAGACAGTGTCATGGATACATTGATGATGCCTTCAACTGGGAACAGTTTGAAGCCATTTCTGAACACAGGAAACGAGACATCGATCAGTTTCAATAGTTCTTGGTGCCTGGTTGGTTTGTTAGACTCCCGCCTCGGACATAATTATCCCCATTTCAAATGTACCCTAAATCTGGAATTGGGGGTTTGGGGGAATAAGTGTATAAGATTATCTGTTGAGCTTTTACAGAAGAGCCCAGCTCATCAGCTCAGAGCTTATCCAGTTTCCAAGCATGAAGAAACTAGTTCAACTCCTCCTGGATGGGATACTAGTACATCACAGGTCACCTTTGCATACATTACCTGTTTCACCCATTTCTGCTGATGGGTGGCACTGGTGAACACCTTTCCCAGGAGTCTTAGCACAGAAGGGGTCTAATGAGTATTAGACGACCTCTAGGGGCCCAGCACACTAACCACTACACCAGCCCCAGATTATGGTAATATAGGGGCAGTGGTGGTCTAGTGGTATAGGGTGCTGGATCGCTGATCCAAAGGTTGGGGGTTCGAGTCCCACTCTCCACAAGGTTGTCACTGTCCCCCCCCAGTGTGGCTAACTGGGTTATCAAAGGCGGGCTATGTCTCTCACTGTCTATGGTGAGAGGCATGTAAAAGAACCATTGCTGACTTTCGTGAAGAGTAGCTGCAAAGTCGTCAGCGTGTTTCTGTCCCTTGCTAAAAAGGCTTATGACAGGAAGGGCATCCGACGTAAAAAAAAATCTGCCAAATCAAACGTGCGAATCAGATGATTCGCTGTGGCGACTCCCGAGTAAAAGGGAAAAAGACGAAACGAAGACAGACATCCATATACAGTGATCTCTCGCTACTTCGTGCTTCAGTTTCTGCGGCTTCAGTGCATCACGGGTTTTTCAAAAATATTCATCAAAAATAAGAAAAAATGGAAATTAAGGAAAAAATCGGGAAGAGTTAAGGAAAATGCCACAAAACAAGGCCGATTATGAAAACCCCCCGAACAAATAAACAAAAAAAACCTCATAAAACTACATACACTTTTGTGTGGTGCGCATCTGTGTGTGCGTGCATCTATATGTGTGTAGATTTGTATTTTATTTATATCTTATGCATTATTTTTGAATGTTTAATTGTTATTATAAGCATTTATAGTGTTGAATATGTATTTATTAATATTATATACACATGTACATGTACGTATACGTCAGTGTGGGGGGGGGGTCGATCCTATTTCGCGGAATTCGTTGGTCGCACGGTGGGGGTGGGGTGGGGTGGGGTGGGGTTGTTCTCGGTCCCAATTAACCGTGAAAAGTGCGGGATTCCTGTACAGCACTTATTCCAAAAAGCAAACGTCTGCATTATTTTCTACTCAAATAGTGTTATCTAGCATTGATTTTCTTTTTTCTAAATTTGGCTATCAAGCTAAGCTACATGTAAAAAAAAAAAAAAGAAAGGTCTGTATAATAATGAAAGGTTTAAATAGGTTATAAATTGTTATATGGGGAAAGAAAATAATTTCTTGCCATTGCAGATGATTTCTTTTGCCATGGGCAGAGTGGAAAATTCCAGAAAATTAATCTTGCCGGTAAGTGCTTGCTCCATTTCATCGCCACATCCCTAATTCACAAGCTGTGCTGTCCATTATCAACCCAGGTTGGGTTGAGTTAAGCCAACAAGGCTATAAAAATAACCTAGCATTTTTAAAATCCTATATTTACCTACTAGTGGTATCCAGTCCCTATATGTGTGCGTGTGTGGTTTCATTACATAACTCAACATTTCACAACACTTAGAGCCCAATACTTGTGCCCTAGATTTCTGAGAGGGGGCATAAAGATATAATTAAAGAGGGCACACACGAGGCCAGTAGCAGAGCCTGTAATAAATAATGCATTAAGCCGCAGGCCCAGAAATAGTGCTGCCCATTCGGAATATGTAACTATGTTTAGTCCGGTCTCATAAACGTACATAAAAATTCAAACAGCTCTATTCATACATGTGACCATTTGAGTCATGAATCACTTTTTAAGAAAAATGTTTTAAGTTCTGCATTACAAAAAATTCATAAAAGTGTGATCTTTGACCTGAGATGCTCTTATTTAAATATTGACTATCACCCAGGTAAAAGTAGATTTCTGAATAGTATTAGAACATTTATATTTAGGTAGAGGGACAATGGTGGCCTGGTGGTGAGGTGCTGGATCAAAAATGAATGAATGAATATTTAGACACAGGGCAGCTTTACCACTTCATAGAGTGTAATCACACACAAATACAGGGATCCCTCGCTACTTCTCGCTTCAATTCATGTGGCTTCAGTGCATCATGTTTTTTTTCCAATTAAAAAAATAAGAAAATTAAGGAATAATACGGGAAAAGGTTATGGTAAATGCCGTAAAACAAGGCCAATTATGCATAAAAAATCCAAACAAACAAAAACAAAAAACCCCAAAACCCCCCATCAAAACTACTTACATGTTTATGTGAGGTGTGCATCTGAGTGTTTGCACGTGCGCGTCTGTATGTGTGTGTCTGTGTTTGTGTATGTATTGTTATTTTATTTACATCTTATGCATTTTTTAAATGTTTAATTGTTATTATAAGCATTTACAGCATTGAATATGTATTTATTGATAATATATACAGGTATACCTCGGCTTAAGTCGTTTCGATTTAAGTCGTTCTCAATTATACATCGGTTTTCAAAAAAGTATAGAAAAATAAAAAAAAATAACGTTTACTAAATAAAGCTTAATAAATAGATTTTATTTGTTATGGTCTGTGCTGGCTGGAGGCGTTAACCCTTTCTTCATTCATTGTAAGCGCTGGCGAGGGGCGTGGCTACTACCTGCAGGCGAGGTCCAGAGAGCGCACCTGTTTCCATTCAGCAATCAGCAATCAGCGAGCTATAAATAGGAGCGGCACGCTTCCCTCTGATGTCAGAAGATTGTCCTTCCCAGTGATTCCGTTTCCCTGCTATCTCTCTGACTCCTGGTATCCTGCTTCGTGCTCGACCAGTTTTCATCGATTAATTATTTCCAGTGATTTTCCAAAGTGCAAGATAAAATCGTTAGATAAGAACTCGGAATGGTTATTTTCTGTTTAGTCTAGACAAGTAAATTTGGCGTAGCCTAGCCTAGGCTAGCATAGAGACAAGCTAATTCGATTTAAGTTGTTTTTCGACTTAAGTCGTCTCTCCTGGAACCAATTAACGACGTTGGGCGAGGTATACCTGTATACATATACTTCAGTCGAGGGAGGGTGTTGATTCTACTTTGTGGAATTTGGTGGTCGCAGGGCGATCTCGGTCCCAATTAACCGCAGAAAGTGAGGGATTCCTGTACTATATTACACCTCAAACATGTCTCATCAAAAGCATGTGAAGCGATTTTTTTGATCTGCGATCTGATAGTTGTTGAGCAAAATGTACTGTTTCATAGAAACGCATAGAAGGAATTATTTTTTTCTCCACAGATTGTATAAAAGTGAAGACTTGATTTTATTTAGAAAAAATACACATAGAAAGCAGTCCAAATGTATTTATTTATTAAAAAAAGCGACCTGCAGCTCAAAAAGACAAACTGTCACATTTATTCAGATCCCTCACACTCACTGTTACTCAAGGTCATGGCTCTAATATTCCTTTGTGCTGTAGAGACTATAACTTATGACTGGACATTTCTAGCTTATGATGAAGTGTGCTGGAGTTTGTGGTCAGTAAATTCTGTGTTGTATTTATTGCTAGAATAAAGATGAAACCGTATATGCTGATACCGTCACTGCCTGCCTGATTCACCCTGCCGCTCGAACTCTGCATGAAACATCTGTACTTGTGACTCCCCTTTGGCTGTAACAGATGTTCCAACATAGATATCCCAAAGATCTGCATTTCCCTTACCAGTCTATTCTTGAATATTCTCTCCTCTTTCTTCAGTAGCTAATCTCTGGCATTCTGTAGATCTGTTCATCAAGAAGACTGTTCTGACTCCTCCAAGGACTCGCATTCACAATGGGCCATAATAGGAGTTGTGTTACAGTAAGTAACTGTTTTTGAGCTGCAGGTCGCTTTTTTTAATAAATAAATAAATTTGGACTGCTTTCTATGTGTATTTTTTCTAAATAAAATCAAGTCTTCACTTTTATACAATCTGTGGAGAAAAAAATAATTCCTTTTATGCGGGACAAAATCACATACAGCAGTAGTCCAAGCACTGTAGAGTTCTGCCAAGATGAAGGTATGTTTTGGGCATTGAAACAAACATGATGAACCAACTATGGAATGGCATTTTAACCCAATATCAAATACACACATGTGACCATATTAATAATTTAATTTTGTTATTTCTTTCACAAAGGACATCATAGGAGGCAGCATCTTAATTGGAGCCATTTGTATTTGTTAAAATCTGAATTTTTTTAATGGATAATACCCTTAAAGTGAGCCGTAATCCTAGCAGATGAGTATTTGGACAGCTTATCCTTTAAAACATGGATTGCACAGCAATACACGTCAAATTAACAAAACACAATGGATTTGCTGGATCAAGGGCTATTTTATAAGCTGCATAGTATTAACTAGGAAGTGTTTTGCATGCATTAATGTATTTTCCTTAGGTTTATGGAAATGAGCAGACATTTGTCTGATGTATGTAAACGTAACGTAGTATTATGTGCAGATGTGCTGAACTTTACTTTATTTAGAGGGTCACTAGTTTATATCTGACTTTTTAATTCAATATCCACATACTGTTATTTTTGCCATTATTCTGCCTGATAGGATGTGAACACGTTTGCTCATGTCCTTTTTTGTAGTTTCACATGGGCAGCAGCACATGAGCTGTGGATAAGGTGATGAATTACTGATAAAAAGGTCAGAGGTTCAATCCTCACCATCACCACTGTTGGACTTGAGCAAGGCCCTTAACCCTCAATTGCTCAGTTGTAAATAACAATTACCACTTTTTAAAAATTATAAGTTGCTCTGGATAAGGGTGCCTGCCAAAAGCTGTAAATGTAAACACACTATCCAGAGTAATACTGACTTCAAATGCCACCCTTTTCAAACAGACTAATACTGCATATTGAGTATGTTAACAGATTGCAAACCACTTGATGATGAAAATATCCATATTTTCAGTGTAACAGCAGAGTTGGGAAGGCTTTCCATTCATCCAACTTTAAATGGACAAACATCACGTGCCAAATCTCAAAGGCACAACAGAGCATGTCCCTTCTGAGGCTACTCATCTCAACCAGTAGTGTATTTTGTTAACTGTGCTGCTGATTGTCCTGGCCAGGATACACTTGTAAAAGTGAAGGAGCTCTGATAATACTGTATATACTGTATGAAGAGCTAAGAAAATTTAATAAGGGTATCGTCAGTTTACGGTGGCGCAGTGCACAACAAGAAGGTCCTGGGTTCGATTTACATCCTGGGTGTTTCTGTCTGGAGTTTGCATTTTCTCCCCGTGCTTGTGTGGGTTTTCTTCAGGTACACCGGTTTCCTCCCACAGTCCAAAAACATGCACAGTAGGTTAACCAGCTGTTCCAAATCTCCCCTAGGTTTGAATGGTTGTGTAAGTGTTGGTCCCGTGATGGCATGGTGAACTCTCCAGGGTGTACCGCGCCCTCACCTGGAGTCGGGTGAGACAGGCGCCAGCCTTCCCGTGACCCTAATTAGAATAATGCGATTCAAGAAATGAATGAATGAATATATCCTCAGTTGAAATATTCAGTTTTTCGAAAGTAAATATTACTCTAATTTTTGTACCCAAGTCGCAACATATGAATACGGTCAGGCATTTTAAATCTGAACATCTAATCAGTACATTTGTGCTTCTTATATTACTGCGGCAGTATACTGTAATAATCCCACAATCCCCATCACACAGATAAAAATGGATTTGATTTTGAGTCTGAAAGTTTCTTTCTTCTGTCATCCCAAGGAGTTTTTCTTGTTATAGTTGTTTCTGTCCTCCTCATTAAAGATTTAGATCTACATCTGAATTTCTGTGTAACACGATCTATTGTTAAAAGTAATAATCAAATAAATTTAACTGACATTGAAGCCTGCAATAATAAAGACTTGGCATTGGCATAATGCAATTACTAGTGACACATGATGCCAAATAATACCGGGAGATCTACTGTTTTGGCAACTGGCTAAAACTCATACATATGTATAATCTCAAATATCTCTCGGGCACTGTGGGTTCTGAATACATATGCAATAGCGCCAGTTTCTTTTTTTATTGGCATGACCTCTGTTGCTGTGCCTCAATGAATATATTCAGCCAAGCTACGAGTGGTAATTTACGTATTATGCCATTTCATTACTCATATCCTAGACACATTGTTTCTTTGCAATGGCTCAGAATAAAATCAATGTTATTTTCCATTAAATAACACTTGAATATAAGATACAAAAAAAATTTAAATGCATGAGAGAGTTTATGCAAAAAATTAAGATGGTAAATAGCCTTTAAACTGAAACTTCATTCTGAATAAGTATGAACAGTTTTAGATTTTTTTCGTTTTGTTTTTAGTTTTATTTACAGTATTTGGTGAAAATTGACATACAGCAGCAATGTGTAGTGTGGCAACATCATGGAGTCTCGGAGGAAAGCCTACCTTGAGTCTCAACATGAAACCTGGTGAGCTTTGACAGTGTTCCACTGACGCAATGTTGCAGCAACACATCATTGTGCAGCATTTTCAAAGGGCTGCTGATCTCTGTCCTGCAGGTTCGCCCTTGGCTGAGCAGCAAGCTGTTCAGGAAACGGGTCAATAAACCGCAAGTCTGAATAATCACCCACAATTAAGCTTTATTAGCTTCATTAAACAGATGGGGGTTTGTTAATTCTCCTTCTGACGGACATATCGAAGTAACGTTAGTCATGATAGCTAGTATATAACTAGTATCTTATTAAATTGAGACAACAGACAAAGGAAGTCAGAATGACTCTCATACCATCCCGAATAAATTGACCGATGAAAACTTGTGCGAAGGCGAGTACCCGGAGAGAAAAACACTCAAATGTAGGGCGAACCTAAATCCTCATTAAAAAGCCTTCGCCAAGCCCGAGACTTGATCAAATAACCCTATGGCTATGAGGTGGCTATGCTAAGAATTACACCAATATACCACCTATTTAACTTATATGTGCTGAAGAATCAAGTTCCAAAAGTATTCTTGTTAGTACTTGAACAGTAGTAAACAGCTTTCCTAAACTACCATGACTACTGCCACAACTATCAAAACTACCACCACTAGCAGCAGCGGCAGTACCTCTACTACTTCTACTACTGCCACAACTACCAAAACTACCACTACTACCACCACCGCCAGCTCCTCTACTACTTCTACTACTGCCAGAACTACCAAAACTACCAGCAGTACCACCCCACCACCAGCTCCTCTACTACTTCTACTACTACCAAAACTACCACCACCACCACCACCACCACCACCATCAACTCCTATACTACTGTCACAACTACCAAAACTATCACCATCACCACCACCACCAGCTCCTCTACTACTTCTACTACTGCCACAACTACCAAAACTACCACCACCACCATCAACTCCTCTACTATCTCTACTATTGCCAGACCTACCAAAACTACCAGCAGTACCACCCCACCACCAGCTCCTCTACTATTTCTACTACTACCAAAACTACCACTACTACCACCACCACCACCACCACCATCAACTCCGCTACTACTTTTACTACTGTCACAACTACCAAAACTATCACCATCACCACCACCACCAACTCCTCTACTACTTCTACTACTGCCACAACTACCAAAACTACCACTACTACCACCACCACCATCATCAGCTCCTCTACTACTACTACTACTACTACGACTACTACCACTGCTGTGTTCTACCTTGAGGTGTTCAAATATTTGAGTATTTGAAAGCTGAGGAAATATAAATGTTCAGGATAAGCTAACCACCAGAAAAGAGAGACCTCAGGAGATTTTTATGATTAAAACTTAATAACAGCGGGGAAAAAAAACCATAGGCTGTAGTGGGGTCAAGTGTAATGCACTATCAAAAAAAAAAGACCACAAAAAAGAGAAGGAAAAAAAAAACAAGCAGTGCAGTTTGATTAAAAAATCCATAAAACATTTGAATTATATATAAATTAACTACCTTCCAGTAGTCTTTTAATCATGAAGGCTGGCAAACAGAAAGAAATAAAAAACAATAAAAGGCTTAAAGATACTTTTATTTTTGTTGAGTCCAACTCAGAGAACATGGGGCTCATGTTATAAAAAGCCCCGAGTGGAAATTACAAGGTGTAGGGGTGTGCTGCTTAAATGAAATGTTCCTATTAAACCACTTGTGGACTTGAGAAGGGATAATTAATTTTCTAATTAGGAGTATTACATGGACCAAGACTATGAACATTTGATCTACTACCTGCATTTCTGTCAAGGACACCTGAGCCTCTGCCACAATAATTTATTGTACATGAATATTGGATTCAGACCGAATTGTTGCTGTGATCTGAATTCTGATTGTTCAGAGGTTTATGTTTTAATAATGTGCTTTTGTTAGTGTGTTAGTTGGAACTATAATGTACACTGGAGATGTAAACACATTACACCTGTGAGATAAAATAACATTTTCTGTTAGGAGACTCTTCCTCATGCTGGGTTTATACTGGGACACAATGTCCATAATTTAAAAAAAAAAAAAAAAGCAGTGTTCCACAATTTATGAGCACGCTTTGAGCATGACTGGGATATAAAAAAAGAGGGAGGGAGCATCCAAGAGATAAAACCTGAAGGAACTGTGTTTTTAAGTTCATCAATATTCCCTACAATGGCGAATCAAGGTCTGTTAAGATCTACAGCGCTCTACTATGATCCCTACATTCTATCACGAGTGAAATCAAACAGTATTACATCATCACACTCATGGCAAAATCTAAGACGGTCGAAAGTTTTGCCATAATCAGCACAATTATCACGAATTGATCAAGTTCCCTCAAGATCAACATAATTCAATTCCTCAATGCCCAACACTCATCGTGATTCTCTTGAATCGTGGACAATGTATCCCAGTGTAAGTCAATGATGAGTATTTTTTTTAAAGAGTGTCCAGTATCAGAATTTGGCGGCGGGCCAAAATTGTAAGTTTTTAAATATTGCACTGGTATTTTTGAACTTACTAAGAGAAAGAGGTTGACTAAGAAGTGACTCTTTATAGCTCCTGCAATGTAAGTATTGTCTATAAAGTTAATACTTTAATATTGCCATTGCCATTAATAAAACTTGTCAGTGTTGGAAAATTGCTGTTCTAACATTTTAGGTCATTTACGTTCATGACAATTGGCAGCACCCTTATCTAGAGCGACTTACATTTGTATATCATTTGTAATTTGTACAACTAAGCAGATGAGAGGTAAAGGCCTTTTTCAAGGGCCCAAGAGGGGCAGATTGGAGGAAGTGAGGACTAAATCCCTTCTAATCAGTAACCCAGAGCCTTAAACACTGAGCCATCATTGCTCTGTACATGTTGTTTGCTGATGGATAAACTGCGGAGTGGTTACAGTCACTGGCTGTCTTGTGCAATAATGCTGACAGAATGTCCCCGACCTCCCATGGTAGCACTTCCACAAATCACTCTTCATGACTCGTTTGAACATAAAACATTTTTTGTGATATTTCAGTTTTTCCAAAATTCATATGTTTTAATTTTCTAGTCTTTAGTCTACAATTCCAATTTCTCCATTAAGGAAGTTAATGAAAGCATCTCCACTGTCACACTGCACCGATGCAGTTCATTCATATTTAAAAATGCCAATATCGAAAAAAAAAATTCCATTTGCTTGACCGGTAATTGTGCTGACTGAAAGTGCCATGCAGCATACGGATGAAATGCTCCTGTATCATCTTCCCATTATCACTGCTTCCCTGTGCAGGAATTCAGCTACTAAATGCTGTAGATACTACTTGCACACCTTGGGTGTGGTCCTGTAAATGCAAATTTCCCCAAAATTACAGATTAATAGATGAAAACAGGTATATTTTTTTCCGTTCAATTTAAAAGATTATTAATTTCATTCATTCATTAATCGCTTCATATAGTCTGATTATAATCCCCTACAAATCCAAGACATAACACAAATTAAATCTAGCATGATTTAAAAACAAACTATCATAAACATGAACAGGCACTACAAGTGAAGTAAGAAGCATAACATTACATCTGGAATGATAAAACAGCTAACAATTTTGGATTACCATATAGAGACAGTATGCAAAAGTTATACTCCCCATTTTGTTTATTTCTTTTTTGTAAACACTGCTTTCCAGATGTGGAAAAAAGATTAAATGTACACCTCATCATCTCATAATACTTTCTTATCCAGCTTAAATAAATATCTGTTTGAATTCATCATAAACGAGGGGGATGAAGGGAGTGGGAGAGAGAGGGATTTGGGAGACAGATTAAAAAAGAGCAAGGGCAGGGTTCACTGGGATTGACGGTGAAACAAGACCAAGACGCCATGACTGACTCAGGAATGAAATGAAAAACAAGACAGAGATTGTGCTTTAGAACGAAGTGAAATTTCTTGCTTCTATCCATTTATACAAGTTTCTAATTCGCTCATGAGAAGATATGGGGGGAAATGCCAAAGAAAACATTTACATGTTTACAAAAGCATTTGCTAGCCAAGGGCTCAAACAGATACCTCAAATTGGAATTCCATAGTTTTCCATGATTTGTGGGTAGAAGATGAAAGGGTTTACTACTCATTCAACACACTTTCATTATTTACAAAAAGGTATGAATGATGTTCTGCTTATCCTTATGATGAATCTCTTTTTTTTTACACTTTCTACTCATGCTGGATTGTACTTACATTTTTCAAGTATCACAAAAAATACAGCTGATTTTAGTTTAATATTTAATTATCATAAAGATAATAAATAAATAAACAAATAAATAAATAAATGTTTATATGCATTATACCAGGGTCCTCAACCACCGGGCCATGGACCGGTTCCACTCCGTGGCTCAATTGGTACCCGTCCGCAGAATAAATAATTCATTATTTCCATTTTATTTATTATCTGAGTCTGAGCGGTCTTCATTTTTGAAAAATGTTTTACTTTGAAAAATGACCGGATTCTCTCGGTTACATGTCGGTTATTTGAGTGCTAAAATGTAACACAAGGGGACGGCACATGAACAGAGGCGAATTGGACATGTTTCAAACAACAGTGGGGATTTTGGGTGAGACTGAGTCTGAGCCTTCATTCTCCCAGCTGGTGCATCATCACCTGTGGTTTTTTTTCAAGTTCAAGTTCAACTCTACTTTCCAATCAACTTTATTTCAGTTGTTGAAAAACATTCATGGAGTATATAAATGAATTATATTTACAATATAAACAATCTATGGCACACACACACCCTCCCCCCCGGTCCGAGGGAAAATTGTCAAGCGTTGTCCGGTCCGTGGTGATAAAAAGGTTGGGGACCCCTGCATTATACAATATGTGCGCACATGCGCGCACACACACACACACACACACACACACACAGACACGGACACACAGACACACACACTTTAAATAATTATAAACTAGGTCATCATCGTCTTCCACTTCTTCTGGGGTCAGGTCGCGGGGCAGCAACCTAAGCAATGAGGTCTAGACGTCCCTCTCCTCAGCCACTACCTCCAGCTCTTCTGGGGGGGGGGGGGGGGGGGAACCCCAAGACGTTCCCAGACAAGCTGAGAGACATAGTCCCTCCAGTGCATTCTACGTCAACTCCGAGGTCTCTTCCCGGTTGGACATGGCCAAAACAAAACTTATCTCTAAGGGTTCTCCCTGCCACCCAGGGAAGGAAGCTCATTTCAGCCGCTTGTCTCACGATGTTGTTCTTTCAGTCACGACCCAAAGCTCGACACCTAAGGTTAGAGTTGGAATGTAGATCAACTGGTAAATTGTGAGCTTTGCCTTGCAGCTCAGCTCCCTCTTTACCACGACGGACCAGTACAGGCTCCGTTTTACAGCAGAGGCTGCAGCGATCCTTCCCTCACTCGTGAACAAGACCCCAAGATACTTAAACTCCTTCACTTGGGGCAGGGCCTCATTCCCGACCCAGAGGGTGCATTCCACCCTTGTCCTACTGAGAACCATGGCCTTGAACTTGGAGGTGCTGATTCTTATCCCGGCCGCTTCGTGTGTCGACTGTGACTCTTGGGACATGGAATGTCACCTCTCTCGCAGAGAGCCTGAGCTGGTGCATGAGGTGGAGAGATACAGACTAGATATAGTCGGGCTCACCTCAACACATAGCTTAGGCTCTGGAACCATCCATCTCGAGAGAGGCTGGACCTTATTCCATTCTGGAGTTGCTCATGGGGAGAGGTGGTGATCCGGAGTGGGCATCCTTGTTTCCTCCCGTCTCGGTACCAAAACGTTGGGGTTCTCCCTGGTCAATGAACGGGTAGCTTCCCTCCGCCTTCAGGTGGGAGAACGGGTCCTGACTGTTATTTGTGCTTATGCACCAAATGACAGTTCAGAGTACTCACCCTTCTTGAAGTCTTTAGGGTGTGTGTTGGAGAACGCTCTCCCGGGAGACTCACTCAATGTCTTGGGAGAATCCAACGCCCATATGGGCAACGATAGTGTGACCTGAAAGGGTGTGATCGGTATGTACAGCCTCTTCAGTCTGAACCCGAATGGTGCTTCGTTGGGCTCCTGTGCTTGTTACTGTTTGTCTATCACGAGCACCATGCTCGAACATAAGGGTTCTCATGAGTGCGCTTGGAACCAGGACACCATAGGTCACAGTTCGATGATCGAATTTGTAGTTGTGTCACCAGACTTGCGGCTGCACGTTCTGGACACTCGGGTGAAGAGGGGAGCTGAGCTGGGGGTGAGCTGGCTTCGATGGCGGGGTAGGCTGCCTTCCAGACCTGGCAGGCCCAAGTATGTAACGTTTGGCGGAGTCTCCTGTCCAAGAGGCCTTTAACTCCCACCTCCGGCAGAGCTACAACCACGTCCTGAAAGAAGCAGGTGATATGGAATCCGAATGGGCCATGTGTCATGCCTCAATTGCTGAGGCAGCAGCCCATAACTGTGGCAGGAAGGTCGTCAGTGCTTGTCGTAGCAATAACCCCCGAACCCGGTGGTGGACACCTATGGTGATGGGGGCTGTCCAGCTCAAAAAGGAGGCCTATTGGGTCTTATTGGCCTGGGGGACTCCCGAGGCAGCAGGCAGGTATCGGCAGGCCAAATGTGCTGCAGCCGAAGCTGTCACAGATGCAAAATCTCAGGCATGGGAGGAGTTCGGTGAGGGCCTGGAGAGTGATTATTGGTTGGCCTTGTAAACCAGGTGTTGATTATAATTCATTTAATTTTCAACATGTAAAATACTTTACAAACATCATTCTATTGTTTTGTCACCACCTGTTCTCAAACTGATGTCTATTCTGGTCCAGACACCGCCAACAATGCAAAGCAATGGAATAGCACACGTTCAATGGTTTCTCTCAGTTTGATGACTGTTGCAGGTCTCATTGCATACTTTGTCTTTTAAGGATTTAAGGATCCCTATAAAAAGTCTAGTAGTGAGAGGTTTGGTGAACGAGGAGGGTATTCAACATATATATACTGTAAGTTGTCGACTTACGACCTATGCAAGTTACGTCTGATCGACTTTACGACCGCAAAAGTCGTGAAGCATGATTCATGGCAGTGCAGTGCGAGTGTTGCGTACGACAGTTGTTTGCACTGTTGGCAAGGCCAACATCTTAAAAGGCCAAGCAGGAGATGATGCAGCTTCACTTTCTAACTGCTCAGAGCTCAAAGCAAATCTATTCATCTACTTTCAATGCAACGTCACTGTGGGGCGAAGCGGAGAGCCAATCCTTTCTGTGTGTGGGCGAGTCCGATACCTTGAAACTCTAATTTTATTGGACTCACACGCTGCAGTGTTTATGTAACAGGAAGTGCGTCCCAAGTTTTGGCAATCAGCTGGTCTGCGGGTTGAAGTTTTTCCATGTCTGTCCATTTGTGTTTGCTTGCCAGCTGTGTTTGGCTTTGTGGAAATTAGCTGATCAAAACGAAAGAAATGTACCTCTTTACTCAAAAACAACATGCGCAGTCTGTGGCTGTTGTTATAATCCAATAAAAATAGAGTTTGAAGGTATCGGACCCGCCCACACACTGGAGTACAGAAAGGATTGGCTCTTCGCTGTGCGCCACAGTGACGTGGAATTGAAAATAGATTTAAATGCGTGAGACTTATCCATCTGTTTTTGTTTGGCATGAGTGTATTTGGATGGAAAGTCGACATACGACGAGATTGCTTTACGACTGGTCTGCCGGAACCAAAACCGGTCGTAGGTCGACGACTCACTGTATGTATGTGTATATATATATATATATATATATATATATATATATATATATATATATATATATATATATACTGGTCCTCAAAAAATTAGCATATTGTGATGAAGTTAATTATTTCCTGTAATGTACTGATAAACATTAGACTTTCATATAGTTTAGATTCATTACACACAACTGAAGTAGTTCAAGTTTTTTATTGTTTTAATATCTTATTAAATATTATTTTATTTATAAGTATATTTATATTAATTTTGGCAAAAAAGTAAAGAAAAACCAAAAATCCCTATCTCAAAAAATGAGCATATTTCATCTGACCAAGAAAACAATTGTTTTTAATACAAAAAAGTCAACCTTCAAATAATTATGTTCAGTTATGCACTCAATACTTGGTCGGGAATCGTTTTGTAGAAATGACTGCTTCAATGCGGCGTGGCATGGAGGCAATCAGCCTGTGGCACTGCTGAGGGGTTATGGAGGCCCAGGATGCTTCGATAACGGCCTTAAGCTCATCCACAGTGTTGAGTCTGGTGTCTCTCAACTTTCTCTTCACAATATCCCACAGATTCTCTATGGGGTTCAGGTCAGGATAGTTGGCAGGCCAATTGAGCACAGTAATACCATGGTTTAGTAAACCATTTAGCAGTGGTTTTGGCACTGTGAGCAGGTGCCAGGTCGTGCTGAAAAATGAAAATCTTCATCTCCATAAAGCTTTTCAGCAGATGGAAGCATGAAATGCTCCAAAATCTTCTGATAGCTACTGCATTGACCCTGCCCTTGATAAAACACAGTGGACTAACACCAGCAGCTGACATGGCACCCCAGACCATCACTGACTGTGGGTACTTGACACTGGACTTCAGGCATTTTGGCATTTCCTTCTCCCCAGTCTTCCTCCAAACTCTGGCACCTTGATTTCCGAATGACATGCAAAATTTGCTTTCATCCAAAAAAATTACTTTCTTCTGTCTCTGTTTCTGGTTCAAAAGTGGCTTGACCTGGGAAATGCAGCACCTGTAGCCCATTTCCTGCACACGCCTGTGCACGGTGGCTCTGGATGTTTCTACTCTAGACTCAGGCCACTGCCTCCACAGGTCCCCCAAGGTCTGGAATCGACCCTTCTCCACAATCTTCCTCAGGGTCCGGTCACCTCTACTAGTTGTGCAGTGTTTTCTGCCACACTTTTTCCTTCCCACAGACGTCCCCCTGAGGTGCCTTGATATAGAAACTCTGGGAACAGCCTATTCGCTCAGAGATTTCATTCTGTGTCTTACTCTCTTGCTTCTGGACAGCAGTCAGGTCGGCAGTCTTACCCATGATTGCAGTTTTGAGAAATGAACCAGGCTGGGAGTTTTTAAAAGCCTCAGGAATCTTTTGCAGGTATTTAGAGTTAATTGGTTGATTCAGATGATTCGGTTAATAGCTCGTTCAGAGTACCTTTTCATGATATGCTAATTTTTTGAGATAGGAATTTTGAGTTTTCATGAGCTGTATGCCAAAATTATCAGTATTAAAACAATAAAAGACCTGAAATATTTCAGTTGGTGTGCAATGAATGTAAAATATATGAAAGTTTAATTTTTATCAGTATATTACAGAAAATAATGAACTTTATCACAATATGCTAATTTTTTGAGAGGAACCAGTATATATATATATATATATATATATATATATATATATATATATATATATATATATACATATATACATACATATATACATAAAGGACAGGACAAAGACTTTCTATTGAAACTCCATTTATCACTACAGATCTGTTTCGAGGGGTGGTGAAACCATCCTCTCTATTCAGGTGATTATAGAGGAATTTCTTCTATATAGAAGGATTCTTCTAAAATCACCTGAAGAGAGAGGATGGTTTCACCACCCCTCGAAACAGATCTGTAGTGATAAATGGAGTTTCAATAGAAAGTCTTTGTCCTGTCCTTTTATTTGCTCTACCAAAAAGTATTGAGCACTCTCCTACAGAAAGATCTACTCAGAAAATCCTCTACATATATACATATACACACACACACACACACACACACACACACACACACACACACACACACACAGTACAGTCATTCATTTTCTGAACCATTGAATCCTAATTAGGGTCATGGGAAGGCTGGTGCCCATCTCAGCTGACTCTGGGACAGGGCAGAGTACACCCTGGACAGCTCAATAGGTCATTGTAAGGCAGAACCACACTGACAGCTATACAGCTACTCTTATCGAAAGTCAGCAATGGTTTTTTACTTGGCCCACACCATAGACGATGAGAGATATGGCCGGCCTTTGATAACCCAATTAGCTGTATTGGGAGAAGGGGGGTGGCAGTGACAACCTGTTAGGAGTGGGGCTTGAACTCCCAACCTTGGGGTCAGTGATCCAGTGCCTAACCATCTGGCCACCACTACCTGTGATTTTTTTAATAGGCTTTTTTGCCTGATTGAATATGAAAAGGACTTCGTGTGTGCTTCTCTTTCAGTTTTTGCACTTTTTCACAGCAGTGCTTGAAGGAAATACTCCAGCTTACATTCCAGGAATCACATAAGATAGAGATATGTAGGCAAGAAAAGAATCTGTGCATATCACACCACATATCTCAAGTTGTAAAGATCTCTATATAGCCTTGAGAAAAATGCTTCTGGATGAATATGAATCTAGCAAGAGATTTCAAAAAAAGTTTTAAATTATTTGAAATATGTAATTTGACTGGAAGAACATTCTCCAAGTGGCACAGATTTTAAATGATTTAAAATTTGTCCAGGACTGACTACCCCAGCAAATTTAATGCACGAACGATGCATGTGTTTACACTGTTTTGCAAACTTTTGTAACCCTAAGCAAATATGGTTGGTTAGAAGTGTAAGCCTACTAGCATGGGTGCAAGTCTCATACACAGAGATGAATTAACTATCTGCTCAGATCGGCACAATCTACCATGCATACTCAGTTAAGCAAAGAGTTGTAATAAGAATGAAAACCCGAATGCACAGATTACAGAACAATTACAGATATTTATTATCTTTTAGTAGAATCCTAAGAGTGTATACTTATTTTTATATTAATATTCATTCGGATTTGTACTTGTTCTTTGTATGCATCTCTTGAATAAAGTTTACTTACTCACTTACACAAAAGAAAGAACTCTCCACTTTGCTGGGATTCACATTAGTGCAGGCTGTGTTCTAAAGGAGTTCAACGGCACCCTTGCGCACTTGAAAGACCGGAAGTTCATTTAACCCACAGCAAGTACACTACTTTCACGAGTACACTACTTTCGGTATTGAGCGCGTCACATATTGTAAGTGTTGATTGACTTTTTAAAGCTTCATGTAAATTGACTCGGTATAAATAAGTGACTTATTTGAAATTAATGCTGATATTATTTGATATATTTGATATTATTTTACAATGTTATGTTTGTAATAATTGATTTAGGGGTGTTTTATGAAATACGGTAATGGTACTTATGGATGTATAGTACAGTATGAGCGTCACACGCCATACGTCACTGTAACTTATGTTCACTTTCAACTTACGTTCGGCCGTCCGGAACAAACTAAAAACGTAAGTCGGAGAGCGTCTGTACAGGGATCCCTCGCTACTTTGCGCTTCGATTCATACGGCTTTAGTGAGTTGCGTTTTTTTTTAAAAATATTAATCGAATTAAAAAAAATAAGGAAATTAAGGAAGAATAGGGGAAAAGGTTAAGTTGAACTTAGGCTCAACAATCTAGAGTAATGGAGAGTGTGGAAAAGAGGTGAAGAAGCATGTGCAGGCAGGTTGGAATGGTTGGAGAAAAGTGTCCGGTGTGATGTGTGATAGGAAGGTATCGGCAAGAATGAAAGGAAAAGTGTACAAGACGGTGATGAGGCCGGCGATGTTGTATGGTTTAGAAACAGTGGCCCTGGGGAAAAGACAGGAGGCAGAGCTGGACGTAGCAGAGATGAAAATGTTGAGGTTCTCTTTGGGAGTAACGAGGATGGATAGGATCAGGAATGAGTACATCAGAGGGACAGCACATGTAAGAGCTTTTGGAGACAAAGTCAGAGAGGCTAGATTGAGACGATTTGGACATATACAGAGGAGGGATGGTGAGTATATTGGTAGTAGGATGCTGAGGTTGGAACTACCAGGCAGAAGGCTTAGAGGAAGACCAAAGAGGAGATTTATGGATGTGGTGAAGAAGGACATGAAGGTAGTTGGAGTAAGAGAAGAAGATGCAGAGAACAGGGTGAGATTGAGGCAGATCATTCGCTGTGGCGACCCCTGAAGGGAACAGCAGAAAGGAAAAGAAGAAGAAGAGGGGAAAACTTAAGGAAAATGCCACAAAACAAGGCCAGTTATGCAAAAAAGCCCCAAACAAAAAACTACTTGCATTTTTATGTGAGGCGCACATCCGTATGGGTGTCTATTTATATTTTATTTACATCTTATGCATCATTTGTGAATGTTTAAATGTTATTATAAGCAATTATAGTGTTGAATATGTATTTATTGATATTATATACACATATACATGTACGTATACGTCAGTCAGGGAGGGTTGATCCTACTTCGAGGAATTTGGCAGTCGCGGGGGAGTCTCGGTCCCAATTAACCACGGAAAGTGAGGGATCCCTGTAATATGAGGCGATCCGTATAAAGGTTGACGTTGAACTGATTACTGAGAGTTCAAGAAGATAATAAAAACAAACAAGCAAACAAAAGTTCCACCAAGGAATGATTAAAAAATAATGATGGAATGGCTTAGCTAATGCGTGGATATCAACCCCAGTGAAATTCTGTAGATTAATACAAACCATCAAACATCTTGCAGCTGAAAAAATAATGAAAAAAATATTCAGCAATTCGTAGTCCAAAAACGGTAGAAAATTATACAAAAAACCTACAATAAGTTTTTTTACAGAAGATTTTTGCTAAAGGGGGCAAATCTGGGACCAATGGTACATTTATTTTCTGACTTTCATGGAAGAACACTGTCTATGATGATATTTTTGTTGAATAATATCACTTTAACCTTAAGCAGCTGTATTCTTCTTCTTTTCCTTTCGGCTGTTCCCTTCAGGGGTCGCCACAGCAAATGATCTGCCTCCATCTCTCCCTGTCCTCTGCATCTTCTACTCTTACTCAACCTTCATGTCACTTCACCGCATCCATAAATCTTCTCTTTGGTCTTCCTCTGGGCCTTTGCCTGGTAGTTCCAACCTCAGCATCCTACGACCAATATACTCACTATCCCTCCTCTGTACATGTCCAAAATCTCAATCTAGCCTCTCTATTTTGTCTCCAAACATCTAACATGTGCTGTCCCTCTGATGTACTCATTCTGATCCTATCCATCCTCACTCCCAAAGAGAACCTCAACATTTTCATCTCTGCACACTCAACTCTGACTCCTGTCTTTTCCCCAGGGCCACTGTCTCTAAACCATACAGCATTGCTGGCCTCACCACCGTCTTGTACACTTTTCCTTCATTCGTGCCGATACTCTCCTATCACACATCACACCGGACACTTTTTCTCCATCCATTTCCAACCTGCCTGCAACGCTTCTTCACCTCTTTTCCCCACTCTCCATTGCTCTGGATTGTTGAGCCTAAGTACTTAAAATCCTCCACCTTCTTTATCTCTGCCCCCTGTAACCTCAAAGTTCCTCTTGGGTCCTTGTCGTTCACACACATGTATTCTGTCTTACTAAGACTAACCTTCAATCCCCTCCTTTCCAGGGCATACTTCCACCTCTCTAGATTTTCCTCCACTTGGTCTCTGCTCTCACTACAGATCACGATGTCATCTGCAAACATCATAGTCCATGGAGATTCTTGTCTAACCTCGTCTGTTAGCCTGTCCATCACCATAGCAAACAAGAAGGGGCTGAGAGCTGACCCTTGATGCAGTCCCACCCCCACCTTGAACTCTTCTGTCACACCGACAGCACACCTCACCACTGTCTTACATCTCTCATACATGTCCTGCACCACTCTAACATACTTCTCTGTCACTCCAGACTTCCTCATACAATACCACAGTTCTTCTCTCGGCACCCTGTCATAGGCTTTCTCCAGATCCACAAAGGCACAATGCAGCTCCCTCTGACCTTCTCTGTACTTCTCTATTAACATCCTCAAAGCAAACACTGCATCTGTGGTGCTCTTTCTGGGCATGAAACCAAACTGTTGTTCACAAATGCTGACCTCTGCCCTTAGTCTTGCTTCCACTATTCTTTCCCATAACTTCATTGTATGGCTCATCAACTTTATCCCTCTGTAGTTGCCACAACTCTGTACATCTCCCTTGTTCTTAAAAATGGGCACAAGCACACTTCTCCTCCATTCCTCTGGCATCTGCTCACTTTCTAAGACCTTGTTGAATATTCTTGTCAGAAAATCTACTGCTACCTCCCTAGACACTTCCATACCTCAACTGGTATGTCATCAGAGACCAACTGCCTTTCCACTCTTCATCCTCTTCAATGCCCTCCTCACTTCTCCCTTACTAATCTTTGCTACTTCCTGCTCCTCAACGGTCACCCCTTCTACTCTTTTTTCTCTCTCATTTTCTTCATTCATCAGCTCTTCAAAGTACTCTTTCCATCTTCCCAGCACACTTCTGTCATCAGTCAATACATTTCCCTCTCTGTCCTTTATCACTCTAACTTGCTGCATGTCTTTCCCATCTCTACTTCTCTGCTGTGCCAATCTGTATAGATCATTTTCTCCCTCTTTACTATCCAACCTATCATACAAGTCATCATACGCCCTCTGTTTGGCCTTAGCCACTGCTACCTTTGCCTTACGCTGTGTCTCCCTGTACTCCTGTTTACTCTCTTCGGTCCTGTCAATGTCCCACTTCTTCTTGGCTAACCTCTTCTTTTGTACACACTCCTGCACTTCCTCATTCCACCACCAAGTTTCCTTATCTACTTTCCTTCCAGAGGACACACCAAGTACTCTCCTACCGGTCTCCCTGATCACATTGGCTGTGGTTGTCCAGTCCTCTGGAAGCACTTCCTGACCACCCAAAGCCTGTTTCAACTCCTCCTTGAAGACAACACGACACTCTTCCTTTTTCAGCTTCCACCACTTTGTCTTCTGCTTTGCCTTTGCCTTTTTCACTTTTCTCACCATCAGTGTCATCCTGCATACCACCATCCTATGCTGTTTGGCAACACTCTCACCAACTACTACTTTGCAGTCACTGACTTCCTTCAAATTACATCGCCTGCACAAGATGTAGTCTACCTGTGTGCTCTTACCTCCGCTTTCATAAGTCACCCTATGCTTCTGTTTCTTCTTGAAGAAAGTATTCACCACAGCCATTTCCATCCTTTTTGCAAAATCGATCAACATCTGTCCTTCTGTGTTCCTGTCCTGGATACCAAACCTGCCCATCACTTCCTCGTCCCTCTGTTGCCTACACCAACATGTCCATTGAAGTCTGCTCCAATGACCACTCTTTCACCTCTGGGGGTATTCTGTATCACTTCATCTAAATCACTCCAGAATCTCTCCTTCTCTTCTAGCTTACATCCTGCCTGTGGGGCATAAGCACTAACAACATTGACCATCACGCCTTCAATTTCTAACTTGAGACTCATCACTCTGTCTGACACTCTTTTCACGTCTAGAACATTCCTGACAAACCCCTCCTTCAAGATGATTCCTACTCCATTTCTCTTCCCATCCACACCATGATAAAACAGTTTAAACCCTGCTCCTAAGCTTCTAGCCTTTCTACCTTTCCACCTTGTCTCCTGAACACACAGTATGTCCACCTTCCTCCTCTGCATCATGTCAGCCAGCTCCCTATCTTTTCCTTGCATAGTTCCAACATTCAAAGTCCCTACTCTCAGTCCTAGGCTCACACATTTCCTCTTCTCTCTCTGCCTACGGACACGCCTCCCGCCTCTCCTTCTTCGACGTCTTCGACCAACAGTAGTCCAATTTCCATCAGCACCCTGTTGGTTGACAGCACTGATGGCGGTCGTTGTTAACCCGGGCCTCGACCGATCCGGTATGAATTTTGTTTTGATCATTTGCATTTTTTTAAATGTGGCAGAAGTTTTACGCCGGATGCCCTTCCTGTCGCAACCCTCTGCATTTATCCGGGCTTGGGACCGGCATAAGGGGGAGAGACACTGGTTCGTGCCCCCCCCGGCCTCATGGCTGCATTTAAGCAGCTGTATTAAAGAGAGATAATTATTTTGTTCAAATACAGGCAACCCACTTCTTACGAAAACCCCTGAATATGAAAAATCCAGTGTACGAAAAACATTTTCCGAAATTTTTGTCCTCTGTATACAAAACAACCTCTTCTTGTGAAAAGTGCCAAACATGCCATTCAAACAATGCGCAAGTTGCTCTCTCATTGGCTGTCTCCCAACATGCTGCCCAGCTGGCCCCCATTGGCTAGCAGGATTGACGCAGCTCCCTCACATTGGCTATCTCTCAACATCCTGCCCCGCTGGCTTCCGATTGGCTAGAAGGGATGACGCTATCGTTCCAACTTTGTTCATGTTGGTGGGAACTGTGTTCATGTTTGTGTGTCAATCCAACTGTATTTTATGGCTCAGGCTTTCAACCATCCATAAAAATTTGTAAGATTATAAGTCTGCTAAGAAGACATGGTCAACACACGCGCGCGTGTGCACACATACACACACACGTGTCTCCCCACACACGCCAGCCTCCCCGCGATTCTAATTAGGATTAAACGGTTTATAAAATGAATGAATGATTAATAGGGTGGAGATAATCCAATATAATAAACTGCAGTAGTCAATAAATACGGTAAGCCTCGCAGATTGCCACACTTGATAGTAAAGAGGTCGGACATAGCAGAGCAATGTGAACTTGAACACACACACACACACACACACACACACACACACACACACACACACACACACTTTTATACAAAAAAAAAAAAAACAGTCGCAGTTATTTATGTGTCCGTCATGCCTGAGCTCGCCTATCTGTCAGAAGCAAACCACTCACCCAATGATTGTCTGAAATAAAAAATAAAAAAAGTGGGAAATTGAGGGGAGTGGGGAGTAAACTGGACCAGTTAGAGGAAAGCAGAGATACGACGAGTATGAAGGTGCTTGGTGAAATTGTGATAATCAGACAGGATAGCGGTGGCTTTCTGAAGTCAGACCCGAGTTATTTATCATCTAAATAAAGACAGGAGAGCTGAGGTTGAAAGAGTCACACAACCATCTGTTTTGTTGTCAGGGAAAAGCAGAAATGGACAGAGGCACTGCTGAATGTCAAAAAATGGACATACCCAGCATCTTTATCATTTTTGAGGGATGTTTATATTTTAAATTTGAGATGTACTGTATTATTATTTAAATAGCGTGCCCTGTTTGAGTCAGAATGTGCCTACTGTAACCGCAGATTAGTCCTGTTCTGGGCTGACTGGAGCAAAACAGAACTGAGCCTTCTCTTATTTCAGTCCGTCTACCTTGTTTGATATTTAGTGCATTTATAGATGGTTTTCTGCTCACTGTGATTGGAAAGAGTGCTTATTTGAATTACTGTATATGCCGTGTCATCTTAAAGTAACCTAAATTTGAACCCATCCATCCCATGCAAGCTGTAAATATTGGTATGTATGAAAAACCCCAACCCCTCACAAGCAAAACACATTTTTTTGATGTACAAACTGAGTTGAGCTAAGACAGAAGGCACCAACAAAGGTTCGGTTGAGGTGGGTTTAATAAGACAGTCAAAATAAAATAAAATAAATAAAAGAAAGCAAAAATGTGAGGCACTCTACTGAAAGTAGGCGCATGTCGCACAGACCACTTTTGAGATAAAGGCCAGAAATGCTTGGTGTTCTTGAAGATTATTTCGCCGGTGAGTATTTTTCTCTGCATGCAAAATTTGATTATGGAAGTATTTTTTGATTATTTGATTTGTGTGTAATCTTGTCTGGACTGGACATGCTGGATCGTGGGTTGTTTAGTTTTGTACGAAAATTGGTCAAGACTTGAAAAATACTTAAAGGTTTCATTCCTTTTACAGATGAACAAACTGATGATGATGATGCCAGCTGTGTTGAAGATTTTGATGTTGATGAAGACGAGGCAGCTGTTAATAAAAGTGTGATGAGTCAGTTGCTTGTTGATGATGTGATCATTTCTGTTGAGCAGGATATAGATTAAGATAATAATGATGAGGGCAGAGTTGATGAAGCTTACTTGTATAAAGAGATCAGAGAGTATTGTTATATAATTTTCTTGTATATAGTTTTCTTAATTTCATTGTGATTGTTTGAACCTGACAGTGTTTATTTTTCATTCAGTCATTTCATTTCATTTGAAGGCATTTGAACCTTTATATAATGGTCAAAAAGATACATACTGATCTTATTGGAATAAACAGAAATGAAAAAAAGTTGGTTTTTGTTCATTTTTGGGGGTTACCACGGTGACTTTTGGGTTTAAAAAGGACCTGTCAGATTAAAATGAGGATTTTTTTTTCCTAGACATGGTTTCTAAAAGTTTATATGGCTGAAGTGCATAAAAATGTTTGGTTGCTAAGGACTAATCATCTTGGAAGAAGTGCAAGCTTTGTTTTCATTTTTTCTCCAAAACGTCTTTTGAAATTTTTAGTTGAATGCTGACACAAGAAATGGCATCGCTCGGTCAGTTTTCAAGGTATTGACAAACTTTTTGCTGCATTTTGCAGCTTTGGGCCTCCTCTATCTAACTGTGTAAAAAGCTCATTTTCCATTTTTGGACGCAAGAGCCAACTTTCGGTGGAGTGGCTCACAAATAAGGTGGATAAAATATGTGCTGTCGGTGGGTCGTGGGGAAAACAGGGTAAGTCTGTCAGTCACACTGTACAGTGTTCATACAAAAGTGACACGATTGTTGCAAAACAAAACAAAAAAATCCTCATCTGATACGCCGACATTACTCCGTTGACGTACGGCCCAGCCAAGCACAGTCATAAATGCCATGTGATCCAATACACAGATACAGAAAGAAATCTCATGGGTTTAATTAAGGCCACTCATCGGACTACTGTATGCATCAGATTTCCAAGTATGCATCTAATGTCCATCACATAGCATGTTGTACAACACTTTTAGGAAATAGACCTGAAGTTGAGAACTATTGTATGAGGCAATTTTGAACATTGAAACTCCATTACAAGGGGCTATGACGGCATTTTCACATGTATGACACAGCCACAATCGTCATGAAAATTTTTTCTCATTGGCCTTTTGTGTGACAGGAATGAACAACAATGAGTTGAATCTCAACTATATTTGAATGAGGTAATGCAGTGTTTTTCCTGCCACATGATTGGCTAATTTAGGAACTACATGAATAAACTTGGATAAATTTTCTACATGCCGAATCCGTTTCATTTTGAATGACTGGAGATAATTAGATTATTTTCCTGTTCTTGAGCCTCTCTTGTTTATGGTCGCTTTAGACAATAGCAAAGCAAAACACAGACAAACCTGGCTTACCCAGTTAATGGTTTAAAAAGCATCGTGATGAAAGAATCCACTGCAGTTTTTTTTTTTCAACCCAAGGTTACAGCAGAGGTCATGAAAATGACTGATGCCTCTCTCTCTCAGTCATTCTTATTTTAAGTTGGTACAGTATGTAGTAGAGCCATACAAGCTCAGACATTTCCCGCTGTCTACTGTTTACTCCCATTAGACCCCTGCTGTGCAGACACACACCCACACACATCAAATATACTCTAAATATAGAACAATAAGTCCAAGAAGAATTGTAGCCGTGAATAACTACAGTATGTAGATTTATTATAAAACAGTGTTTATTAACCTTTTAGTACATTTGCACATATTTTAGCCGTTTATCACTTCAATTAACATTTAAATAAAGTTCACACTTACTAATCTTTATCTCTGGGTCCACCCACTTCATTTTTCAACAGGTCCCTAGATTGTTGAGACAGTGAAATTCAAAGGAAATCCTTTACAGCCATATAAAATAATTAATCACTCTTTAGTCAGCGTTTAACCTTGGTCAAGGTCACAGGAGACTATGACTAGAACATATCCTGAAACACTGCATGAACTTGAAATGCACACATTTACATATTCAATGGAGCTGTGAGATTCCAATGCTACCCACTACACATTGTTCTGAACTTAAAAACAAAACATTTTGTACATAAAAAAAAAAAAATCTTGAAACTAGCAGGGCATTTGAGAGTGCAAACCTCTGCTCAGAACAATAGCTGACTCTTCTTTGAAATACAAATGCACAACCACTTTATATACCTGGAGATGTTTTCAAAACTAGAAATATGTGCCTATGTGTATCTCAGACGATAAATGGTACCCGTTCGTGTGGACCGTGATATGGAGCCATCATTTTTCTACACTATGTTTTATCACTACTTTACTGCCATCTTCTGGACTTTAAGATTTATTGGATTGGTTAAGTTCGGACGTCTTGCACTGTTAGTGAAACAGAATTTATGGATCCTGTGACTTGGATTCACTTCAAAATGTAACGAGTTCCTTCGAGGACTACGCTACAGCCTTTCACCAAGTTTCATTGAGTTTGAGCTTGTAGTTTTTTCACAGTGTGGGAAAATGTTATAGTGGTTAGCATTTTGCCTTACAGCAAGAAGGTGCAGGGTTCGAGCCCCTTGAGAGCCAATGAGAGTGTTGCTGTGTATAGTACGGGTGCCTCGGTTTGCTTTGACATTCCATAAACCGTCTCACATTAGGTTAACTGGTTAACTGAGAACAGGTTCAGCAGTGGGCTTGCAATCCTGCAATAGAAACCACAAAAGTGTCCCACTGTATCATGAGTGCGGAATGGGAAGTGAGAGTGAGGGCGGTTTTGTACCATCCTCTTTGTAACAGCCGACACAGAAAATATAAAGCCGTTACGAGAGGTAATGAAGCATGGCCTTTCCTTCACACGAGGTCTGAATAGGGTCATGTCACAGGGTACACTCCCATTTCTTTCTTCCTCTTTTGTGTTTGAAAATAATAAACTATGGATGTATTTTCTTTTTGAATTGTGAAAGGAAAGTGAGATGGTCCCGGGTCAAATAGAGCATGCTGGTGAAAGAAACTGACTGTCATTTCCAATAACACATTGCTGCTACTTTTCTTATGATTCTTGTATCTGTCTCCACAGTACGTAGGACTCCGTTCCAGTGATTTCTCTCATTACTGTTTCTGTAAGACTCAAGGCTGGTTTTGATCCCAAAAAGACACATCACACCTCCCTCTGCCCAGCAGCTCTTCTGTCTGAGCTGCTTTATTGGACAAATCACAGTTGTTCTCTGGACCACAGCGCTGGCCTTTCAACTCCCACATAATGAAATACTATACGTCCAATCTGCTCATTGGCTTTTGATGGGAGCTGTAACCTTATTTTTAATGGGTCCAGAGAGACGGATAGGCTGAGAGAGGTAGAATGCAAGACTGAAAGATAAAAAGACGAAACAGAGAGAGAGAGAGAGAGAGACAGAGAGAGATCAGTCACAAGTCAACTTCTCTGTGTATGCCTTAAGTAGTGGGACACAGCTGGCATTCTGATGTGTTTCCTTCTCACAGTTAGAAAAATGCTGCCGTTTTGCCCCGTTCAGCTCTGTGAAAAAGTAAGAAGTGCTGATACAGGCTAAATCAGGCGTGCAGATTCTACCCTCACTAACGTAGATGTCAATATTATTCACATGGACAAAAGTAAGGTACCTGACGCCCTGAGAGTTCAAGCCCATGCTACATCAGTATCAACATCAGCTTTCAGCCTTGGAGTCACACACTTCTGAAGTTTAGCTCAATGAAGTCCACACTATCGCCTGTCAATGAGCTGTTATTGCCTCACAACACAGGACCCCGGAGGCTGTCTCATCAATTATCCATCTGCAATGCATCACATCAGTGCAGACCAGCAATCTGTCAGAGGACAGAAAACTGAAGGTTAAAGCAGCTGTTTCTTGAGCCAGCTTTCAAGTGTATCAGGATACACAATTTTAAGTTGTCTCCATCCACCCTGCTGATGCAGCAGTGCTATATATGCATGCATATAATGCAGAAATCATGGAAAAGGAGACACTATTAGGCGCCCGGGGTAGTATATTATGCTGCCTAAATAATTAATTCGAGTTAGAAATGTCTGCTCATCTTTCCGCTCTGTTAAGGAAAGAAGGACACTCAAACATAGTTCACATGTTCCGACACAATGAAAAATATGTGTGTTCTGATGCAACCTCTTGCGTCACTTAAAAACTTGGCACCATTTAACTCAATGTATATAGTAAACTCCTGCCACCAAGGAAGTTATCTTTTATCTCGTTTTTGTGTTTTTAGCAGGATTACCCCAAAAGTCATGTGATGATTTCATGAAGTTTCTATCAGAGGTGAGGCTTTCGACAAGGACAAACCCATTCGAATTTTTTAGGATGATTGGGATCAATTTCTGTGTCATAGATTGCTAAAAATTATTACAAACGCTCCCCAATTTACGTTCATTTGTTTTATGGTTTTGTTTTTTTTCAATTTTACGTTTTTTTTTCCAAAAAAAAAAAAATATATACAGTAAAACCTCCGCTGACGAACGCTTAAGCTCACGAACTTTTCGCCTCAAGAACATTAAATTTGCGAGCATATTGTCTCTGCTGACGAACTAGTTTTCGGCAGACGAATCAAACCACGCGGTCGAACAGCGCCACGGTGGCGGCCACGAGAAGCTGACGCACGCTCATGGCGTCACAGTTCGTCACCCCCTTTCTTTGAGTGCGGAAGTGGTTTGTGTTTGCTAGACATTTTGGACCATATTGAGTGTACTTTTGCTATTATGGGACCGAAAAAGACCCCACCACAGGCGGAGATCATTGAAAAACACGAACGAGGTGTGCGTTTGTGTGACTCAGCGTCCCAGTACCAGTACGCTAAGTCTACCATTGCTCCCATCCTTAAGAACAAGGAAGCTATTAAGGGTGCGTGTGTGGCTAAGGGTGTTTCCAAACAGTAGGCGTTTCCAAACACTCCTTCCAAACAGTAAGTCCCTCCCTCCCGCCCTCCTCCTCCCACTCCCTCCTCCTCCCACTCCATCACAAAGGTAAATAAAACGACTTTATTATACAGTACAGTTTATTTCTTTAATTACAATACAATAGCACATTTATTATACATAAAATAAGGTATATTTTTGTGTAGTTTTAAGGCTTCTTTAGTAGAAAATTATGTTTTATGGGGACCTGGGAACGGATTATTCTCATTTTAATGGTTTCTTATGGGAAATAAATGTTCGGAAGACGAACTTTTCGCCTCACACACACTTTCTGGGAACCAATTATGTTCGTGAGCAGAGGTATCACTGTATATATAAGTTGAGTTTAGCGTGTTCTCTGTATATAGTACGAGACGTACCTACGTAGTACGCTGACGTAATGCGCTACTTATGCATGACGCTGCGGCCATTGTTTACAAATGACAGACTGAACGTGCCCTGCTTATTCCCAGCTCTCTGCGTGTTTCCCTTGTGTTAAGACGTCGTCTCTGTTATCTTAGTGTTTACACTGTTTTGCGGACTTTTGCAACCCTTAGCAAATATGATTGGTCACAAGCGCAAACCCACTAGTGATAGTGGAAATCTGAAAAAGCGGCAAGCCATCTCGTTGGAAACGAGATGGTATCAAGAGAATTGATGATGGTGAGAAACATGTGGATGTTGCACGTTTCTTCCAAATGGCTCCGCCGACCATCAGAACAATTTATAGGCAGAAGGATCGCATCACAGATCATGTTAAAGGTTCAGTGCTGATGCAGTCAACGGTGATAAGTAAGAAACGTGGAAAGCTGATTGAAGAAACGAAGAAACTGCTAATCATATGGCTAGAAAATAATGATTCCTGGCTTCAAAGTGGCTAAGGGTAGGCTAACGCTAATGCTTGGGGGGAATGCGGACAGAAGCTACAAGCTAAAACCTCTGCTGATGTACCGAGCAGCTAATCATCGAGCCCTCAAAAACGTTAGCAAGAGCTCTCTGCCAGTGATCTGGATGTGGAATCCCAAGGCATGGGCGACGTTGGCCATTTTTGAAGACTGGTTTTATCATCATTTCAACCCAGACGTGAATTTGTATTGCCGGGAGAATAACCTTCCCTTCAAAATTCTTCTCATTTTGGACAATGCCCCCAGACATCCCCCCTACTTGGATGACTTTCATCCCAACGTTCAAGTTTCTATTAAAATTTATCTATCTGAAATTATTTTGCTTGAAATTTGAAATTAATGTTGATATTATTTGATATATTTGCTATTATTTTACAATGTTATGTTTATAGTAATTGATTTAGGGGTGGGGGCAGTGGTGGTCTAGTGGTATAAGGCGCCGGATCGCTGATCCAACGGTTGGGGGTTCGAGTCCCACGCTCCACAAGGTTGTCACTGCCCCCCCAGTGCAGCTAACTGGGTTATCAAAGGCCGGCCATGTCTCTCACTGTCTATGGTGTGAGGCATGTAAAAGAACCATTGCTGACTTTCGACAAGAGTAGGCTGCAAAGCCGTCGGCGTGTTTCCGCCCTGCGATGTCCTGGCGAGCTGTCCAGGGTGTACTCTGCCCTCGCCCTGAGTTGGCTGGGATGGGCACCAGCCTCCCCGTGACCCTAATTAGGATGAAGCAGTTACAGAAAATGAACTGATGATTTAGGGGTGTTTTTAGAGATACGGTAATGGTATTTATGGATGTATAGTGCAGTATGAGCGTCATACGTCACTGGAACATACAGTAACCAAACAAAAACATAGGTTGGGGAGAGTCTGTAGTTAAAACCAAGATAGGATGATTTTTTTTTTGTAAGTTTCAGATTACAGCAGGTCCAGAAGGAGGTGCCCTGTACTTTTTGTTATTTGCAAACATGTCTGTGCAAATTATCACGAAATATACACCAAATGCAACACACTGAAAAAGAACGCCTCCACAGGATTTTGGTAACAATCCAAATCAAATTCTGCATTTAGAGATTTTTAAAGAGATCCTTAAACATTGTGAGAGAGGATGATTTTATTTTAGTCATTATTTTTTTGGTTCATATGAAGGATTACTTGGCCTGGTTTTAGTTTTGTGCTGTTTGAGTTCTTGTTACGATTATCAAATGTAAATTCAAAATACAGGCGGGAGTAATGGTAGTTAGCACAACTGGCTCACAGCAAGAACGTCCTGGGATTGTGTCTCTGGCTCAGCGAGGGCGTTTCTGAGTCGTGTTTCCAGGTACTCTGGCTTTTTCCTACAGTACAAAGACTTGCACATTAAGGCTAATTTAGGATAACTAGCTGTTTTAAACTCCCCCTAGGTGTGAGTGAATAGCTGTGTGTGTTTTGTCCTGCAATGATCTGGTGAGTTGTTCAAGGTTCCCCCACCTTCACCCAGTTTTGAATAATATAGGCTTCAGCCTGCCTGTGACCCTAATATTAAGAAATAATTGAAAAATTATGAATGGACAGTAGTATAGTAATATTCAAGCTAGGATGTACATTTATTGCCAAAAGTATTTGGAGACCCACTCACCACATTTATATATGCTTATTGAACAGTTCATTCCTGATTCAGTCCTCCAGTGGTGCTCTAAAATCCTCATATCCTCGTCTAGGAGCCTTCATTAGATTTCTGGGGTGCAATTGTGGGGATTTGTGTTCATTTGGCAACAAGAGGATTAGCGAGGTCAGACACTGTTTTGGTGCAAGACCTGGGGTGATAGTCAGTGTTCCAGTTCATCCCTAAGGTGTAGAGAGTGAGGCTGAGCTCAGGGCCCTGTGCAGGCCACCTGAGTTCTCCCATGTCTACTGTGGTAAACATCTTTATGGACTTCACATTGTGCACACGGGGATTGACATGTTGGGACATGTTTGGGCATCTTCGTTCCAGTGGAGGAAAACTGTAATGGTACAGTATACAAGGACATCATCTATAATTAGATACACAGCATCCATCTTAGAAACTAAGTGTGCAAGAAAAGGATGGGAAAGCAGCAGCAACAATAACACAACATGTGCAGGAAATCTTTGCTTTCATACTGGTAAATGGACGGATACAAAGCTTGCATGTAAAAGAAAAACACATTCATCAAGATGAACGTAAATCTCAGTACAACTTTTTAATAAAACATTTATTGACATTCATTCATAAAAATGATCTGGTTGATATGGATTATTTGGCCTGGTCAGATCCTCATTTATTTAAGTTCGGCTTATAGGTTTTTATATATATATATTTTTTTTTTTTTTGGGGGGGGGGGTACAAGTGGATTTGTTTAATATGGGGATAGGAAAAAAAATACATGCAGTGAATCATTAAGTCGAGTAATGTCGTTGAGGCTGAAGAACTGTCACAACCAGAATCCACAGATCAAACAATAAGATTTTCCCAAGTTTTAGCAGTATTGCAAAGTAAAGTTTATATCCAATTTAGACACAAACACATATTTGGTGCACTCAGCACTGCTACTACTACACTCATACACCGAGGTCATTAACATGGACTACTAATGAATACTTGGTAATTGCAAAGTAAATCATCATAACCCAGAGGTCTGATAGTACACTATTAACCGAAGTATAACCGCAAAGTTATATATCTTCTGGATATTATAAACGGGACACTGATAGCCTTGTACAAATACAGATAAAAGTACCTGACTGGTCTGCACATAGGCAGCCATATTGACAGCAAACTAAAATGCACGGTGTTCTGACTCCTCTCTATCACAGCTAGCATAAACAGTTTCAGAAATTTGTGCTATAGTAACTCTTCTGTGGGAGCAAACTAGACAGACGCCATGCATGCATCAGTGAGCCCTGGGCACCTAGGACTTTCTTTGGAAGGTACTGAGCATATATACCAGGGCGTACATTCTAGGAAAAACCCCACAGGACCTGCTATTTTAGAGATAAAAAAGACTCAGTCATTTGCCGTTACACTGTGTGGTGGCCTTTTTCAAAGTTAATCAGATTGTGACGCCCACTCATTTTTCCTGCTCCCAACACATCAACTTTTTGAACTGACTGTTCTCTTTCTGCCGAATATATTCCACTCCCTTGTCAGCTGCCATTATATCAAGGGAATCAGTGATATTTGTGGGGCCGGTGGTGTAGTGGTTATGTTGCTGGGCTCATGATCGGGAGGTTGTGGGTTCGAATCCCAGCAGACCCCCACTGTGCTAAGGCCCCTGGGCAAGGTCTTAACCACAAGTGTGCCTCTGTTCACCCAGCAGTATAAATGGGTACCAGTAAAAAAATATACTGGGAAGGTAACCTGCGATGGACTAGCCACTGGGCTCAAAAAAAACAAAACAAAAAAAAAAACCAAATCAGTGATATTCACCTGCCAGTGATCATGATGTTCTTAACATTTTTAGGCATCATCTTGTTGCTTGTTTTTTTTTTTTTTACAGAGATCGCTGTGAACTTGACAGGCGAGTAGCTCCCCACTTCCACAGTAAACAGTATTTCTGGAGAACTGCTTTCCCCACCTCCTGAGGTGTAGCATGGTGGTCCAGAACCTTTTTGAGGCCAATTGTTGGTCGCTTTCCAGGCAAACTCTCCCTCACCAAACTCCTCCCACACCCGAGATTTTGCATCAGCAACAGCTCGGGTTGCAGCACGTTTGGCCTGCTGGTCCCTGTCTGCTGCCTCAGGAGTCCCACAGGCCAATAAGACCCGATAGGCCTCCTTTTTCAGCTGGATAACTCCCATCATCGCAGGTGTCCACCACCGTGTTCGGCACGGCAGGCACCAATGACTTTACGGCCACAGTGATGAGCTGCAAACTCAACAATGGTGGCATGAAACATGGCCCATTGAGATTCCATGTCCGCCGCCTCCTTCAGAATGTGGGTGTAACTCTGTCGGAGATGGGATTTAAAGGGCCCTCTGACAGGAGACTAACTACATGGTGGATCAGATGAGCCCTGCATGCCCTTAGCAGAAATAATCACTATGCTGCTGACGGTGGCTGTTTAGCATACTCATTTGGTTTTTCATACATATTACAAGGAAACATTAGTAAACCACATTCTGTAAAGGTGTTTCATTACATTCTACATGAAAATGAAAAATTACAGCATGAAGACTCAGGACATGGAAATCAATCCATTTCTCGATCTACATTAACTCTGCTTTATATCACACTGCTCTCTACTTAATTATTTTCCAATAACAGCATGTCACAATGTGTATTACTGCTTATTTATCAGATTTATTGCCCTTTCATGGCCACACAATGTCACTGTATGTGTGTCTTTTAACACATGCTACAGTGCTGAGACAGACAACAGTGCCACTCCTCGGCAATCACACCAAACTAACTCAACATGATCCGATTTCCCTATAGAGTACACATCCTGTAAATCAGTGATACGAGACACGATGCATGACTTGAGGGACAACTGTACATATGCAGAGTTCTCGTCTGATGTTCTGTTATTACAATATAAGCATTTTGATCTGTATTTCTGACATGGACGAGCTAAAGATGTCAAATCAAAGATGCCATTTTTCTATATGCATTTAACTTCTGGTACAGACAGTCCCCACTTTACGTTCATTCGTTTTACGTATTTTTTTATTTTAAGTTTGAAAAAAAAAAGTCAAATTTTGAGTTTAGCGTGCTCTCTGTAGTACGAGACGTACCTATGTAGTACGCTCACTTAATACGCTACTTCCGCATGTTGCTGCGTCCTTTTTTTTACAAACGACAGAATGAACGTGCCCCTCCTTCTTCCCAGTTCACCTCGTGTTACCCTTGTGTTAAGACGTCGTCTCTGTGATCTTTGTGTTTACACTGTTTTACGGACTTTTGTAACCCTAAGCAAATATGGTTGGTCCAGAAGCGCAAGCCTACTAGTGATAGTGGTAATCAGAAAAAGCGGCAAGTCATCTCGTTAGAAATGAAGATGGCTATTATCAAGAAAATTGATGCTGGTGAAAAACGTGAATGTTGCACGTTTCTTCCAAATGGCTCTGTCGACCATTGGAGCCATTTACAAGCAGAAAGATCGCATCACAGAGCATGTTAAAGGCTATATTTGATACTGTATTTGATATTTGATGAGTGAATTTGATTAAAATTTATCTATTTGAAATTATTTTACTTGAATTTAATTTATTTGAAATTAATGTTGATATTGTTTGATATATTTGATATTATTTTACAATGTTATGTTTATAATACTGGATTTAGGGGTGTTTTATGAGATATGGTAGTGGTATTTATGGATGTATATTACAGTATGAACATTATACGTCACTGGAACATACAGTAAGTTTACGTTTTTTTTTTCACCTTACGTTCAGCCATCCGGAAACCGAACTAAAACGTACGTCGGGGAGTGTCTCTATTACTGTTAAAAACACGTATGCAGATTTAGAAAGTTAAACACCGACTCAGAAGATACTGGGAAATTACAAGCTCCTCTGTGTTTTGACCTACAATTACATTTGACAGGAGCATAACCAGGACGTCCCTCAGTGCCTGCACTAATTGACAGTAAAAAGAAAAACTGCATTTTGGGCTCAATGTAATTACTAATGACAACCAGTAGAGGGATTTTTTTTCTTTTTTGTTGAAAAAGTCCAAGCATCTGATGTTTCAAGAGTGACAGAACACTATAACTGGACACTTTGGGAGGTGAGGGGGATTCAGACACACACACACACACACACACACACACACAAACACACACACACACACACACACACACCAAGCAACACTACATGTGCCATCACTTGAGTGTACCTTGTGGTATTAAAAGAAATGTCAACACCTCCTATTTGTCTGAGTGATAGGATTGAAGTTTAAGGTGTGGCCTCTATTTGTGCATCGTTGAATTCCCCTCACGCCTTATTTATCTTATTTTATATAAAGGAGCGGTTGAGAATTAAGGACCCAGAAATGACAACTAAGACCTCAGCTCACGAACTTCCAGTGAAAAATTCAGTGTCTGAAACCACAGTACTAGCTACCAGTACGTGCGGGTATCTCGCAGGCATGTTGTTTTTATGATGTTAGTATGCGCATGACTGCACAGGTGGCTTTTTTTGAAGTACAATCTCAGAATGTTTGATGCCTTAAGAGGAGAACCTGGCATTTTAGGGGTATTCTGCACTCAACCTAACCTTCACAACCAGGTCTGAATCTGTGTGAGCAGACACCATGACTGCCTGACAGGCTTTCCAAGAGCCCTTCATGCCTGACCTGCATTTCTCTGCTCTGCCGGATATGAAATAGTATACAATCACTTGGCAACCACTGTACAGCCATGAAATATGTGAGAAAATAAGGTTTCAGATCAATAAGAAACAATACATTAAGGCATGACAAAGGGGATCATGTTCTTTTGCAGCACGGCGGTCTACATACTCAGAGTGACACAGGCAGGAAATGAGACAAGACTCAATCTGATATGGAGTTTACCAATACTCTCAGTAGCATGAGCACGCAGACATGTCCCACACAGTGTACGCCTGCCCCACCTCCACGAACAAATTTTTCTAGCATGATATTCATAAAATCTATTAATCTAAATTTTCAACATATTTTCAACATATTAAAAAAATATATAAAAATAATAATAATAATAATAATTAATAATAATAATAATAATAATAATAAAAATCATACACACACCATCTGAAACCATGTTTTTAGGCGAGTTAAGCTTCACAGTGTGATATAAAAACTCTTAAAAAAAGTGACTGCATACTTAAATTATTTATATATTTATTTTCACATAAGCATTGCGGTGGGTGCTGTGACGATGCCAATTTTCATTCCACACAAAATTGTGTTTGTCAGCAGTCCATGAGTGCATGCTCGGTTCGGACAAGTTATTTTCTTTTGTACGAGCCTTATATTGTTCATGTTATTATTACTAGACATTTGAGAGCTTATGAAAATTGCACTAAAATAAAGTAATATTATGATACTTGTGACATTTACAGAGACAGGAACTTTAGAATAGATCTAATACGGGATCAAAATAGATAACTAGAAGTTCAACTTTGTGTTGAAGTTAGACCATGCATGCATGTGGTCCAAAGACTCGGAAGAGGTTTTTAAATTCGAATTTCTCCACTAATGACATAGCAACTAACGTCATGACGGTAGTAATGTAATAAGTAGTATTAGTGTAAAAACAGCCAGGTAATGTTACATAATGTTAGGCCTTATTATACAACAATAAGGATCTGACATTTTCTGCCGGCTGTTGCCATGCAAAAGGTCAGTGAATGCACATGGTCCCTATACCAGTCATATTTATTAAACTATAAATGAAACAGTACTGTAATGAACGATGATGAAACTGTGACATCAGTGTGTTAATTGAGAATCGCTCAAAATGCCATCTACTTGTTAAAGTCTTCCCAACTCTTGCAAGGCTCATGCTGCCATAGAGAAGTCATAAACTGGCTGACACTGTTAATAAATTTTTACTCATGGGAAAAAAATTATATATATATATATATATATATATATATATATATATATACAGTCAAACCTCGGCTGACGAACGCTTAAGCTCACGAACTTTTCGTCTCAAGAACTTTAAATTCGCGAAAATATAGTCTCGGCTGACGAACTACTTTTCGGCGGACGAACCAAACCACGCGGTCGAACAGCGCCACGGTGGCGCCACGAGAAGCTGACGCACGCTCACGGGCGTCACAGTTAAATCACCCCTTTCTTTGAATGCGGAAGTGGTTTGTGTTTGCTAGACATTTTGGACCATATTGAGTGTACTTTTGCTATTATGGGACCGAAAAAGACCCCACCACAGGCGGAGATCATTGAAAAACACGAACGAGGTGTGCGTTTGTGTGACTCAGCGCCCCAGTACCAGTACGCTAAGTCTACCACCATCCTTAAGAACAAGGAAGCTATTAAGTAGGCGTTTCCAACCTCTCCTTCCAAACAGTAAGTCCCTCCCTCCCTCCTCCTCCAACTCCCTCTTCCTCCCACTCCATTCCATCAAGCCGTCAACTACCATCACAAAGGTAAATAAAACGACTTTATTATACAGTACAGTTTATTTCTTTAATTACAATACAATAGACATTTATTATACATAAAATAAGGTATATTTTTGTGTAGTTTTAAGGCTTATTTAGTAGAAAATTATGTTTTATGGGGACCTGGGAACGGATTATTCTCATTTTAATGGTTTCTTATGGGAAATAAATGTTCGGAAGACGAACTTTTCGCCTCACACACACTTTCTGGGAACCAATTATGTTCGTGAGCAGAGGTATCACTGTATATATATATATATATATATATAGACCCCTGAAGGGAAAAGCCGAAAGGAAAAGAAGATATATATATATATATTTTTTTTTTTTTCTGTAGGTGAGCAGCACACCTCCCTCAGCCCTTGTCCTCAAGTAAGGAACCTGTGAGACTGTGATCATTTTCCAATTACATGCTGATCAAGACTAATCAATCACAGGAGTTTCAGGTTCATAAAACCGGAATCAAGTGGTCTAGAATAGGTGCCACTGACTATTACCTAGTGCAGGTGAAGCCAGTCTTATATTAACCTGAAATTCTGTGTGTGGTGTTTCTCTTTGCAATTGAAGGCTGTGTTATTATCATGCTAAGAGCTAAATATCTCTCTAAGGCCTTCTTCTGTGGCTGTCTATGAGACTAGCAAGGGATTTTTAAAGGTCTTTAAATGATTTGCAGTACAGACACTCCCCGACTTGCATTTTTGTTCGGTTCCGGACGGCCGAACGTAACATGAAAAAAAAAAACGGAAGTTGTTACTGTATGTTCCAATGACGTATGACGTTCATACTGTACTACACATCCATAAATACCATTACTGTATCTTATAAAACACCCCTAAATCAATTATTATAAACATAACATCATATATCAAATATATCAAATAATATCAACATTAATTTCAATAAATTAAATTCAAGCAAAATAATTCCAAATAGATAAATTTTAATCAAATTCACTCATCAAATATCAAATACAGTATCAAATATAACCTTTAACATGCTCTATGATGAGATCTTTCTGCTTGTAAATGGTTCTGATGGTCGACGGAGCCATTTGGAAGAAACGTGCAACATTCATATGTTTTCACCAGCATCCATTTTCTTGATAATAGCCATCTTCATTTCTAACGAGATGGCTTGCCGCTTTTTCTGATTACCACTATCACTAGTAGGCTTACGCTTCTGACCAACCATATTTGCTTAGGCTTACAAAAGTCCACAAAATAGTGTAAACACAAAGATCACAGAGACGACGTCTTAACACAAGGGTAACGCGCAGTGAACTGGGAAGAAGGAGGGGCACGTTCAGTCTGTCATTTGTAAACAATGGACGCAGCAACATGCGGAAGCAGCGTATTAAGTCAGCGTAATACGTAGGTACGTCTCGTACTACAGAGAGCACGCTAAACTCAAAATTTGACATTTTTAAAAAAATGTAAAATCAAAAAATACGTAAAACAAATGAACATAAAGCGGGGAGTGTCTGTATATTATATTAATTTATTATCATGTCAGGAAAATCATTTACAAGTGGAATAGATGTCAAGTAATTGCCAATTTTCAAGAAATCTGCCATGAGAGGAGGACTTTTGATGTGAAAGTCCTCAAGAACTCAAAAGGTTTATGACAATATCTGTAGGTAAGTCTTGCAACGGTTGTTGTAAAAGTGCAAATATCTACAATCAGAAGGAAATTTGGTAAATTTGACATGCATGAAATGTGCGCGAGGAAAGTTTTTGCTGTCCAAAAAGAGCGAAAGCAAGATTACAGACCAAGCCTTTTGGAATAATGTGCTCAGATGAACATATGAATCAAAAACAGTTGTTTGGCCATAGTCACAGTACACATGTGCACATGAGAAGAACCTCATATCAACTGCAAAGCATGATGAAAATGTTATGGTATGGGGTTTCTTCGCAGCCTCAAAAATGGAGTAACTTGTAGTCAGTGATTCAACTATTTTATATCAAAGAATGCCAGAAGATATGAGGCCAACCACTACGCCACTCTGACGCCGTTCAGCCGTATTAACTTCTTGACAACAGTGACTGTGCAGACGGCTTGTTTTGAGAAAGGAGATATGAATCACTTATCAAAGTTAGCCGGCTAGTTTTGGTTAACAAAAGACAATCACAGAAGCATCCATTTTGTTTTCCAACTTTGTAGCTGGAACGCAGACAAAAAAGTTGAATCATTCTGAGAGATTCGCACTTCCATTGCAAGTTCTGCATAAAAGGATCAGATGTACGAACACCGTCTGCAATCTGGTCTTCACGAATCTCTGGAGAGGATCGAGAGAAACACTTACCTGGATGGATCAATTGTGATGGAATGCCATGAATTTAGTCCTGGACCAAATGTCAATCTAATTCTGTCTGACAGGATTTATAAAATGTCCAATCCTGACGTTTTTACGGGCGGTACAGTGGTGTAGTAGTTAGCATGTCTGCCTTATAGCAAGAAGGTCCAATGTTCAAGTCCCATGCTCAAGTGTGTCTGTGTGAAATTTTCATGTTCTCCTTACGATTGTGTGGATTTCCTCCCACAGTCCCAAGACATGCACATTTGGTAAACTGGCTATATTGAATGGCCCTGGGTATAAACGTGAGTGGAAAGGAATGTGACTCTGGAAAGTTCTAAAGGGTGTACCCTGCCTTTGCCTCATGTCAGCTGAGATAGGCTCCAGCCTCCCTAGGACCCTAGTATGATTAAGTTTCTTGGGAAATGAGTGAGTGAGTTTTTTTCTCACCCCTTTTAACACAATGCAGGTGCAGTGTGGTCTGTGAATTAAAATTCGAATACAGGATCTTTTTAAGTAAATACAGTCGAGTACAGTTTTGAAAAGGACTTGGCAGAATGCACACACACCCACACACAACCCCTCAAAATCCCACTACTACTCACACTAACACCTCTCCACTCCAATCGATCAGCATGACAGGTAAATTAGGCTGCTGTCCGATTCCACATTTAGCTTCCTAATTATTACCATATTACACATTTTCATCATCCCATCTCCCCCCCCCTTGGGCCGCAGGACAATAAATGGCTGACGTATACTGAACCTCCTCCTGGACACAGAAAAAAAAAACAACAACAAAAAAAACCAATCAAGTGGTGCTCGAATTGTTCATAAATCATCGCTACACTACTGAACCCCAAGTGGCTCCATGCTGTGTGACTTCTGCAGGTTCAACCAGCGGCCTCGCGCGAAAACAACATGCATGACACCTGACTGCATTCAAGCAAAAGCCACACTGTCTCTGAGTACAAACTCTAGAGTCTTTCACCAAATCCTGTTATGATGCAAAAGAGTTTAAAATATTTAGAACTCTAGACAAGGTAGCAACATATCTGGAACTGGACCAACTTTGGCAGCATGGTATCACCCGCAATGATATAAATATTTCAAAAAGGACTCACATGAAACTGCATTTAATAATTCTCATTCTTTGGCAGTGGTGGCCTGGTGGTAAGGTGCTGGATCACTGATTCCAAGACTGATCAAAGGCTGGCCATGCCTCTCACTGTCTATGGCGCGAGGCATGTAGAAGAACCACTGCTGACTTTTGGCAAGAATAGCTGCATAGCCGTCAGCGTGTTTCTGACCTGTGATGGCCTGGCGAGCTGTCCAGGGTGTACTCTACCCTCACCCAAAGTCGGCTGAGATGGACGCCAGCCTCCCTGCGACCCTAAATAGGATTAAGCGGTTCAGAAAATGAATGAATACTTCTTATTCTTCTCTATTAACTGACGAGAACAAGAATAACGATACAAGACTACAGATATTAAACTGTTATAACTGGATAATACACTATAATCGTGCAGTGTAAAAGTCACTGTACAGTCATTTTCCTACTGCCAAATATCAGCTGAATAAATGTAAAGGAAAGAAAAGCCTCTCAGTGGAGTGAGATGAGGTAAAATGACACTACAGTGAGGGGAAAATAATCTAAGCGTCAATAATGCTTTTCTCAGAATTACGGCACCCTCTTCTGGCAAATTCTGTGCACTCAGGATTACAGCACAATAATACAGAAAGAGGATCAAAAGTCCTAAGAGCACTGCAATGCTCTTAAAATCAGCTCAAATGGACATTAATTCCATTAATTCAGTACATTTCCTCTGCTGCAGTGCGGTTTGACCGTTTCATTGCATTCCAGTCTGCTTTTTAAGCGCGCGGCACTTCCATTCGAGACACTGCTGCTTTCTCAGCCCCCTTATTTTGGGTGCACTTGAGAGCAATATTGCATTTAGGTTTCTTGGCGGAGAATATGGATGTAACCAAATACAAATACATTATTCAAAATGAACAAATAATATATTATAAACAAGTGAGATGTTTGTTCGTTTATGTATCGGAGAGCCAGAGGTGAAAAACTTTCAAAGAAAGGATTGGTTCATTATTGTGAATGCACAGCTGGTGTTTATTCTTCTTTAATAATTGGGATAGGGATGCATTGGTTTAAATTAAGGGCATGCTTTTTGTTAAATAAAGACTTATTGTGGGCAAGTAGAAACAGAAACAATAACTATGCAAGTGGACAGGTTTAGCAACAGTTGAGACCAGTTATGAAATAGAGTGAAGTCGTTATGGATTGAGAAACTGTCAAAGTCAGACTTCACACAGTTTGATGTCTCTGAAATTTCTCCATCTCTTTCTCCTCAAGTTTTCTGAACTGTTTTCCAATGATTCTGGAGGCATACTTAGTGGTAGGACACATTCAAGAAAATTAGTCATGAAATTCAAAACATTCAATTGATAAACAGAATAAGAAATTATTCTAATAAAGTCATTTGAATAACTAAGCTGATAAATTTGAGTAATAAAGACTTGGTGGGTTAAAGTGTTCAGATTTATAATACTGTATTATAAATAACTAAATGAGTGTCTCCCTGTAAGGGCCAATGACCTTCACCATATATAGAAGAGGACCGGACCTCAGGTGCTCCATGGGACACCATGTATGTGCAATCCATCACTACTATAGGACCTTGAAAAGGCAGCTTCGGTACTTTGGTGTGGTAAGTGCCTGCTGCAGTTGAATAGGGTGTAGTTTATGTTCAGTCCAAAGTACAAGGTTAAACTGCTGACGAATAAATGAATTCAACTACAGTATTTCATAAAAATGCAATAGTATTGCTGCGGATGCTTTTTGGTATGGGATGTTAACCAAGGTGTTGCTCTGTTGCTACTAGAACAGATTCCACTGTTCTTTGAGTTCATTCGGTCCAAATGGCAAAAGAGGTTGGCCAGTGATCTTGAGTGAGAAAGCCTTTCGGAAAGCTGGATTTCCAATTCATTCCAAAAGTGTTCAGTGGGGTTGAGCTCAGGGTTCCACTTCAGTGTAGTAAACTGTCTTAATGGATATCATGCTGCGGCAGCTTTGGGTCTCTTAGACCAGTGGTCCCACAGCCACCGGTCCGCGGACCAGTACCGGTCCGTGGCTCAATTGGTACCGGTCCGCAGAAGAAATAATTAATTATTTCCGTTTTATTTATTATCTGAGTCTGAACGATCTTTAATTTTGAAAAAGTCTTTTATTTTGAAAAATGACCGGATTCTATCGGTTATATGTCGGTTATTTGAGCATTAAATGTAACCCATAAGGTGAGGGCACATGAACAGAGGCATGCTGGACATGTTTCAAACAATGGCGGGGATTTTGGGTGAGACTGAGCCTGAGCCTTCATTCTCCCAGCTGGTGCACCATCACCTGTGTGTTTTTTTGTTTTTTTTTTGTTAAGAAAAGTTCAAGCTCTACTTCCCAACTTTATTTCAGATGTTGAAAAATAATATTCATGGAATGCTTATTATTATTATTATTATTATTATTATTATAATTGTTATTAATAATAATAGTAATAATAATACTTTAATATAAATGTTATACTGTATTTACAATACAAACTATATCTATGATACCCCCGTCCACAATAAATTTGCCAAGTGTTGACCGGTCCGTGGTGATAAAAAGGTTGGGGACCACTGCCTTAGACAATACTTACTTTGCTGGTCTGAATGAACAGTCTTTTTCAATTTTTTGTCTGTATCCAATTTCTGAGAATCTGCATCTACTGTAATTCCAAAATGGACCCATATCTGACACCTGTGTATACACTCGTTAAATATTTGAAATAACTTGCAGTCATAGTAGAGGCTTGTGTAGCAAAACAAAACTATTCCTAAGGAACCAGCCAGTACTGCAATCAATGATACAATCTACTGCCCTCAAACATCTTTTTCAGGCTCACGAAAAATGTTGATTGCATTTTAAGGCAGACAAGAAGAGAGTTCTTAGTGCAGCCTGCGCATATGCAGTCTTGATGGCTGTTATGTTGGTTTGGAGCGCAGTGTATATGAAGGAAAGGACTCAAGATTAGTTGCATTGCTTTACTGTATTCTTTGATTACTAACAGTGGGTCAGCACGTTTCAAATGCAGAGAAATATTTGACATTGCCAAGGCTCTCAAACAAAGATTTCACTTTAACTCTCTTGCAGGGTGTTTACGTGTCATCCATCTGTTCAACCATCCATCCATCCATTCACCCACCCACCCACCCACTTCTGGTTATCCAAGGCCAAGTCGAGAGGGCAACATATCTAGTAAGGAAACCCAGGTATTCCTCTCCCCAGCGACACTACCTAGTTCCTCCAGGGGATCCAGAGGTGTTTCCAGCCCAGACAGGATACAAAATCCCTCCAGTGAGTTCCTCTAACTTGCACACGTCTGAAACACCTCTCAAAATAGGCAACCAGGAAAAAATTTAATCAAATGCCCCAACCCCCTTAACTAGCTCCTTCTGATGCGGAGGAGCAGCTCTACCCTGGCTTCCACTAAATGACTGCGGTCCAATCATCACTATGACATGCAAATGGAAATGCTGGTAGAATCCAATCTATCTGTTTAGATTAATTTCCATATGAGTAAAGTCTGAGTTGAATCAGGAATAAGGTTATTTTTACCAGGCAATATAACCATAGGAATAATAAAGTTAGTTGACCTAACCTACCTGGGCCAACCTAATGCTCTCATGGTGGCCCAGTTTCTTCAAAGGCAGATATGGACTGATAGTGATTCTGGTCCTCATCAGCCACCGACCAGGCCGGGTTACTTCAGTGAGTATGGGTTTCTGCGGCTTCCGGTGGTACCCCCCGGCCTGGCGCCGCCAGCAGCTATTGCCATCAGACCAGATAATCCCTCTTCTTCTGATGGATTTTCAGTCCTCTGCCTTTCTTAGAACTTCTTGCATACAACACACTGTTCATTGGTTGCCTTCTGTAACAAAGTTCCCAGATCCACCATAGCCTTAGTTCCAGTAAATAATTTAAAAAAAGTTTGACGCTACTTTATATTAGATATGCCAAACTAGAAATTTACGAGATTTAGCAGAAGAATTATAAATTTGTGCAACGCTCTGGTTTGAACAAATTTGGCCATACCATGGAGCTAGAAATTTGAGACCAAATTTACTGTCAAGAAGCACAGTCTTCTTCTTCTTTTCCTATAGGCTGTTCCCTTCAGGGGTCGACACAGCGAATCATCTGCCTCCATCTTCATGGAAGTCATATTAATGATTCGCACGTTTGATAAGTTGGTTTGATAAGTTTTTGAATCAGATGCCCTTCCTGACACAGGTAAAGGTGTTGGCTCACTGATCCTACGGTTGGGGGTTCAAGCCCCCCCCCCAGTGCAGCTAACTGGGTTATCAAAGGCGGGCCATGTCTCTCACTGTCTATGGTGAGAGGTTCATGTAAAAGAACCATTGCTGACTTTCTGTAAAGCCACCAGCATGTTTCTGTCCATTGCTAAAGGGTTGTGTCAGGAAGGGCATCAGTGGTATAGTGATAAGTATGTCCACCTCACAGTAAGAAAGAGGACGAGTCAGTGTGGAGTTTGCATATTCCCATTTCTTATGTGTGTTTCCTTTGGATAATCTAGTTTCCTCCAAACCCTCCAAAGACTTGAACATTAGACTAACTGGCTGTTTCAAATGTATCCCTGAGTGTGGGTTGTTGTGTTTGTTGGCCCTGCGATGGACTGGTGAGCTGTACAGCGTGTACCCCACCACCACTCAAAGTCAACTTAGGTAGGTTTCAACCTCTCTGTAACCTTAGTAGAATCAAGAAGTCCAACAAATGAATAGTTTGCTGCCTCCACTACTTGGATTGGATTGAGTAAATGCACTTTTGCTCTTGTGCTTTGTGATCCATAGGAAATACAAAATGTCTATTATGTGTACATTACACAGGATCTGTTAAAGCAATGTCCCTGCCGGATGTCAGAGCTGCAGAAAACTTATAATGTCTCATGACAATTAAGAAATATATATATATGTATATGTATATACAGTCGGCTCTCTACTTATGAAAACCTCTGAATACGAAAAATCCAAGTTACGAAAAACATTTTCCGAAATTTTCACCCTCTGTATACGAAACAACCTCATGAAAAGCACCAAACGCATCATTCAAAAATTCAAACAATGCAAGAGTTGCTCTCTCATTGGCTGTCTCCCAACATCCCAACATCCCGCCCCGGTGGCCAGGAGGGAGGTGAACTGTACCCATACTTCCTGTACCCATACTTCCTGTTTGTCAAATACGTGAAGGAGAGTTGAACAGGATTGTTGGCTCGTGAGTTTGGGAGTGATCATTGCAGGGTTATATTTCGTTATCCATCAGGGACCCCAAGAAAGTGATTCCCGGTGACACCGAAAAGAAGACGCGGGCTCCGTTATCAATTGAAGTGAAGCAGGAGATGATAAAAAAATACGAAAGTGGGTTGCGGTCGAGTGTAATCACAAAGGAGTATGGCCGAAACCCCTCTACAATCGGGACAATAGTGCTGGCAGTGTACACCTAAGTAAAACGTCATTACCTGTGATGCGGTGCTGTTTGGTGCTGACACGGTTGCTAATCTGTACATTGCAGCACAAGTGTAACATTGCCAGCATAGCTAGAATCATCACCACACTCTGCAGAAGTAGAGTCGTTTCGAACTGCTTCCCGACCCTACAGACACAGACACAGATACACACACAGACACACACACACACACACACACACACACAAAAAGACACACTTGTCAGACAGAACTACTGTAATTTGGGTTCCTGTTGCATAATCACATCAAACAATGTAACCCCCGAGAAATAATACTGTGCAGAGTGAAGAATTATTTCACTCACCAGAAGAAGATACGTAGTATATTTGCGATCAGTAAAACCAGGCACACACGAGTGGAGAAGCCCTCAGTGTTGCTCGTCTTCTGAATCTCCTGATACTGGGGAATATATGGCACTGCACCCCCAAACACCATCACACCCGAAGCCAGCCATGACAGAAGAGTCCATGAGCTCGTCACTATTGAGCCAAGTGACTCCTCCAGCTCAGGGTCCATGACTCCCAGCCCCACCAGTAACACCAACCGGTTCCTCCTCCACCTCTACCACTACCTCCACAGTTGCTGCAGATACTGCTACCACTGAACTCATACACTGTCCTGAAATATCACACAACAGTTTAAGTAGTAATTTCACACAGCAGAGAAAAGCAAAGTACATGAGGTTAAAACAAAACAAACAAATAAAAAAAACAGTAAGTATATTACAGTGACATTCCAAAAGACTGGAATGATAAATCATCGACTTTAAATGCCTTACAGGATCACACGATTGCTTTAAAGGAGCTTCCTCTTCATCCAAATTTCCGTATCCTCTCCGTTGTCTTTTCCCATAGGAAATGAAAGCATGACAGAAAATAGAGGCTACAATCAAATCTTCTTTCAAGTCTCACCTTGTGCACCCAAGTTTTTAGGTCATAGTTGAGATGCACAGTGTGGTAAAGTAAATCTGGCGGAGCTGGAGAATTACTGAGTATACACTACATTGCAAAAGCGTGATCTAATTGGTCTATGTAAAAGAAATTATCCTGAGTGAATAATACTTGAATCAATACATCAAACACTCATGGTTTGTTGCAGTCACTTCAAGGAGATAGTGATCAGTGTATGGTTTTTCAGCTACCACATTCATCATCAATGCCTGATCTTATGCTCAACTGGTGTAATACAAAGAGCTTCAAGTATGACATGTTACTGTATATGATTTTTGGGGCAGTGGTGGTCTAGTGGATAAGGCACAGGATCGCTGATCCGAAGGTTGGAGGTTCGAGTCCCCACAGGGTTGTCACTGTCCCCCTAGCGTGGCTAACTGGGTTATCAAAGGCGGGCCATGTCTGTCACTGTCTATGGTGAGAGGCATGTAAAAGAACCATTGCTGACTTTCGTAAAGAGTAGCTGCAAAGCCGTCAGCGTGTTTCTGTCACTTGCGAAAAGGGTTCTGACAGGAAGGGCATTCGACGTAAAAACCTATGTCAAATCAAATGTGTGAATCAGATGATTCGCTGTGGCGACTCCCGAGAAAAGGGAAAAAAAAAAAAAAACGAAATAAAGACAGACAGACTGAATATGATTTTTGAGTTTTGGTTCGGAAATTTTCTGTTACATTGATAAGTGAGCGCCTTCATAAGCTGTGTTTTAAGAAATTCACTCTTCCTGGAATTATTTCAGTGTCAGGAAATACAATATGATGAGATTTCCTTTCGGCTTTTTTCCTTTATCAGGGGTCACCACAGCGAATGATTTGCACGTTTGATTTGTTATAGGTTTTTACGTCGAATGCCCTTCCTGACACAACCCTTTTAGCAAGGGACAGAAACACGCTGACGGCTTTGCAGCTACTCTTTACGAAAGTCAGCAATGGTTCTTTTACATGAACCTCTCACCATAGACAGTGAGAGACATGGCCCGCCTTTGATAACCCAGTTAGATGCACTGGGATTGGGGGGCGATGACAGTGACAACCTTGTTGGGACTCGAACCCCCAACCTTAGGATCAGCAATCCAGTGTCCTATACCACTAGACCACCACTGATCTTCAGGAAATATAATATATTAATAATAATATATGGGGGCAGCCGTAGCCAAATTAACAGGGAAGCAGCTTTGGGACCAAACGTTTGATGGTTCAATTTCTAAACCATCAGGAAAAAAAAAAAAAGTGTGGCAGAGGGGGAGAGAGCAGCACCTTCCCTTCCTCCGCATAAATAGCTGAAGTGCCCTTGAGCATGACACCTAACTCCCAACTGCTCGCCGGGCACACCAATGTGTAAGGCGGCCTACTCCTCAAAGTGTGTGTGAGTGTGTGAGCGCTTTGGATGGGTTCCTTATAGAGGAAATAATTTCCCCTGACAGGATTAATACAGTATATAATATCAGCTAAACCAGCCTTTTTTTTTTTTTTTTTTTTTTTAAACTGTTCATTCAAGACTAATTTCATGAAAACAAATAACATTTGGAATGAAAGTATTTCATGATAAAAACACATTTTTTATTTTTAAGAATTAGACTTTAATTTTGCGGAAGTGGTGGCCCAGTGGTACGGTGCAGGATTACAGATTCCAAGGTCGGTGGTTCAAGCCAAATTGTCAAAGGGTTGTCACTGCTGCCCCCCCGTGCAGCTAACTGGGTTATCAAAGGCCAGCCCTCTCCCTCTCTCTCTCTGTGGTGAGAAGTTCATGTAAAAGAACCATTGCTGACTTTCAACAAGAGTAGGCTGCGTCACCCTCAGCATGTTTCTGCCCTGCTATGTCCTGGTGAGTTGTCCAGGGTGTACTCTGCCCTCACCTAGTCAGCTGAGATATTCAGCAGCCTCCCCGCGACCCTAATTAGGATTAAGGACGTTAATTCTCAGTAAGGCCTAATACAGATGATGCAGGAGAGTGCATGTCAGCCGTGTCGTGTCAACCGAACTGGAAGTGCCACTAACATAAGCTTTCACAAATACCGTGAGCAAAATCGGTTACAGTCTAAGGCCGGTTTTTCAGCTTAGACTGATTCCACATAAAGTAACGACATATACCGTATTTTCCGAACTATACTTTGCTCAAGTACAAGTTGCATTGGCCAAAAACTGCATAATAAAAAGAAAAACATATCAAAGTCTCACTGGACTATAAGTCGCAAACTCATGGAAACTATCTACCTTGGCTTGGAAATCTGCTGGCAGTGTGGCGTTGTGGTCCTCGCTCTGATAGAGAGAAGGTTACGTTGCATGAAGCAGTAACACCAAGAAAGTCCTCACGCAAAGTCATTCTAATCATCTCCTTTACAACTACCTGGGCGTGAAAACGCAACTGCACTGTTGACAAGACCCTCTCTGAGGCACGTTGGATTTTCTTTTTGGGGACATTTCTTCAGTGGTAGGTGAGCAGGTACTGGTACCCAAGCCTAGAGTGCCCTCTTGCGGTTGTGAGTGTAAAAATAGCAAACATGTGAAATTATGTTCGTTGTTATTATGATGAACAGAATTATATGTAATAATTTCACATGTAAATCACTCTGGAGTATAAGTCGCACCTTCAGCCAAAGTATGAAAAAAAGTGCGACTTGTCTGGAAAATACAGTAGAGTTAAAATATTTATGTTTCATCCCTTCTAAGAACTGAACAGTTTTTTCCCCTGACCAAACAATTCAGTTGAACTATCGGCCTTCAGCTAATCAAGTCCCTCCACGCTAACCGGATCTCCATGAAAAGTAACAGAATATGGGAAATAAACATTTTTTTAGTAAGACTATTTTTTATTTATTTATAAGAATTTGACAGGGGGGCAGTGGTGACCTAGTGGTATAGGTGCTGGATTACTCATCCCAAGGTTGGGGGTTCAAGCCCCCTTCACCATCCCCTCTTTACGAAAGTTAGCAATGGTTCTTTTACATGCCTCTCACCATAGACAGTGAGAGACATGACCCGCCTTTGATAACCCAGTTAGCCGCACTGGGAGGAAATTGCTTAATAAACCTTAGATAATTTACAAAGTAATATAAGATTATAAATACGACATACAGCAGGACGGAAAAGAAATAGGATGCATTTTCTTAGACTATCAGGAAATTTTTTAATAACAAAATATTTTTCAGTCATAGTCCTGACATATTTCTGACTTTTACAACTGAACTCATTTTTCAAGTTTAATGATTTTTTTGGTGCATGTCCATACATGCCCTTAAATCAGTGCTTCTCAATTATTTTCTGTCGCGCCCCCCCAAGGAAGAGGAAAACATTTTGCAACCCCCCCCCAATATAAATAGTGTTATTTGTCTAAAAATTATTATAAGTAATCCGCTGCATAACACTGTATCCTTTAACGTAATAAATCCTTACTATCATTATGGAATACAAAAAAATGAAGAAATATAGACCAGCTTCCAACAAAGAATAACTTTATTAACATTTTTTAGTCTTGAAACAAAAAGATTTAAAGTGCATCAATTTGCCTGAAATAAAAAAGTATCCTCATTTAAACTGTCAACATTTTTTACCAACAATTTGAACCAATTTGATACTGAAAAATAAAATTAAATAAAATCAATAAATAATAATAAATTGAAATTGATCAGCAATATTAATTCAGGAGCACAATATATAAAACACTTTCGCCTACAAAACAAAAATGAATAAAACAATTTGTATTATTATTAATGTTATTATTATTATTATTACTTTTGTTGTCAAAATGATTAAGTCCCGATTAATGGCTATAACGAGCACATTTCGCAGTGTACAGCTTTTCAAAGCCAGGTTTAAAGCTCGATACTGAACTCTCAGCTCCTGCTCAATGCTGAACTGGGACCTGGACTTATTTCCGCAGCCGTGACGTCATCCAGCATGACAGAGACCGTGTGTGCTGCAGGTAGGATCAGTTTCTCTACTGTGCTGTGGGCTTTTCTACACTGAGCAGTTTGGTACTCCAACTTATCTGATGCTAACAGAGCTTGCTGGTTTGCTGGAGAAGAATTCACAAAGTGGGATGGTTGTTGGCAATATTCGACACGTTTTCGCTAAAAAAAAAAAAAAAACTTGCGGGGCTCATCACATGATCAGGGTGTGATGTCGAAGTTACGCCTGAATTTATTTGGGTTCATGCTGTCCGCTGCCAATGTTTTCAGACACAGTAAACACAGCGGTCTTTCCTCATGTCTCACTGCAGCACAGTGAAGTTCAGTGCTACACCCGCTTCATCATACCTCCTCGACTTAGCTCAAGGGAGACTTTCCTTTCTCTCACTGTCTCCATCTCTCTCCACCTCTCTTTCCGTCCCTGTTAAAAAAATTTCCATGGTGGGTTTATTAACTTCACTTCTTATTTTACCTCTGGGCACACTCTGACAGTCAGGAAGCCACACACGGCCCCCCCCTGGCATCGCACCCCCCCACCCCGGGGGGGGGGGGGGGGGTCGTGCCCCACCACTTGGGTACCACTGTCTTAAATGCAACTGCACAGACAGTGTAATTTTACTATTATTCACTGCCTCAACCTCTAAGAAGATCTCAGACATGTTTATTGATTCCTGTAGTGTCTCTCCCCTTCATTACCAAACACTGAGCTAATGGTGACACACACTAAGTGTTCCGTAGCAAAAGAACACAGAAGTGAATATTGTGTTGCGCTGCAAATATTCCAAATCAATTTCAGCTCAGCCCCATGCCACCACCTCCTGCTTCATGAACTCTTTCATCATTTCATCATTTAAACACAACAGAAGATTTGCGTTCTTTCCTTCTATTTGGGCAGATTAAACACCAACTTCCAAAAATAGATACTCCCCAAACTTGCCTTTTCAACCCAGGGCCCATTTTCTAAACTAGATAAAGCCATTCCTTCAGGAAGAGCCTGAACACCCTTTTTTGATGGCTAATACTTATGACTTATACTGATCCATCTCTGGAGCACGTATCGAGAGTTCCCATAAACAGCTACTAAGAAAAACCCAAAAAAACAACTATATTTCTGCAATTTATCATAAAATCATAAAGAATCCCCCAAACACAGCAACCAAATGGCTTATCAGTCAACTGTCCACTTACTTTTGAACAATTCCAAAAATGTTATTAGAGTACTTTAGCTAAATTACAGCTGATAGTCTACACCCATTCACCAAATATATTGACTTCAATTTAAAACAACTGTGGTGGTATAAAGAGGTACAAATACAAAAATTGAAAAGATGTCCAGATACATATGGACCAAAATTTATTCCTTAGCCCCTACCCAAAACCATACCTCTATATATGTAAGTACAGAACAGTATAACAACAGTCAGCTGGTGCCTATGTCACCTGACACTAGATGAAGGCAGGGTACCCCATAAACAGCTTGCCTGACCACTGCAGGACAGAACACAACCATTCACACTCAAATCTACGGTTAATCTGGAACAGCAAGTTAGCCTACGGTAGGTCTTCAGCCGGTCAGTGTACCTAGAAGGAAACCCAGGCAAGCAAGCAAACACACACACACACACACACACACACACAGAGAAACGCCCTAGCGCATGAATGGACCCCTAGGACCTTCTTCTAGTATGGTGGCCTTGCTAAATATCAGTTCCCATGCCACAAAAAAAAAAAAAGTTTCGAAAAATCCTTGGTCATTGTTCACCCCAAGTTGCTAAGAAAAACAAACCTAACAATATACAATCCGATGTATCAAAAAAATAACCTCCGTGGCAGAAATAAAATAAACAGCATGAGACCCTGACTGAAAAGATAGAGTGGGTGGTGTATGACACCCAGCAGTGACATTCCTGTGGTCATGTGTGTGGCACTGATATGAGCCTATCAGACTCAGTTGTGCCGTTTTCTATACACTTCACGAGCTACACTTGTCCTCAGTGCATGACACACCTACCTTGATGTTTTGGTGTAAAGTTACAGTTGCGCCCTTTCTCCAGGACACGCTTGACTTGACAGAAAAATTCTACTTGTTGGTCCAGAGCTAGATGACAACAAAGGCCTTGGAAATGTTCAAATCATGTTGATTGTGACATATTTACCCAAGTAAGGCCTTTGATGACATAAGAGGAACACAAAATCTTCCAGTGTGCTGGCTACAGAAAGTGTCGAGCTTTGTGGCATCATTTAGTCAATTTTAGGTTAAAATTACCCTGGAGACTTGTTTCCATGGATGTAGGAACAATCACGCATGAAAAAAACTAAACAGCTATTTTAGTAAACATTCTTTTATTTCGTATACACACACACACACACACACACACACACACACACACACACACACACACACAGGAGTTGTGGCCTGGTGGTAAAGGGTGCTGGATCACTGATCCTAAGGTTGGGGGTTCAAGCCCAACTCTCCATAGGTTGTCACTACCCAATGCAGCTAACTAGCTTATCAAAGGCCAGCCATGTCTCTCACGGTCCATGGTGTGAGGCATGTAAAAGAACCATTGCTGACTTTCGACAAGAGTAGGCTGCAAAGCTGTCAGCATGTTTCCATTCTGTGGTGGCCTGGCGAGCTATCCAGGGTGTACTCTGCCCTCACCTGGGATGGGCGCCAGCCTCCCTGCGACCCTAGTGAAGATTAAGCGGTTACAGAAAATGAACGGATGAACACTTGGCAGCTGTAACGCCCACAATCACAATACTGCGTGAGTGAAAATCAGCATGTGTTCGTTAATCTGCCATAGCGGCAAGCTGTCAATTCAAGATAGCGGCCACCCGTGAACACCATTCATTACACATAAACACCGTTATGTTCGAACCGAGCATGGTGTTCATGATGGACAAAACTGTGAGGGGCACAAAAGTCCAACGACAAAACATCAATCGGGTTCAGAGGCCGAACCTGCCAATCACACAGTTCCAGGTCACACACCAATGTTGTTGCCCACATGGGCGCTGAAGTCTCCCAGAAAAACGAGGGAGTCCCCGAGGGGAGCGTTATCTTACACATATGCTAAAGACTCTACAAAGGGTGAACTTTCATTAGGTGCATAAGCACTCATGCTATGGAAACCCTCCCCTGCCCCCGAAGGAGGGGTGAAACTACTCTTTTGGCAATCCAGGAGAACACCAACATGTGGGCACCTGGACGGTGATGAACCTGTGAAGTGTAGATGGCAATCACTAGATGTTCCATGTACATTTTTACCACCACTGACATGTCACAGGCAACTTCAAGGTTGGAACCACACCCTCCCAGTTCCTCAGTGGAAAGGGGGAGGGGAGAATAAGGGGGAGGGGGAGTAGAGGAAAGAGGGGAGGGGAGAGAGATGAGAGCGGGAGGGGAGAGAGTGGGGAGGGGAGGGGGTTGATCGCCTCACACTACTCACTTTGGTTGAGTTAGCCCACACAAGTTACTACTTCCTTTTTCCTGATTCATACAAGTCATCTCCAGGCTCAAAGCGACACGGAGAGAGCCCCCGCGTGGGTCATACTGCCTAGACGCGACAGAATTCGGCATCTTCGGTGTGTTTTTTAAATCTTTTACGACTCAGCTACAAACAAATAGCACCAGAAGCTCTTCCGGCTAATCTCAGGGGTCTAAGAATAGCGCGCGCGACCTTATAAACACTGCAAAAGTGCACGAGACAGCAACGGACATCGACCATTTCAAACAATACTGTAGTGCGGCTTTTTTAATTGTATAGACTCAATTCACAAGATTCTGGTTGCTTAATATTAATCTCAATTTACACCCACCAGTACTGACTGAGGAGAAAAGCACATAAATCAGTCTTGGAAATGCAGACACGCCACACAGGATGTGTAAATGTGTGCTATAAACACTGCCCTGCTTTCGCCTGATTCATTGACATGTAAAAATGTCGCCTTGCACTCTTTAATATTAAAAGATAAGCTAATATTTACCTTTCCTAGGTGAAGATTACAGCCAGCCCGAGGTGCTGTGTCCTATGGGCGGTCAGAGGAATTATCACTACAGTGATGCGGTTTTTACTCACAGAATGATTTTACTCAACGCCTCAGTGCTGGTGGTTTGAATAGAAAAGGATTGTGTGGTGAAAAAAGGAGAAGGAAGACAGAGTTCGAAGTGAAGTCTCCGAGTTCACTATGAAAATGTTCTAAATACAGCACAGCCCAAAGGAAACCCTGCTGCAGGGCGGAGTGGAACACACACACACACACACACACACAGCAAAATCAAAATACAGTATTAACAAGGAATTTACATCCGGGATATTAAATAACCCGTTGTACAACAAACACTTACATTAATATACGTACTGTTGTTGTAGCATATTATCTTTTTTTCTTTCTTTTTTTTAATATATTGAGAGAATTTTATTGTAACATTTCATTTTTAAATCGCTTCGAACCCGAGATTTCATATCCAAGTCTCGCGAGATCTCGGTATAATCCCGCCGGCTGAGTTCACAGTTGATTGTTTTGTTTTGTTTGTTTGCTTGTTTTTTTTCCTGGAACACGTCAGTTTAAGGTGCAGGCTGACATTTTTGTAAATTGCTCATCGGACACTTTTGTACACAAACACCAATCATGGCAGAAACGGATCCGAAATCAGTGCAGGACCTTACAGCAGTGGTGAGTATTAAACATCGGACTGCTAAACCAGGCTAGGCTAGGCTAATTGGAACTAGACAGATGAATGTTTGCACGAAAAAAGTACATTATTAAACAATAAAAAAGATTATTATTATTATTATTAATAATAATAATAATAATATACAACTACACAGGGTAACCAGTGATATTTCGCCTTTTTCTATTGTGGTTTAAAATTATGCCTCACATAGAACTTAGCTACAGATCAACAGTATTAGCATAACAATGCATACAGCGGGCTTTCTGTTCTGTACATACACTGACCCCCATAATTGTTGGCATTATTAAAAGCTTTAAGTTAAAATTAATGTTTATTATAGGAGCATTATAGGAACACACTGAAAATTGTAGAAAAATGAAACATTCAACTCGAGTAAATTTTAAGGGAAAAATATCCCTAAGAAATAATTATTTCATAAAATCGCCTGTTCCACAATTATTGTCGCCTCCTAACAATTGCTAGGCAATACATGCAATTTAAGTATTTCTGTCATTACTACAGTAGTTTACAAAGTTGAGCAGAGTATCTGGGAGCATTTAATTTGTAATTCATCACTTCCTGTTTCCCTGGGGTGTAAATATGATGTAATGCAGGGGCCATTTCTGTTATCGACTCTTCAACATGGCAAAGACAAAGAAACGCATCATTCCAGTAAGGCAGATGTGTCGACCTTCACAAGTCAGGCAATGGCTGCAAGAAAACACTCCTCACCTACACCTGCCCATATCTACTGTCAGAGGAATCATAAAGAAGTTTAAAGGGGAAATGAAGCTGATCAGTTGAAAATTACCCTGATAATAATGTAAATCCAATTTGAAATTCGCGGTGTGAGCCCATGTAAGCCACCATTGGTCCCTGGCCGTTTCCTGTGACGTCACTGGGTTGGTGGTCATGAACTTGTGTAAATATCACAATGGCTAGCAACGCATCAATGCATAATAGTAAAAAGCCCTTAAGTACCGGTTATCATTGTATCGCACCGGGCTGTACAAACAGCTATTATAAACATAAAGGCGCGCATTTTCACCGGCTGCCTTTCAGCAGCAGTAAGCTATTGAAAGCCTGGTTCAGTGCATTGAAACGTGCGACCCACCAGTGAATGAAAGCGCACGCATTGGCAGTGCCCATTTCAGGACAGAAGATTATGTACACACATACAAATCCGGCGGAACTAGTCCCATGGTGTGGTCCAAAACCAGATTATTGAAACCAGGATCGGTTCCAACCGTATTTGACTTTTCTGCATACAATATTACAAGCACTGACAGACCAAGCACACTGCAAAGTAATACAGTATCGGCACGGAAGCGAAGGGTGGAAGAACAAGCTCTCCAGGTTGAACACACAGAGGTATGGAATATTAGACGACCATAGACAACATGACAATTGTGACTTGATCTGTAAACCTACCGACTATTTATGGGGCGTTCAAAGGTTTCAGCACGGACATCTCTCATGGAGACCATGGCCACCTCTAAAATATCCCTTTCAAGGCACCGCATAGGAAACAGTCTGTGGTTTGTTATGCAGGTCAGCTCCCCATCAGCGCAAGAGATGGCCAAGTGCGGCGTCCTGGAAGCAAGGCATTTGTGGTAACGGAGTACAATTGTCAGAAGTGCACATAAAATTGCCAAACGGGTCGTGTACACTGACATGTCAGTGATCACTGTCAATATCCCTATTATCGCTCTCGGCGTTAGATTCTCTGGGGTTCTTGGACTAAAGTTGACGATATTTCGTCGGATAGGCTTGAAAGCATATGTGACACGCTCCACCGGAGCTTTTGAGACAAAACGTGGCTTATCCGGACTTCTGATCTTTCAAGTAAGAAGGTGAATGTTGAGCACTAAACAAGTATTCAAAGCGCACTTACTTGACAGTTCGGAAGTCTGGATAAGCCACGTTTTGTTTCAAAAGCTCCGATGTCAGTTGCGACACTACATTCGGTAGAGCGCATCACACATACCTGTGAATTAACAGGCATTTCCCCCCCCCCCCCCCCCATATCGCCTTCATCTTCCGAAAAATAATTGTCTTCTGCTGAAAAACTGCGTGTTGTTGGCGTGACATTCCATGTTATTTTTATAATATGCTGTGACATGCATACACTATATTTCATGTGGTACTTTGTACCAACCCAGTGACGTCACGGTAACTTTGTGTAGGTGGGCACTTAGCAATGGTGGCTTTCGGGTCGATAACTTGTATGACAAGCACATAAAACAAAACCGCTGTGTGTGCAATGGTTTATTTATGATATAAAATTTAAGCCACAATCGCTTCAATAAACTGTACTTAAGCTACCGCCAACTTATTTAGTCAGTGTTTCATTTCCCCTTTAAAACAACCAGAACAGTGGCAAACAAGCCTGGATCAGGACATGAGGTTATTTTGCCATCACACACAGTGAGGATGTGAGAGAAATAAAAAGTTCTCCAAAGCTCACTGTTAAAGAATTTCAACAAATTATAGCATCCCGGGGTCAGAAAGTGTCCAAAACAACCCTCATGTGCCATCTACATGCCAACAGGCTGTTTAGAAGACAGGAACAGGAAAACCCTGTCTTGATCACAATCATAAATGCAAAAGTCTGGAGTTTGCAAAGCAGTTCTGGGACTTCAACTGGGATTGTGTGCGCTTTGGTCAGATGAGACCAAGATAGAGCTTTGTGGCAGCAAACACTAAGGTCTGGCGGAACACAAAATATGAGCATGCAGAAAAGCACCTCATGCCCACCGTGAAGTTTGGGGAAGGATCGGTAATGCTGTGGGTCTGTTTCTCTCCTAGAAACCTTGTTAGGGTGCATGGCATCATGAACAGTTTTCAATACCATGACATTTTAAATCAAAATCTGATGGCCTCTGCCTGAAAGCTGAAGACGGGTCGTCACTTGGTCTTTCCGCAAGATAGTGATCCAAAACATGTGGCCAAATCTACACAACTAGTTCACCAGACACGGAATCAAGCTCTTTTCATGGCCATGTCAGTACTTAGACCTCAACCCCATTGATACCCTGTGGAGTGAGCCGCAGAGGGGAGGACCCAGGTCGCTGGATGATTTAGAGAGATTGTGCAGAGAGGAACGGTCCAAGATCCCCCTTTCTATATTCTCACATCTTATGAAACATTATGGGAGATGATTAGGTGATGCTTTGTTGGCAAAAGATGGTTGTGCAAAGTATCAACATCAGGGGTGCTAATAATTGTGGCACACATGATTTGAAGTAAAATAATTACATTTTTTTCAGGTGGGGATCCCCACCCCACCCCCGACTGAATAAATGCATTTGAATCGAAGGTTGTGTTTTCCTCTTTTTCACCCATCGTGGTCCTTTTCATTGAGGAAACAATCTATTAGAAGCTAATGAACACATTTTAACCAGGGTTCCAGTAATTATGTAGGACAGTGTTGATGCCCTGTGATGTTATTAGCAAACAAATTTATCTTTTTTTCAGCTGAATTAAAATAGCTAGGAGTCACGCTGCTAAATCAACTTTGAGAGTAATTATGTATTCACTCTGTTATGAGTGAGCTATGATAAAGGTTTGAAACTTTTATTTTACCTTCATCACAAATTCTGATTCAATGATCTCCAACATTTGAGCCCTGAAGCCAGCTCTAATAGTAATAATGAATGTCATCTGGTGGTCTGATTGATTGACTGGTGGTGTGTTTTGATATGTGTGACAGGTGCAGACACTGCTGCAGCAGATGCAGGACAAATTCCAGACCATGTCAGATCAGATCATCGGGAGAAATATCCTTCCTCCTCTGATTAAACACTAATCAAGTGGGATCAGTCAAGGGTTTGTCATACGTGAATTAATTCACACTCCAGACTAATTTATCCCCTGTGCATTGCTCAACACTTAAAACTTGAGCATTTACACCCCACAATTGATACGAAAACAGCAGCACTGTGTTTGCTAAAATATTGTGGCATTTGTCTTGCCTTTCTCTTGAGGTATACAGTAGGCCTTTGATATTCCCCAGTGAATGAGCAACCGGAAGTAAAATACTATGTATCTATTACATGCACTAAAATATGCTTCATAAACACATTCTATAGCCAGTCTTACTCATTAATACAGTATTAGTGTAATAAAATGTAGTAATGATTAAGAAAAACTTATTAATAAATATCACAGTACAAAATTAAAAAGTTCTCTATCTATATCCATCTCTATATATCTCTATATATCTATCTATATACATATATACATACACACACACACACACAGTATGGATGTTTTCATTTTGTATGTCTATTATCCAGTTAAGCTCTATGATGCCACTCTCTTCTGAAGAAATAAGACTTTCTCCTGAAGAAACAACAGTTTCCTCTGAAGTGCCTGAAGATATTCAGCTGAACTGATGTAAAAGCTGTAGTATTAAAGTCTTTTTCAAGTATTATTCCAGTACAATGCCCAAGTTAATGTTTATGATAAATGTTTAGAAGTCACGGAGCAGCTCAGCCACACCCCCTCAACCGAAGCGGACAGTTGGAGAACAGCGGTCAAAATCAAAGTCCCCCAAAAAGAACATGAAATGTAATAAATTGGAGAAACAAAACAAAGCGATAAATATGCGACACCACAGTACATAAAAGCACACACAAAAATTCTAAAAATTAACTTCGGTACTGTACTGGAATGATGATTGCAAAATACTTTAATACTAGAATGCTTTCAGATGTTTATTTCTCTTCAGGCACTTCAGAGGAAACTGTCGTTTCTTCAGGAGAAAGTCTTATTTCTTCAGAAGAGACATCAAACATTACCTTTTCTAGCGCTTAGCCAGAGAAGATGCACAGCGTTTGAGTGTCATCACAGAGCCTAACTGGTAATTAAAACACACAAAAAAAAGAGGCTCATTGAAAACTTGTGCGCAAATTATTATTATTACGGATGCTTGTATAGCGCATACTTCATACACGCATATGCTCAATGCGCTCGTCGCCACCGTGCGGCACCAGTTATTGCATTGTTCTATCCTTTTGATGCTGAACGCCAAGCAGGAAGCAACAACTCCCAAATTTTAACGTCTTATGGTATGACGCGGCCGGATTCGAACTCTGACCTTCCGGAGGATAAAGCGGACGCTCTACCAACTGAGCTGTCTGTCTGTCTTCCTTTCGGCTTTTTCCCTTTTTACTCGGGAGTCGCCACAGCGAATCATCTGATTCACACGTTTGATTTGACAGAGGTTTTTACGTCGGATGCCCTTCCTGTCACAAACCTTTTTTAGCAAGGGACAGAAACACGCTGACGACTTTGCAGCTACTCTTTACGAAAGTCAGCAATGGTTCTTTTACATGCCTCTCACCATAGACAGTGACAGACATGGCCCGCCTTTGATAACCAAGTTAGCCGCACTGGGGGGCACAGTGACAACCTTGTGGAGAGTGGGACTCGAACCGCCAACCTTTGGATCAGCGATCCAGTGCCCTATACCACTAGACCACCACTGCCCCTCACACGCTACCAACTGAGCTAAAGCCCCGGTATATGAGGAAAAAGGGGCGTTACATCATCTCAACCAATCAACAGGAAGGAGGACAGCCATTGGCTGAATTTGAATGACGTGTCAACTGCTCGGCAGTCCACGAATAGTCATGGGCCTACTGTAATACTAAACATGCCGATTTGAGTTCCATATTTATCTGTACACAGTCCTGACTGCATGTTTGGTCCCAGTAAGGTATTACCAATCATTTTTTGGTATCTGTCATTCTTTAAGCAAGGTTGAGCCTTTATTTAACAAATGATCATTAAAAAGCACAAAACAGGGAATTTTACCACAGGGATTGCAAGGGTTAAATCATCATTTTTCCCTGGAAGACAGTGAGACATCACATTCTACTGACTCTGAGGGTGAGAATGCTGCCATGAAAATATTGCATTGTATCTGTCATCCTTAACAAGAGCTACTTGATGAGATGAGCACACGCATTGATGACCTGGAGAAGAACATTGCTGATCTGATGACCCAGGCGGGTGTGGAAGAGGCAGAAGGAGAGAACAAGCCCAAAGATGCAGAGGCTTCCTAACGATGGTAACCTTTATACTCTTTCCAAGCTTTATCTGAAATGTCATGTCATCATGTAATTCCTGTTTAGTGTTGATGTTCGTCTAGACCTAAAACCAGCTTATTGTCCTAAACAGGTTGCTCAGCAATGATGGCGGAAGGGAAACTCTTCAAGAGCAGTGACATTTCCTCTAGTAGTGCTGCCTACTTTGATTTGATGTATTGTATAGTTCTTTTTATACTGACTTTATCTACTACCTGTGGATATTTCTGAGTGTTCACTAATATTTAGGATTTTCTTTATGGATGGTGCATATCTTTTTTTAGCCTGCTTTAAGGCCAGCCATTTACATGGTTGATGCTTGACACTGTAAAACGAGCACTATCCCCACATGCCAAACAAATTCCATTCTAGTTTCAACAGAGTTTGTGCTATTAAAATGATTTAATATGAATTGTGTTCTGCAATTTTTTTTTTTTTTTTTAATCAACACTACTACTCTTGTGCACATTGCTAATGATTCTCTAAAGCTCGGTGTACCTGGCTGTTACAACTCAAAGGTTGGGAGTGTCTATATTTAGGCTTCAGGCATAAGAATGCCAACACAAAAAGCTTAAAAAAATACCTGCCACTTGGGCTCGGATTTATGTTCATATTTGCATATTGAAAGAAGGCTCAAAAGGCTAGGATTGGTTGGTGGATGAGAGGACTAATTTATAACACTTGGCAAACACTTTAAGAGTTGCATGAAGAGACTGACCCATGAGACATTTAGTAGAAGGTCACTCCATTGCTTAAGTGCCACAATACGGGGAGAGAAAAAAAAAAAAAAAAAATCGATGCATATCTTCCTTTAACTTGACAGATGGTGGGATCAGTCGAGCTGTGCCGGAGGATCAGGAGGAATATGGTGCAGTGTGGAGTTTTAAAAGGGCTTTCATGCATGCCTTACAACATTAATAGTGTGGGTGTCGGTGTGTGTTCACTATTGGTTCACCTGCCTGAGGCTCGGAACATAGTTTCCTTGTGAAGTGGAGAGCGACCTTACTGAAGGTCTTGTGCTCTGTGGTTACAAAGATGTAAAGACGAGGTCATTCCTCACACAATGATGTGGATTAGTGTAGGGAAAATTGACCGCTGACATCAGCCATACACGAGTGATCTATCTTAGTGACCCCACATGGAAAGCCTAAAAGGACATGACTCAATCTAACAAAATCTGCTGCTTTTCTAAACAGTGTTCTACAGAAAAGGACAAACAAAAGTGAAAGTGCAGAAGCTGACTGACTATTTGATTTTTTAGAAAAAAACCAGATACCCAATCTATGGAGTTTGTAGAAAAAAGACATAGAATCAAATAGCACATCAGCATTTGCACTTTCAATTCCTGTTGCTTCCTTTAATAATTTAATAATGTAATTTGCCACCAACTGCGTAATTTCAATAGATGGACTCGCCTAAGAAACTGATGAAGATGCGTTGAACTACGTTATACAATCAGTTCTGCTACAGTAGCTCAGGAATGCAACTGCCACAATAACAGGACTTTGTCACAAACAGTTTCGCATTCAAGTCTCCACTAATGTATATACGAACATTTCGGACTGCGTGAGAAACTACAGTGATGTTCTTCTGACAGTTGTACTTTGACACCATGTCCATGGTGAACAGCGTATATACTCCAAAAGAGTTTTCAATGATTATATCAAAATTCCACCAAAAAAAAAAAAAGGTCTGGAGTGCAGCTTAGGCCGTCTGTCTTCCTTTCGGCTTTTTCCCTTTTACTCAGGAGTCGCCACAGCGAATCATCCGATTCGCACGCTTTGATTTGGCAGAGGTTTTTACGTCGGATGGCCTTCCTGTCACAACCCTTTTTAGCAAGGGACAGAAACACGCTGACGACTTTGCAGCTACTCTTTACGAAAGTCAGCAATGGTTCTTTTACATGCCTCTCACCATAGACAGTGACAGACATGGCCCGCCTTTGATAACCCAGTTAGCCGCACTGCGGGGGGACAGTGACAACCTTGTGGAGAGTGGGACTCGAACCCCCAACCTTTGGATCAGCGATCCAGTGCCCTATACCACTAGACCACCACTGCCCCAATATATTTACCTAGATTTGGGATTCAGCCTAAGCTGCACTCCAGACCTTTGCAGGGCCAACACACACAACTATTCACATGTATACTGTGGGAGGAACCCAACACAAGCAGGGGAACATAGAAACTCCACATGAAATCGGCGTTACTGAGCCGAGGATTCAAACCCAGGACGTTCTTGGAAATCAGTCATACGAACAACTTCTAGTCATCACAGCATTAAACTGTTGAACCTTGTACAAACAAGTCATCCTGTGAAACTTGTTTTCCCACAACATCTTCATTCCTGTGTTCGAGCTACAGGAAGCCAGTTTTTTTTTTTTTTTGAAACACAAACTCATTTACAAAGTCAAAACTGATCACATCCATGAAGGGATTGGTCAAACCCTGCTTTGCACTACAATCCCCCCAAGCAACAAACACATTCGAGTCTGTAATTCCTCAAGATACAAGAGAACTGCTTTAGTGTATTTAATAGCAAATCCACAAAACTCAAAATCTGAAGACCTGCCTCTTCAATAAAAGCTTATCTACTCGAACTTCTCTTTGTGTAGCTTTAAACTTCGACTCCCAGTTTTACCGAACAGGATGTACGGATACCCCGCCCTGTTGTACAGGGAAAGGACATATACTTCTTGATAAACACTAAGAAGCCCTAAATCGGTTTGGATAAGAACATCTGCCAGCTACTGTAAAAGTTAATGTAAGCATTACTCATTACACAACCACTCAACAATAGTTCAGGTGGGGGGGAAAAAAAAAGAAAAAAAAAAAAAAAAAAAGCTCAGCAATAATGTTTATGAAAACATTTACAGCATTTGACAGATGCTCTTATACAGAGTGACTGACAATTATATATATTTTTTTACACAACTTGAGCATTTCAGGGTTAACAGCCTTTCTCAGAGGCCCAACTGTGGTGACAGTGGGACTTGAACCACTGACCTTTGGGTTAGTAACCCGTCACCTTAACCACTAAGCCACCACTGCCCAGAATACAGCCTTTTAGTAATAATTATACAACACTAAACATAGGAAACACAATTTAATGAAAGTTACATTAAAAACAGTTGTTCGATTGATCTTAACAGGACACAAACAATATTTAAAATAAAAAAACTAGTCACAATTTCTGGTAAAATATGCATGTAATAAATTCTTGTATACAAACTGAACATTAAAGTTCATATACAAGTAAATGGAGTGGAATTAAAACAAAAAGTCTCGCTCAGTCATGTCAACAGCCCAGGCGAACTTATCCCTCTGAGTCTTGTTATAAATTTTATCCAGTGGCACCTCCATGTTCTTGCACCTACAAAACCGGACACAGGGGGAAATAATACACTCCAGAATACAACCATCAACAATACCATTAAAACCACCAGAGAGGTCTGTGACCACGCAGCCCCATACACAACAAGCAAGTGTTCGGACTCCTTTCTCTCGTATCCAGCAGTAATCGCTTCAGCAGTTTGTGCTACAATAGCTGGCTCTTCTGTGGAATCAGACCAGACATACTAGCCTTGGCTTCCCAAATACATCAATGAGCCTGGGGCACCTATGACTCTTAAGCCAGCCTGACACTAGTATGTATTCATGGTACGCCAAAAGTGAGTACGTTTTCGGGAATTGTGAGCACCATCACGGGAACAATGTGGAAACTACGAGCGAGATGAGTGCCATTGAGGGGCATTGCCAACCCAAAAAAAGAAACATGTTCATTAATTTTGTCACGCACTCTTTTGCATACCTTTCTGCAAACTATAAGGAAACTGTGAGGAAAACAGTGAGGGCACGTGTAAATGCCCACCACGTCACGCATGCCACGGGTAATCAATGCTGCGCAACGTTACACTTGTATCCTCAATGGTGCTCTTGTGTCCTCCATGGTGTTCATTGACTGCTACGCATTGTCCAACATTAACTGTTGGCGGACCAGGGAGTGAGTTGTGGACAGAACTGTGTTTCTCACTGTTTCCTCAAAGGTAATCATAGTCTGCTCACCTTTAAGTTTGGGTGAGCACTCAAACCACTGTATTCCGCAACACCACGCACAAACAGTTAACCAGTCAGCAATGTCCACATTGACCTCCCTGTATCTTAAAGGGAAGGGTGTTCAGTTGCATGACATTTACATATTCAGAATGCCAGGTAGAGGAAGAAAGTATCAGGTGTGGATTCTAGCTGCTTACATATATTAATGTCATAGTCTTCGATTAGTAGTAATGCAGCAGCACCTGCAGGAAAGACACTTTGTTGATTTAATGCCATTTTCTCGGCATCTCTAGAGTTCATCATCTTGACGACTACAATAATGAATGGTGGATGAATCCAGCTAGCCAATATATATATATATATATATATATATATATATATATATATATATATATATATATATATATATATATATATATATATAAATACATACACACACAGACACACTTGTGAGGTGTGACAAGGCGTGTCAAACGGAAGCACAGTCACCTTTTTGGCGTGATGTGGAGCAAACTTGTCTGGCCATTGAGTGACGTTGACGAACTTGGAGCACTCCAGCACAAACAATTTGCAAAAATACCGCAATGGTGAGGAATCGAGTGGAATGTCGTGGAACATCCTCAGTGGTACGAATGAGCAAGCTATGAGCAAAGCTTATTCCGCTCTGGCACGAACTGTTTGATTGACAGGTGAAAAACACAAAATCATTCTGCCATGGATGAATGAGCACGCATGAATGAGTGCCATTGAGGATTTAAAATGCGTACTAGTGTAAGGCTGGCTTCAGCAGTTCACTACATGTCCTTCTATCGGCCACTTTTCGTAGGAACTTACCACTGTATACCAGGAACACTCCCACAAGACTTGACTTTTAGACTGTGCTTTGGCCATAGCAATGGAGCCAAAGCCAAAGCAACTCAGATCTTTGCACTTGCTCATTTTCCCTGCTTTTAACACTTCAACTTTGAGAACTGACTGTTCATCCTCTGCTTAATACACCCCACTCCTTGGCAGATGTGCTGAGGAGTAATGAGAATTTTTCTTTATTACACCCTTTCAGTAGTTGTAATATTCTTAATGTTATGAACGATAGAGGGGTTTCGTCCATTTAATACATATTAAAACCACATGGTTTCAACCACAGAAATGTTATATTGACTGTCTGGAAAAAGCTGTTGGATTTTGCTCTTAATAAATTTAAAAAGATTTATAACTTCTGACAATTTTGACCATTTTTTTTTTTTAAATTCTTATATCAGTACACAGGGATCCCGCTTTAATTCATGCGGCTTCAGTGCATCGTGTTTTTTTTTTTTTAATAAATAAATATTCATCAAATTAAAAAATAAGGAAATTAAAGGAGAATAGGGGAAAAAGTTAAGGAAAATGCCACAAAACAAGGCCAATTATGCAAAAAAAAAATCCACAAAACCCCGAAAGAAGCACAAAAAACCCCCAACCCAAAATCCCCCATCAAAACTACTTGCATTGCTGCATCTGTGTTTGCACGCACATCTGTGAGTGTATGTGTGTCGTCATCTTCTCATGCAATACCATCTGTATGTGTGTATTTCTATTTTATTTACATCTTGTTTTCTTTTTAATGTTTAATTGTTGTTATAAGCATTTATAGCATTGAATATATATTTGTTGATATTATATACACATATACATGTACGTATACATCAGTTGGAGGGGGGGGTCGTACTTCGGGGATTTTGATGGTCGCGTGGGGATCTTCGGTCCCAATTAAACGCGGAAAGTGAAGGATCCCCATATACTGGACTTAGGCAGCACTCGATATATTTATGATTTTCTTGCACAATTTCCTTAATTCTCACAATTTTGTAACACACACACATACACATACATATATATATATATATATATATATATATATATATATATATTTACACACACTAGTCCTTCTAAAAAAATTAGCATATTGTGATAAAGTTCATTATTTTCTGTAATGTACTGATAAAAATTAAACTTTCATATATTTTAGATTCATTGCACACTAACTGCAATATTTCAGGTCTTTTATTGTTTTAATACTGATGATTTTGGGAATCAGCTCATGAAAACTCAAAATTCCTATCTCAAAAAAATTAGCATATCATGTTCAGGTAGTCTAAACCAGCTATTAACCTAATCATCTGAATCAACCAATTAACTCTAAACACCTGCAAAAGATTCCTGAGGCTTTTAAAAACTCCCAGCCTGGTTCATTACTCAAAACCGCAATCATGGGTAAGACTGCCGACCTGACTGCTGTCCAGAAGGCCATCACTGACACCCTCAAGCAAGAGGGGAAGACAGAAAGAAATCTGAGCGAGTAGGCTGTTCCCAGAGTGCTGTATCAAGACACCTGTGGGATGTCTGTGGGAAGGAAAAAGTGTGGCAGAAAACGCTGCACAACTAGAAGAGGTGACCGGACCCTGAGGAAGATTGTGGAGAAGGGCCGATTCCAGACCTTGGGGGACCTGTGGAAGCAGTGGACTGGGCTACAGGTGCTGCATTCCCCAGGTCAAACCACTTTTGAACCAGAAACGGCGGCAGAATCGCCTGACCTGGGCTACAGAGAAGCAGCACTGGACTGTTTGCTCAGTAGTCCAAAGTACTCTTTTCAGATGAAAGCAAATTTTGTATGTCATTCGGAAATCAAGGTGCCAGAGTCTGGAGGAAGACTGGGGAGAAGGAAATGCCAAAATGCCTGAAGTCCAGTGTCAAGTACCCACAGTCAGTGATGGTCTGGGGTGCCATGTCAGCTGCTGGTGTTGGTCCACTGTGTTTTATCAAGGACAGGGTCAATGCAGCGAGCTATCAGGAGATTTTGGAGCACTTCATGCTTCCATCTGCTGAAAAGCTTTATGGAGATGAAGATTTCATTTTTCAGCACGACCTGGCACCTGCTCACAGTGCCAAAACCACTGCTAAATGGTTTACTGACCATGGTATTACTGGGCTCAATTGGCCTGCCAACTCTCCTGACCTGAACCCCATAGAGAATCTGTGGGATATTCTGAGGAGAAAGTTGAGAGACACCAGACCCAACACTGTGGATGAGCTTAAGGCCGCTATCGAAGCATCCTGGGCCTCCGTAACACCTCAGCAGTGCCACAGGCTGATTGCCTCCATGCCACGCCACATTGAAGCAGTCATTTCTGCAAAAGGATTTCCGACCTAGTATTGAGTGCATAACTGAACATCATTATTTGAAGGTTGACTTTTTTTATATTAAAAACACTTTTTTAAATTGGTCGGATGAAATATGCTAATGTTTTGAGATAGGGATTTTGGTTTTTCTTTACTTTTTTCCAAAATCATCAGTATTAAAACAATAAAAGAGCTGAAATATTTCAGTTGGTGTGCAATGAATCTAAAATATATGAAAGTTTAATTTTTATCAGTACATTACAGAAAATAATGAACATTATCACAATATGCTAATTTTTTGAGAAGGACTAGTATATATATATATACACTGTGCTGTGCAAATGTTTTTCTCCCTGACCAATTTCTGATATTTTTTGCAAGTTTGTCACTGTCATCCATTTCAGATCAAGCAAACCTAAATATTATACAGAGATAAAACCCAGGTAAGCACAAACAATGTGCGAGTTGCTCTCCCATTGGCTATCTCCCAACACTCCGCCCCACTGGCCTCCCATTGGCTATTATGGAGCTATATCTCCATAATACCCATGATTCATTTCGTGTGCCTTTGACCCATTGTTTGTCATAAAGTTCTAATCCGCGTAAAGAACAGTTACCGTTTTGTGCGTTTTTCGAGTGTGATCATTGCAACTTTATTTTTTGGCTCAGGCTTTTAATCTTGCATAAACATTTGTAAGATTCTAACTCTGCTAAGACATGGTCAACACACGTGTGTGCGTACACACACACACACACACACACACACACACACACACGTGTGATTCCCCGTGCGAGTGAAAAGAAGCGGACTTGTGGCATGCGGTTGTGTGATATCGCAAAGGAATATGGCCGAAACCCGTCTACCATCGATACGATATTGAAGCAGAAGGAGGCTTTAAAAGGTATACAGACGCTCCCCGACTTATGTTCGTCCGTTTTACGGGTTTTTTTTTTCCTCACAAAACAAAAGTCAAATTTTGAGTTTAAACGGACCTACGTAGTACGCTGACGTAATGACGCTGCGTCCATTTTTTACAAACGACAGACTGAATGTGCCCCCCCCTTCTTCCCAGTTCAGTTTATTTATATATATATATATATATATATATATAAATGGTTCCGATGTATATCCAATGTATGTATGTATATATATATATATATATATATATATATATATATAAATGTAAATGGTTCCGATGGTCGACGGATGGTCACTTTACATGAAGCTGAGCCGAGTCACATTAATATGTGAGTTGCTCAAAACCGAAAGTAGTGTGCTTGCTGTGCTTGAGACAAAGTGCGGGTTATACGGACTTCCGGTCTTTCAAGTGAGCAAGGGCGCCGTTGAACTCGTTTATTACTTTAGTAGTGCAGGCTGAGTACTAAACGAGTTCAACGGCGCCCTACTTTCGGTTTTGAGCACCTCACATATTAATGTGACTCGGCTCAGCTTCACGTAAAGTGACCATCCGTCAACCATCGGAACCATTTACAAGCAGAAAGATCGCATCATAGAGAATGTTAAAGGTTATATGTGATACTGTATTTGACAAGTGAATTTGATTTAAAGTTATCTATTTGAAATTATTCTGCTTGAATTTAATTTATTTGAAATTAATGTTGATATTATTTTACAATGTTTATAATAATTGATTTAGGGGTGTTTTATGAGATACGGTAATGTATTTATGGATGTATAGTACAGTATGAGCGTCATACGTCACACATCATTCATCACTGTCACAACTTGCATATACTTTCAACTTACGTTCGGCCGTCCGGAACCAATTAAAAACGCAAGTCGGGGAGTGTCTGTACTTTTATCATTTTTAATGGTTTAGGGGGTAGTATTGGGGGCCTTGGAACGAATCAGGCCTTTTATATGTAAAATGCTAATCAACTTACGGAGAAAAAAAAAATCAGGTTACAAAACCACTTCTGGAACGGATTAATTTCGTAAGGTGAGGTATGACTGCAGTTGGTTGAACCACCTTTTGCAGCAATAACTGCAGTCAAGCGTTTGTGGTAAGAGGTGGGATTTTGGCCCACTCTTCTCTGCAAAATTGTTTAAGATCAACCAGTTTGGGTGGTTTTCAGGCATGAACAGCCTTTTTAAGGTCATGCCATAGCATCTCAATAGGGTTTATATGTTGGTATATAAGGCTGTTTGATGATACCACTGTATTTGTTAGGATGTAGTTCAGTTTAATCAGTGTAACAGAATGGGGAGCAGTTTCATTCAAAACTGACACTGGATATACAGGTCAGAAAGATTATTTTGAAAGTCTGTGAATTACCTGCTAGCTAGCCTGTTAAATTATTATACTGTATATATTTTTATTATATGTCATTTATTTATGAAACATGTGTGCATATATATATATATATATATATATATACACACACACACACACACACACACACACATACACACACACGGATCCCTCACTTTCCATGGTTAATTGGGACCAAGATCCCCACTCAACCATCAAAATACGCGACATAGGATCACCCCCCTGACTGACGTATACGTACATGTATGTGTATATAATGTCAATAAATACATATTCAATTCTATAAATGCTTATAATAACAATTAAACATTAAAAAATATCATATGTAACTAAAATATAAATACACACACATACAGATGGTATTGCATGAAAAGAAGACAACGCAGATGCGCGTGCACACACAGATGCAACAACGTAAATAGTTGTGATGGGATATTTTGGGTTATTTTTTGTTGTGTTGGTTTATGGATTTTTTTTTTTTTTGCATAATTGGCCTTGTCTTTGTGGCATTTTCCTTAACTTTTCCCTCTATTCTTCCTTAATTTCCTTATTTTTTAATTCAATGAATATTTATTTTTTTTTAAAAAAAACCACGATGCACTGAAGCCGCATGAAAACCCTGTTTTCAACCGTCAATAACAGGCTCACCAAGCCACACTGATGCGAGGGTCCAGATAGTTTAGTTTGGAGGTGCCCAGGGCAATCTGCTTGTTTTCTTCTCGGTCTGTAGCCTGAACTTCCATCCTGAGCAGCTGCTCTTCACATCGTTGCACTGCCTTCTTCTTCTTCTCCACAGCACTAACACACACACACACACACGCACACACACACACACACACACACACACACACAATCTTTTACAGTTTTGGATACAGCACACAGAATGCCATGACAGCTTCCTTCATACTCTGGTGCTCCTTCGACTCTACTATTCAATTCATCACCCCAAACTTCTCCAATATTGATGACAATAAGTGATTTAAGGTTATTCAGAGAAGTCCAGAAGAGAAGAGGCATCCACAACAAATTGTTTTCCCCTTTTCATACAGGGTTTATACTAAGTATAATAGTTTGGACACACACAATCATTCACATTAAAAAATAATGTAAAAACATTTATATTTTCGAGCCTCAGTCACTGCAGATTGGGTATCATTACATTTAAGGAGAAAAAAATTCACCTGTTATACATTAACTTTTTATTCCTTCTAAAGGAATAATAAAGTTAATGTCTATGTTATTGTAATAATGCTTCATTGTATTATGGGCCCAGGGAGGCTGAAGCCTCTCTAAGCCAATTCAGGGTGAAGGTGGGGTATATCCTGAACAGTTAACCAGTCCACCGCAAGATCAACACACACAAAACTCACACCTCGAGGCAATTGTAAAACCCAATTAGCCTCCTCTGCATGTCTTTCAACTGTGGGAGTAAACCAGAGGACCCCGATAAAACCCACACTGGCACGGGGACAAAATGGAAACTCCAGAGTGAAAGGCTCAGGCCTTAAACTCCGAGCCCTCTTGCTATAAGGCGACTAACCAATATGTCATCATGCTGTCCACGGAATTTATTTTTCATTGAAAACCAAAACAGACTTTCTGTTCAGCAAAAAGCACGCAGCACTACAGACTGGTTCTGATCTCGGTCTCTGCCGTTGGAAAATCGAAGAGAGAAAACCTCTGCTTGCAGTCTGTACTTTATTTAAGATCTCTGCGTCACATAGAACACTTGATTTCAAAATGTTGCCCTGTTGTGAGTTCAAAAGACAGCAGGGTGTCTGTAAACGTGTTTTCGTCTGCTGTGGTGGCATTCGCCGTTGTCGTGTTGAAACTGACATTTGCATACAGAGTGCTGACGGGTTCCGTGGAACAGCATGCAACAGAACAGTATATTCTGTATGCAAATCTGAGCTCAAGAAAATGGGAGAAGCAACAATTCACCCATGATGATTGAGTTCTATAAACTTTATGGAAATGACAGGTACTGTATATCATTACACCATATCCCAGGGCTTTCAAGTTGTTTTTACGCAGCAGCAGAACCTCCATCCTCATAATGTCATCCTTAGAGAAGCCAATTTAAAAATAAATAAATAACATGACACATAAGATGCTGAACTGAGGATCCATAATGAGAAAACTATATTGTATTGAACTCACTCTTAAAATGTTAATAAAACCATGTTAGTGATTCATGAAAAATGCACGTTGCTCTTTCAATCCTGCATAACACAAATCTGAAATGATGCATTGCTCTCTCAAGTCGGTCTAACTCAGGGGTGTCAAACTCATTTTAGCTCAGGGGCCACATGGAGGAAACTCTATTCTCAAGTGGGCCGGACCGGTAAAAATCACGGTATATAACTTGAAAACAACAATTTCACATTGTTTTCTTTGTTTAAATCCTGGTCACAATAGGACAAACACAACATCACAACCATAAAACACTTCAAGTTTTTTTTTTTTTTTCGAAATTCTGAGGAAAAAGAACGCACGATGCCTCAGTGATTCACAGAACTGTTTCACCAGTCACAGAACCGTATGAAGTTGTCATATTTGTCGGACTGAAGACTCACACAGTGGCCACGAAGGTTATACTGTATTCTTCAGCGCTGCAACATGCGGTGAACACACCAAACATCCTGCTTTCCCATTCACTTCTGTTATAAAAATGGAGGATGACCAGTTTTCTTGGAACACTCTGCGTCCACTTTTCTCTTTTTTGACAGCGACATATTGGGGCAATGAGGGTGACAAAATATACAATGCTAAAAGTAGAAGCCATAATAAATAGCGCATGCAAAACACAAAAGTAGTTAATCCGGATTGGCTGCGTTTGTTTGACCTACCTGCTTTGCCCCAGTACAATATAAACAGTTTGCTTGCTTAACACAATTGCTATTGTGCCATCCAGTGGACACAATTAGAACAGCAATTTATTGACAAATTGCAGCTCATTTTTATATTTGACAATGTAAAGGATGTCTGTCTGTCTTCCTTTCGGCTTTTTCCCTTTTACTCGGGAGTCGCCACAGCAAATCATCTTGATTCGCACGTTTGATTTGGCAGAGGTTTTTTACGTCGGATGCCCTTCCTATCACAACCCTTTTAGCAAGGGACAGAAACACGCTGACGGCTTTGCAGCCTACTCTTTACGAATGTCAGCAATGGTTCTTTTACATGCCTCTCACCATAGACAGTGAGAGACATGGCCCGCCTTTGATAACCCAGTTTGCCGCACTTGGGGGGGCATTGACAACCTTGTGGAGAGTGGGACTCGAACCCCCAACCTTTGGATCAGCGATCCAGTGCCCTATACCACTAGACCACCACTGCCCCAATGTAAAGGATGTATGATAATCATAATCTTCGAAAACTCATACGGGCCAGATTTGGCCCACCATTCTTGAGTTTGACATTTGCGGTCCAACTGATCCGAAATGAAGTGTTGCTCTTTAAACCAGTGTTTGGGACTGTGAAGGGGCAGTGGTGGTCTAGTGGTATAGGGCACTGGATCGCTGATCCAAAGGTTGGGGGTTCGAGTCCCACTCTCCATAAGGCTGTCACTGTCCCCAAAGTGCAGCTAACTGGGTTATCAAAGGCGGGCCATGTCTTTCACTGTCTATGGTGAGAGGCATGTAAAAGAACCATTGCTGACTTTCGTAAAGAGTGGCTGCAAAGTCATCAGCGTGTTTCTGTCCCTTGCTAAAAAGGGTTGTGATAGGAAGGGCATCCGACGTAAAAACCTCTGCCAAAATCAAAATGTGCGAATCAGATGATTCGCTGTGGCGACTCCCAAGTAAAAAGGGAAAAAGCCGAAAAGACAGACAGACAGACTCTTTAAACCAGTGTAACAGACCTGAAATGCAGACCTGAGCATGGACACCGGAACGATTAAAAAAATATATAATGCGTGTGCGATGGCAAAAAGCATCTAGAAAACATGCAGATGTTTTTATTTTGAAAAGAAAAGTAGTAGATCGAACACGGTGCGCGGACATTTGCTCACAGGACAAATGCTCACAGCCTTCATGAAAAACAGACATTTTCTCACAACATTTGTTTTCTTTGTACTAATAAATGCATAATACAAAAAGATCACAATGCGTTATAAAAAATTCTTTATTCTTATAAATACATAATGCTAAATTAACTCATTATACATTAGGGTTAAGAATAGGGTTTAGGGTTAAAATTGAACAACATTTTTTTGTTGTGAGCAAATGTCTGTTTTTTCATTAAGGTTATGAGCATTTGTCCTGTGAGCAAATGTCCTTGAACCATCGTGTACAGGACTCTGGTAGACAGAAATCCCACCAGCTGCTAGCCTAATTTGAAAGCCCTGGATAATAATATCCCACGCATCTGAACTGAACTATAGGGGGCGTACCCAAGATTTAATCAAATACATTCCTAGTATTTGCAGTGTATGTGCAATCAACTGACACACAGTCATTTGAAAAAATAAAATAAATAAATACATGGTTGTTATCTGGATGAAGTGCACTACCAGGAGCAAAAAAAAAAAAGAAAAGAAAAGAAAAAAAAAAAGACCCAAACTAATAGAGAACACTTAGCCTTGATCACAGCATGTAAACTCTATGGCATTGTTTCTCCAGCTGGATGGGCCCGCAGAAAGTGACAATAACATGAAGTCAGCTGATGACCTGAATGCACTGAATGAGCAGGTTATCACATCGATGGATATTTTCTTCCCTGACAGCACAGATATAAAACAGAGACTCAAATAATGAAAGACTGGTTCAGGGAGCATGAGGAATCATTTTCACATATCTATTGGCACCCCAGAGTCCTGACCTTAACCTTATTGAAAGTTTTTGGGATGTGCTGGAGAAGAATTTAAACAGTGGTCACCTCCATGAATTGAAGATATTGGTGAGAAATGAACCCCAACACTGGGGGGAAAGAAACATTCTGTTGCTAATGTCTGTTGAAACAATGGCATGATTACGTGGGATCTTACGCCAGCAGTTTGTTGTCCGAGTTCCCTTTGGCTTCTTTCTTGGCCTGCTTCAGTTCCTTTTTAGCCAGCACTAGCTGCTCTTTCCTGCTCTCTATCTAAATGTTGAGAAGCACAGTTCATCAAAATATCAGACAGGGGATATAACCAGAGCAAACCGTATAACACACACAGCATTTCAAAGCATATCATGATCCGAGCACATCAATAGAGCTTTGTTCAGCATGACTGTATGCATGACACAGCAGTTTATCCACCTGGTAAAAAGAAAATATGCAGTAGGTATTGAAGTGACCCCCCCCAATATGCTTTATTTCTCTAACACCTCACCTTTGCCTGCAGATTGGCCATGGACTGCTCAAAAGTCTTTGGCGGCGCCCGCTGGTGGTTACAGAGAACTGCAACCGCACGGTTGGCTCTGTTATAGGACAGCAGCTTCTCCACCTGGTTTTCTGAAGCTAAAAGAAGATTCAACTTTTGATCAAATAATTTTATGCATTTTTGTATTTACATGCATTTACTTGGTATTTTTGTACATATGTACCACTATAAATAAAACTAACAAGGACACAAAGGCCATGTACAATGTCCTGTATAATTGCAGAATAAGCATTTCACACAAAAGTAACATATCTGGGTTTTATCTATTTATTTAATATTATATTTTTAAAAAAATTTGCAAGTGGTGCACAACTGCTGCACTCTTTTGTAATAAGAAACAAACAAAAAAACATTGGATATGGTTTTGTATTGGAATAGAACAAACCTCACTTCCTGGTGGACTGCATCACAGCACACACTCATTGACTGCTTTCCTTATTAAACGACACTGTCATTCTGTTATAATCATTTCACAGATGTGTGAATTGAGATTTAACAAACCTTACCATACAATTCAGTGCTTGTACTCTCCAGACGTTGTATAAAACTACAGTGTTTACCGTCATCAACTTGAAGCTGAATAGCAGAAGCTGCATTGCATACACAGACTGCTTTAATTATGGCTTTGCATTAAAAAGTCATTTTTATTCATACTACGCACGGCAAACTTAAACAAATTCCTAGGTAAATATTTATGGAGACAAACATACCCATAAAAGATGTAGAATGCTTTAATCAGTGGTGCAACCTGATTCTTGAAATCTACCTCCCTGAATTTTGCTCCAACCTTAATCATGCCCACTTGACATTCTAATCATCTAATCAAAGGTTAAGGTGCGATTAGGTCTGCCAGGTGCACACCATTACGATTAAAGCTTCCAGGGGTGCAGATCTCCAGGGACATGGTGGTGCATCACTGATTTAACTGGTTAATTTGCATCAGAGCAAAACACACACCAGAAACAACTTGGTGCAAGATAAGCCAGTGCAGGCACGCACACCTTAATGTCAGAATTCGATTCGGCATTAATTATAAGGGGCTCATTATTATTATTATTATTATAATTATTATACCTGTAGTGATATTTGCATTTTACTTTCAAATCAGACAGTACTTTGCATACTACATTAATAATAATGTGTTTTGATTGTGAAAACCTAATAATGAAATATTGATACTGTACTTGAATACAGTCGGCCCCCTACTTACGAAGACCCCTGGGTACGAAATCCCCAGGTTACGAAGATCATTTTCCTAAGTTTCTGTCCCCGGGATACGAAAACTACCCCCTCTTATGAAAAGAAATTCAAAATTCAAACGCGTTAATCAAAATTTCACACGATGCGCGAGTTGCTCTCTCATTGGCTGTCTGTCAAGATCCCGCCCCGCTGGCCTCCCAGATAGAGACAGAAGGAAGCTTAACTCTTTAGTTTAGTTTTTTAAGTTGTTTAATTCAGTAAATGTTTAATAAATGTGGGCACATTTGAGCTCATCTGGAATTCCAATCCCTCAAGGAATCAAGTTAAAATTGAGTTTGGACCTCCCTGTCAAGCAGGGAACGCTTTGAATTCCACGTCTTGTGGGCATGGCCCGCAGCACGAGAGAGAGAGAGAGAGAGAGAGAGAGACAGGGGTGTGGGTGTGTGTTAGTTAATAAAAATTGGTGTCCTTTTATCATTTTTAAAGGGTTTATGGGGTTTATCCAGTCCAAGAACTGGAGTCTTGGAACGAATTAGGTGTTTAACATGTAAAATGCAACCCCTACTGACGAAATCCCTGCGTTACGAAAAAGGCTCTGGAACGGATTAATTTCGTAGGTAGGGGGCCGACTGTATGCAGGAATACTGCAATCTGACTGGTCTGCAACCTCATGATTAAGAAGCAGTACTCAGAGTGGACAATGTGTCAATCAAAATGACGGAAACTGTCGGTTTGTTTTTCTTGTATTTATGTGTAGTATGTACTACAATTTGAATTAGTAGCGCCTTTAACACCTGCTTTATATGACCTTGTAGTATTTAGGCTACTAAATCTGAATGATTGGAGAAAACACTCCATTAGCACCACATCACTATTAGCCTGGCTTGAAGCACATGGTTCACGTGAACTGTCTCTATCAGGCTTAAAATATGGAACAAAGTATTACATTCTCATTTTAGTTTACTTTTCATTAGATTGCCACATAGTACTACTATTGAAACTCTGAACTGCGATCTCTTTATTAACTTTTTCAAAGTCCCTGCACCAGCTGTGCAAAAAGGTCACTGCGTCCATCATAATTAAAACATTTTTGTATGATGATTGACGTCGCCGTCGTGCAGAATTATTAAATATTAGGTGAGTCATGTCGGCACACAGAATGATGAGATACAATACAAAATAAGTAATACCTCAGTCAGGATCAGTACAAATCACCACATGTCACGTACTGTTTCCATAATCAATAACAGCACTTACAGTCACCTTACATTAGAATGGAGTAAAAAAAAAAAATAATAATAAACACCACTCAGCTGTGACTTGTGTGCAAGACTGGAAGGGGTTAGAAAATTCCTAACCCAGCTATAGCTCAAATCTTGTACATCATCTAAAAAGTCTGGCACTTAAAGCTTTCACTGCTTCAGACACACCCACTTTCACATCAGCAGGGTTGTGGGTTATCTATGTTTATTTCACATTCTGTTTGGCTTGTGATTCATGTGAAACATGTCACCATTTTATTGCACTGCCCTAACTAGCACTGATTGACGACAGTGTCGCCGGTGACGCTTTGGAGGGAACGAGGTATACACAACCCGTGTGTCATGTACACATTTCATTGGAAAAACACAAAAGGCTGGTTACTGATCTGGAGATGCAATTACAGTACTACATGTTTTTCTTTTATTTTCATTTGGTTTTCTGAGGTCAGGAAATTAAAGGAACTGAATTTAGGAATGTAAACAAATTGTAACTAAAGACGCCTATTTAAAAAATTTAATAAAATAAGAACGACATGAATATACAAGGAATTTCAAAGTATGAAAGCCCCAATAAACAAAAGCTTTCATTTTCCTAATTAAAATCTTTATTCATGTTCTGCAAGTGAAGCCTTTCACTTTTAGTAAAGCAAAGGAAGCCATTATTCGAAGATGTTTTTACTCTGCTCAGAGGTCAAACTGCATCTGGTTAAGATTTCTACAGGATACAAAATGTGTGAAAAGACAAATTATAAATGATGGTACAGCACACCCGATTTTTGTCGAGCTTGAAGCTGAAGGTACCATGTTTTTGGATATTTTGATATTCAGGATAGCCACCATAATTGGAATGTTTCATTGATTAACACCATCCCAAACAGACATTCTGCTGTTGGATAATTGTCAAAGTTATCCAGCTCTCTGGAGGTCAAATATGTTTTTGGATTGTGTGTACTCAATTTTATGAATAGGAACCTTCCATCTTGCCATGTGAGTTTATTTTTAACCCAGATTGACCTTAGCCAGGAAGTATTGTCTCAACACACGCAGACACACAGAGAGAGAGATTCTGAAATCCTCTCACTAATGATTACTGGCAATTCAACAAACTGAAACCCCTTGTCCATCACAGAGATCACAGAAGAATGGCCAGACTGATTTCAGCAGACAGAAAAGCTGCTATAGCTCCAAGAACCACTTTGTACAACTGTGGTGAACAAGAAAGCATCTCAGAATGCACAGCATCTCAAACCTAATGGTGAATTGCTTGCAACCACAAAAGAATATGTTGGGTTCCACTTCTGTCAGCCAAGATCAGAAATGTGAGACTACAGCAAGCACAGGTTCAACAAAACTGAAGAGATAAAGAGAAGAAAAACAGACCACAGGGGTCCAGACGGTCCCGCCGAAAGGGCCATTTCATAACATGCCAATATAAAAGAAGCACAGCAAGCTTGAAAGCCCCAGCTTTGGTGTGCGGCAAGTAAATGCCCAGAAACCTAATATTCAGCTTTGCCTTTGTGACCTTGAAAAGTAGGTCAAGGTCAGTCACACACAAACTCATCCTAGCACTCATAGTAGTGAAGCAGCATCCCAAGTTTGAAAGCCCTAGCTTTAGCACGTGGCAAGTAAACATCTGCAAACTAATCTGTGACAGACAGTTGGATGTCATTCCTGCAGGTCCTGAGGCACTTTATGGACAGGAGCTTCAAATAAAATGTGGAGGGGAGGGAAAAAAAAAAAAAAAAAAAAAAAAAAAAAAAAAAGTCTAGTGTGATGAATCTGGATTACTACTACGGCACACAGATAGTCGTCAGAATTTGGCTTAGCAGCATGAATCCTTGAACCCAACCCGCCTTGTGTCAACAGTCCAGGCTGGTGGAGCTGGTGCAATGGTTTGGGCGCTACTTTCTTGGTTGTTGACGATGTTTATCCTTTCATGGACACAACTGACCATCCTCTAATGGTCACGTCCAGCAGGATAATGTACCATGTTACAAAGTCGTCGCTGTTTCATACGGGTTTCATGAACATCACAATGAGTGCCTTGCAATTTTCAGGATCGGGAGCCACTAGAGCATGTTGAGGATGTAACAAATCAGTGGATCTGAAGTCCTAAAGTGCTCTTGAAAAATTTGCTAGCGCAAATACAGACCAGAATCTTAAAGAAACGTTTCCTTCAGCTCAGCTTGTGGAATCCACGCTCTGCAGAATTTTGGCTGTTCTTTTTATTTGTTTGAGAAACCACTGCCAAGTATCCAGTGTTCCTTATCAAGTATTCGGAAAGTGCATATGACTAATAACACTCTGAAAAGACCTGAAATAGTTTTTGAACTGAAGAGAGCTCAAGAGTAACTTTTGAAGTGTGCAGAGGCTGTGTCTCCATAGTACGATGTAAGGACCCTACAAGCTGCATTCTACCCGTATTCCACCTACCACTGAAACAAGAACAAATCAGCTGTCAAGTGCCCTTGTTGTCAAGTGATAAAATATCTTTAGTTTTTGTTTTCTCCATAATTTTTAGCATTATGAAAGAATGTTCCACTGCCACAGCAAATAGTTTCTTCAGCTTTCAAAGGCACTCCGCACCACAAGCTGCCACCCTCAAGATGATGATTGACAGTGCTGCCTCGCTGACAGTGAAAATACAAAAACAACAAGAATTGGACTAGGATTTAAAAAAAGTCAGTCAATGCTCAAGTGTGAGGTTAAAATTTATTTTAAAAAATAATAAAAAAAAAAAACCGGCACGGTGGCGTAGTGGTTAGCACGTCCGCCTCACAGCAAGAAGGCCCGGGTTCGATTCCCGGCCTGGGCGTTTCTGTGTGGAGTTTGCATGTTCTCCCCGTGCTTGTGTGGGTTTCCTCCGGGTGCTCCGGTTTCCTCCCACAATCCAAAGACATGCACGGTAGGTTAATTGGCCGTTCTAAATTAGGGACTACAGATGGAAACTAGCTATTAAGCTATAATCTGGTACAGTACATCTCTGTCTCTATGAGCTTAATGTTCCTGTACATTGTCCCTTAAATAAATAAATAAATAAATAAAAAAATAAAATAAATTACTCAAATATGACAGACTTGTTGAGATACTGGAAATACATGTCAGATTACACTTTAATTAAAGTACCTCCTGTAATTTAGCTTCCACAAAATGACAAATGCAAGAATATATTTTAGACATTTTTTTTTTCAAATAAGGCATATGAGGGAATGAAGGGAAAGTAACCGCAAATAGATCTGTGCATTAGCATTTAATAATTATCATTTGCATTTGAATAAAATCCGGAAAATGCTGTCATATTAATAACTCTTGCTGAGCAAAGTATAAATGGGTATTTTCAATCCAACACAGTGTTAATTACAGTCAGGACACGACTTACGGTTGCTGAGCTCTTTGAGCTGCTGCTGCAGTGTCATGGAGGCATTGTATGTCCTAAAAACCTTGGCTGTAAGACCAGGCATCAGAGAACTCAGATGCTTATTCATCATCACTGTCTGAAAAAAAAAGAGAGAGAATGAGAGGACATTGTACTTGTACACCTTATAATCCATATGTAAGAACCCTCAGTAGAGTTTCCCTAGATGGCAGTGTTGCACTGAGATGACACAGCAGGTCTTTCTCATTTCTACAATTTAATGGGGAAAAGATGGTGTCCATCACTAGACTCAGGACATTTTTAAAATACTGTATGCTCATTTAAAAAGAACGTTTATGAAGCTTATTAGCTGAACAATCTATTTCAGCATGAATCTCTTACACTGGAACTATTTATTCATTCATTGTCTGAACTGCTTAATCCGAATTCATGTCATGGGAAGGCTGGCGGCCATCTCAGCAGACATCAAGCGAGCACAGAGTACACCCTGGACAGCTCAACAGGCCATCGCAGGGAAGAAACATGCTAATGGCTATGCAGCTACTCTCGACAAAAGTCAGCCATGGTTCTTTTACATGAACCTCTCACACTATAGTCCATGAGAGACATGGCCGGCCTTTGATAACCCAGTTAACTGCCGGGGGTAGGTGTGGGGGGGGGGGGGGAGTGGAAGATGAGGACTATTTACGAAATAAACACAAATCTCTTTGTTGTGGTATATTTAGTAAAAGTACATTGTTCCTCTCTTTGTTTGAAAATTAGAGTATCCTTTACATTTATCACCACCACATATTGCAGTTCACAGTTCTGAGAGGGCGAAGACCACCGAGAGTTCTGTTGACAGGCCACTTCATGCCTCAAGTCCATCTTGTAATTAATATCTAAGCACCCTGAATATATGTTGGGATCATTTTCAAAATCCTACCACTTTATCTTCTGACTGCAAAAATAATTCCATATAAACCCTGCAAACATGTAGCCACGTTTTTTTAAGATACAAACAGAAAGACCGCCAACCCAAATATTTCATGCAAAAGCATTTCAGTGTGAATTTCTTATATGGGAACTATTCATTCGTTCATTTTTCTGAACTACTTCTTACAGAAATACTGACAGAAGTCAGTATTTGGCAAATCACAGTCATGCTCATGATGTCAAGACGGCATTCATGAAGCGGAGATAAGAGGCGTGAGAGCAGGGGTCAGAATTTATCCACTTTGGACATTTACATTCTAGTCTATCCATTTTGCTGAGATTTATTTATTTATTCCATTTCACAATGCCTCAATGTACATATTGTATATCTCCAGTGTTGAGTTCTCATTCACACGTACCGAGTTTTCATTTCTACTTTATATATTTTTTTTAAAGTTTAGTGTACAAAATTACCTGTTTATATTCTGCTTGAGCAACATTAATTGCAGTTTGTCTCGTTTGCACCTTTTTAATTCTGAGAGCCTCGTGCAAAATTTCATTATGTGTGAACATAACGACAAATAAAGACTCTTGAATCTTGAAGAACTAAGTTTTAAATATCTGAACAGTGAAAGGTATAACAAATTCTCCATTTGGAAAAAGTCCCACCCTGGAAATCTTAAATCATCATTGGTCCAAGTTACTTAACATTTTCAGATTTGTATAATTATAGTTATTATTCTTCTTTCTTGTCCTTTCGGCTTTTTCATGGGTCGCCACAGCGAATCATCTGATTCGCATGTTTGATTTTGCATAGGTTTTACGTTGGATGCCCTTTAACATTTTAAATTCTCAAAACCATCATTTGTAATGAACAAATCTTACTTCGAACAAGTTCAATAGACAAAACATGACCAAAGTAAACCTATAAAATAAAACAAGCAAAAAAATTGATGCAATTTGTACATAATGTATTCGACGTGATTAGCACCCATGGTGCTTTAAAAAATTGGAGTGTGTGTGTGTGTGTGGGGGGGTATTAAAATGTTACCAGCAGAGTGGAAGGGTAAGTGCTTATTAGCATTGAGGTGGAAACCATGAATAATTACAGAACAATAAAATAATTTTATTGGTATTTGTGCTATTCATTTTGTGTTATCAACCAAATTACTGAAATGAAAGTTGAAAATAAACAGAAAACAGCCAATTTTATTAGAAAAAGACCCCTTACTTTTCCATCCTGGTGCTGGTTCCTTTAAACATTTTCCTGGAAGTAAAATCGAGCCAATCAAAACAAATGTCAACTTTAGCACATGGCACGCTGAACCAATCAATACGAATATAAACATGGCCAGGAACGTGCTTAAATGTATGAAGTTAGTGAGCAGGAGAATCGGGTAAAAAATACTCGTCATCACTCTCTGATAGGTCCATATCTGTCTCATCGCTCCATTCATTCAGAGCATCCCATAGTTTTGCTGTAGCAGTTTCTAATGGTTCATTTTGTTGGACATTTACCAAGAGAACACAGCAAAATATTTTCCTGTTTTTTTAAAGCATGGCGGAACAATCAAATGTGTTGTTACTGATGAACATTATAGACATTCCCCAGTGGAAGGGGGTCTTGAAATACCGTGTAAACTCACTTTTACAGGCAGTGAACGCCTCATTTTACCCTTACAGAGACTGAGCAAATAAAATTGGTAAGTTTGATCTACCATTTTAGCCCGCATTTGGCAAAACACAGAGTTTTGTGTGTGTGTGAGAGAGAGAGAGAGAGAGAGAGAGAGAGAGCGATAGAGAGAGAGAGAGACGGTGTGTGTGTGTGTGTGTGTGTGTGCGGACGTGTATGAGAGAGACAGATATAGACAGAGACTGCGTACAGAGTCAGTCAGAGATGAAAGGAGACGTTCCTTACTCTCTTTCGAGAGAGCTCATTGCAGCTTAATTTTCGTTTCATTTTAAGTTGTTTATTTCAGTAAATGTTTAATAAATGTGGCGTGCTCTGTCGAATGTGGGCAAAACGCGGCTCATCCAGACCTCCGATCCCTCAAGGATACAAGTTAAAGTTGAGTTTGAACCTCTTATCTGTCAAGCAGGGAGTGCACTTTGAATTCCCCGTCTTAAAATGCTCCAGCGTCCTGCGTGCGGGCGGAGCCCGCATTCAGCGGAGCGTGCCACAGATGTGTATTGTGTACATGTGAGAGAGCGACAGATAGAGAGAGAGATGGAGAGAGACAGTGTGTGTGTGTATGTGCATTAATAAAAAATGTTAATAACGGTTTAATTAATAAATGTTAATAAAAAGGTTTCATATGTTAAGAAAATGTTTAAATAGTTTAATAAACAATTTTCTTTTACTTTTAATACATATTTCATACAAAATTGGTGTACTTTTATCACTTTTAAAGGCTTTATGGGGTAGTCTTTGGAGCCTTGGAACAAATCAAGCGTTTTACATGTAAAATGCACCGCTACTTACGAAACCTCCACGTTATGAAAAAGGTGCTGGAACGGATTAATTACAGCGGGCCGACTATACTAATATTCCGAGATCAGACGAGCAGGTCTTTTCAGGTCAGATATTGCCATGCTACTGGTAACATGTAAGCCAGTACAACCTGTTGCAGGGTCGAGTGGTCGGTGACTAAACCGGCTCCCCCACCAGGTTCCAAATTTGGTGAGTAAGGTGGCTGGCAAGCCCTTTGATAGGTCGGATGAACTCTTTAGGGTCAACGGCCAGCTAGCTAGAGATGGTGTCTCAATAAAAACACCCTGCAGAAAGAACTTTGGGTCTCTACTGTGCATTTTTTGTGGATGGTTCTTTTTACACCATGTCTCTCACCATAGCCAGTGAGAGACATGGCCGGCATTTGATAACCTAGTTAGGTGCACTGGGGGGGTGGGGGCGACAGCAGCGGCAACCCGGTGATATTGAGGCTTGATCCCTCAACCTTGGGATCACTAATCCAGTGATATACTAATATATGAATCTAAAAAAAGTATGCATCCAGATAACTACAGAAATATGTATAATAAACTCTGGATTTTCTTGCATTATTTTATTACAAGCTTTTTTATTTTCCGAATAAATAAATATATACATTTTCCCCACACAATTCTACTGAACTTGTTATTTTTTAAAACGTTGTTCAGGAACAAACAAAAATTAATCTAACAAAATGTAAATATTTAAAAATAAATACATGCTAATGAGTCAATCCATGATTATTTTACAAAACATGACTGCATCACTATGGAGCATTGAAAATACTCCAGCTTATTTTTTTTGAAAAGTGCACAAGCAGCTCTTCATTGGATTTTGTGAGGAATGTAAAAGTAATACTTTAAAGCCGTTTTGGAGTAAAATGCAGTAACTGCTCCTGCTGAAGCACCATGCCCTGGCCACACAATGCTTTTCTTACAAAATGCTTTTTATTCAAAACAAAATTGATCTATTTTAAGTTAAATAAAGTAGGGTTCGGTACAAACAGGGTGTTGCTACAAATCTCGAGTAATGCGGAAACAATTACAGTGTTATTATACAAAGAGATTTGTAAAATTGAACACCTCTGTAATGACTATTTATACTGCATAAAATAAACCACTCAAAAGCTGAGCCATAAAAGATAAATGAGCATCATTAAGCGCACACAATGAAGTTCTCCAGACTCGCAAACAAGGTTTGTTTGAGCAGGAAGCCGCAACCAGTAAAATACCCATTCGTCAAATACAGGATCGTACTATAAAAGAAAGCATGCAATATAAGAACGCTTACAGTGCCATGATAAAATCTTTGCCTGTGTTTCAATTTGCTCTAGTTCTGTTCATTCACTTCAGTGTTTCTGATCTCGATATAATTTCAGTGCAATACAAAAGGCATCCTGAGTAACTAAGTTACGCAGGTTTCACATAATCCTGTAATTTAACGAAAGGCAAAAAAAACTCGCCTACACCTAACTGACCCATGTGAAAAAGTAAGTGCCCCTTAAAATGAATACTTGGTTGTGCCATAGTCAACAGTAACGACTGAAATCAAATGCTTCCAGCAATAGAAGATCAGTCTTTGGCGTCAAGGAAGAGAAAATTCGATACACACTCTTCTACAAATTGAATCTGGGCTTATCTACAACAAACTGGCACATTCATTCATCCTAATTATGGTCATGAAGAGGCTGACACACATCATAGCCAACTCTGGGCAAAGGTGGGGTACACCCTGAACACTTCAAGACCACAGTACCGCCGATCCTGCCGCATTTAATGGAATTCAGGTCAGGATTTCAGCGAGACCACTTTATCATATTTTTTCCAGCCATTTACAGGAATACTTGTTCTGAATTAGAAGATAATGCGCTTGAGCATCAGATCGCATACTGATTACCAGACATTCTCTCTTAGTAATTTTTTGATGGAGGATTAAATTCATCCATCCCTCATTTAAGGCAAGCCACCCAAGTCCTGAAGCAGCAAAGCATCCTGACACCGTCATGTAACCACCACCATTAACTGAGGGCATAGTATACAGTGATCCCTCGCTACTTAGTCCTTCAGTTTCTGCGGCTTCAGTGCATCGCGGGTTTTTAAAAAATATCCATCGAAAAATAAAAAGACAAGGAAATTAAGTAATAATTGGGGAAAAGTTAAGTAAAATGTTGCAAAACAGGGCCAGCTATGAAAAAAAACCCAAATAAAAACAACCCAACAAAACTACTTACATTTTTATGTGAGGTGCACATCTGTGTGCACGTGCATGCGCGTCTGTATGCGTGTATTTATATTTTATTTACATCTTCTGCATTATTTTGAAAGTTTAATTTTTATTCAACTATACATGGTTATAATATGTAGTTACTGATATATACACATATACATGTACGTATACGTCAGTCAGGGGGGGGGGGGGGGGGTTGATCCTACTTCACAGAATTCGGTGGTCGCAGGGGTCTCGGTCCCCATTAACCGTGGAAAGTGACGGATCCCTATATAAGGTTTTTATTATCTTTTTAAAATGTTTTCACTCAACAGTAAAGAAAACATTAAAAAAAGATTTGGAACTAATCAAGTTGTTGACCAGTCTAATTTAACTCAATTAAATGTGGTTTGAAGGGTCAATTGGGTTTTGAGCTTTTGTCCTTCAGCAAATAAGATCATTTGAAAACTGCACCTTGTTTGGCCAGGATGTACTTTCAATACAGTCGGCCCTCTTAATACAAAATTAATCTGTTCCAGTGGCCTTTTCGTAATCTGGAGTTTGCGTAAGTAGAGGTGCATTTTACATGTAAAACGCATGATTCGTTCCAAGGCTCCCAAGACTACCCCATAAACCCTTTAAAAATTATAAAAGTACACCAACTTTGTATGAAATGTGTGTTAAAAGTAAAAGAAAATTATTTACCTTTTTTTTTAAATCTCTCGAACCACCCATGCGACTCTTTAAAGTCCAGGGGTTGCTGGTCTGAAAAATCCTCACCCCACTCCTCCTTCACGAGGTCCTTAAATATGGCGGTTGCTTTTTCCCCGAAATAATCGCATCTGTCACTGTATCTCCGCTTTTAATGGCTCCTTCTGCTTCAATATTGTTCCGATTGTAGAGGGGTTTTGGCCATACTCCTTTGCTCAACCGCATCCCACTTTCTTTTTTTTTTTTTTTTTTAAATCATCTCCTGCTTCGCTTCGATTGATAACGGAGCCCACTTCTTTTCGGTGCCACTGTGAATCACTTTCTTGGGGTCCATGATGGATCACAAAATATAACGCTGCAATGATCACTCTCAAAAAAACTCACGAGCCAACAGTCCTGTTCAACTCTCCTTCGCGCGTGTGACATACAGGAAGTATGAGTACAGTTCAGCTCCCCTCCTGGCCAATGGGAGGACAGCGGGGCAGGATGTTGGGACACAGCCAATGCAAGCGCAACTCGCGCATTGTTTTAATTTTTGAATGGCGCGTTTGGCGCTTTTCATAAGAGGTTGCTTTGTATACAAAGGGCGAAAATTTAGGGAAATGTTTTTCGTAACCTGGATTTTTCGTATTCAGAAGTTTTCCCAAGTAGAGGGCCGACTGTATAATATTAAATTCTTCAAAGATCAGAAGTAAATGTCATGAATAAACAAAAATAGAAGGGGCCGAGTATTTTCACAGCATTATACATATCCATAAATCGCTAGAAAATATAACATTTGGCATATTGCTGTAGTACAAGAGGATTGAAGGTTTTTTTGGTGGGGAAATCAGCATCAGCACCCCGCTCCCCACACGCAGCTGATTATTTATCTCGAACACACTCACCCTCCATCATGCTTTACTCCCTTATTATGCAAAGCTAGAATTTACAGTTCAATCACAGCTCTGTACATTATTGCTCAGCTGAGCCCAGCACTGCAGTCTGCCTCCGAGAAGACTATATTCTGTGTTGAATCTGAATGCCAATAATCCAGCAGCGCCATCAAAGCCTGGCTACAGCTACATCTCGACACACTGTGGACCCATGATTTCTAACAGCTGGCTTCTTTATGACTGAGCTGTATGCACTGTATTAATCAAGCACATAAATATAAATAAAACATAAATCCCATAAAATATACTGGACCAGGGTGTTTAGGAATCTTCATGCTGCGCAACTGTTCACGAGGAAAGGGTTCAGTAGTTACTAACACTGTATGTGGAAAGTACAGAATTGGGGATATTAAAATAACATTTTATAATATATTTTAGCAGCTTCGACAAAACAATGGGACGAGATCTACCTTGTTAAGAGATAGCATTTTGTCATCACCTTCATACAGGAAAATCCAAAAAATAATAAGTAAAATTTAACGATATTCATGGAGTGGCATGATGGCATAGTGGTTAGCACTTGCCTCACAACAAGATGGTCCTGGGTTCGATTCCCAGGCTGGGTTTTTCTGTGTGGAGCTTGTATGCTCTCCCCGCGCTTGCGTGGGTTGCCTCCGGGTACTCCAGCTTCCTCCTAGTCTAAAACATGTGCAGTAGGTTAATTGGCTGGTCCAAATTACCCCTTGGTGTGAGTATGAATGGTTTTGTGAATGCTGGCCCTGCAACAGGCTGGTGAGCTGTCAAGGGTCTACCCCGCCCTCACCCAGAGTCAGTTGAGATGGGCGCCAGCCTGCCCACGATCCTAATGAGGATTAAGCGGTCTAGAAAAATGAATGAATGAATAAATATAACCGTTTCATAAAAAATAAAAAAACCAACAATGGTCCTGGAAGTCGGGTTCCGAATTTTGACAAAAGCGTGATAGATAGATTTTTAAAGGACCTCCTACTTTCAAGACAAAGACTTTGTTTGACTGATATCGAACATAATCCTTTTCTGCAGCTTTTCAGCCAGCTCACTCATTCTGTCAATTTCGATCTTTTGATGAAAGTACTATAACCACGAGCACACCTGTTGGTCATTTTTCTTATGAACAAAATTTTGAGTACCCTCACGCAAGGTTTATTTATTTATTTTGATGGGAACAGTACCCTACCTGAGTCCCCGAGGTATTTTAATTTTGGAATGTTTACGTCAAGGCCCATAATAAGAGCAAGGTCAAACATTTTTGGAACTAGAAAGTGCTGTTACTTTTGAACACAAACAGGAAGCAATTTCAAATGAGAGAATCACCTTTAACCTTGTGAGGTGAAAAATCAAGGTCACAGGATTTTTGTGTGTTTCTATCTTCTAGATAAGTGCTGCTGACTATGGAGCACGAACAGGAAACATTAATGAACTTTCAAAGAGGACGATTATAACTGACCTAACTGATCAAACACCAGCCATGTTAGAAATCAATCAATCACACTTTATTTCTCATTATTTGATCATGTCCACATACAACAGCATATACAATATCATAAGTTGAGTATATGGGTAATTAAAACTTGTACCCATACAGGGCTACATGTTATATGCAGCATGGAAGAGGTACCCTGAACTCGATGAGTGCCCATCTAGTTTTCTTTGTTTCAATATCTTACTAAAAATAGTTTGTCATAATGTACACGTGTTTTACTCAAAAGCTGAGTATGGGCATGCCTGGGTGCAAAAATACAAACATCAAGTCCTTTAAGTTTGTGATGTTTGTGCACAGAAAAGTGGATGAAACTGAAAATCCATGTATGAAGTTAAAAATAAAACAGGACTGTATGATAGAGATCTTATTTGTGAAACATTTACCCTATTTTCCAAACTACAAGTCGCACTTATTTCATACTTTGGCTGAAGGTGCAACATATACTCCAGAGTGACTTATATCTGACATTATTACATATAATTCTGTTCATCATAATAACAGACACTTTCACGTTTGTTATTTTTACACTCACAACCACAAGAGGGCACTCTAGGCTTGGGTACAAGTATCTGCTCATCCTGTACCACTGAAGAAATGTCCCTAAAAAGAAAATCCTATTCTGTGGATTACAAGCTGCAAGCAGAGAAATATGCAGCAGAAAATGGGAATCGAGCAGCAGAAATAAAGTTTAGAGTGAACCAGAAACTGGTGAAGGACTGGAGAAAAGCAGAGATTATTATTAATGCAATGAAAAAAAAAAAAAAAAAAGCTAATCGCAGGCGAAAAGCTAGATGGCCACAACTAGAGGAACGAGCTCGAACATGGGTGCTTGAGCAACGTGCTGCAGGGAGAGGCTTGTCAACAGTGCAGTTGCGTGTCCACATCCAGGTCGTGAAATTATTACATATAATTCTGTTCATCATAATAACAAACATAATGTCACATTTATTTTTATACTCACAGAAGGCAACAAGAGGGCAGAAAAGCAGAGATTATTATTACTGCAATGAAGAAAATAAAAAAGCTAATTGCAGTGCGGGCTAAAAGCTAGATGGCCACAGCTAGAGGAAGAGTTCGCACATTGGTGCTTGAGCAACGTGCTGCAGGGAGAGGCTTGTCAACAGTGCAGTTGCGTCTCCATGTCCAGGTAGTTGTCAGGGAGATGAATATACCGTGTTTCCCTGAAAATGAGACCTAACCACAAAATAAGACCTAGCTTGATTTTACAAGATGATTTTAATATAGGCCCTCCCCTTAAAATAAGCCCTAGTTGAGAGCGGCAGCAATTCATTGGCCTGCTACTCGCTCAATCTCGGGCTCGAGGTGAAAGCGCTGACTCATCTATTAGGCAGATTTACCTAAGGTACGTTGTCAAAGCATCAATCCTTGCGCGTGGAGGTTCAGTCGATGATGTCAAAGACTGCTTTAAAACGAGGACATACACTTTCGTCCATAAAAATCGCTAAAATTGCTCGATTCGGTTCTGGTTAAAATATAACGAAATAAGATATCAAGACAAAGATATGTTATAAGACATGTAATAGAGAAAAATGTAAAATACATCACCAAAAAATAAACCCTAGTATCATATTTCAGTATGAAAATTAATAAGCCCCGTCTTATTTTCGGAGAAACACGGTATACGACTGTGCATAAGGACTTTCTTGGTGTTATTGCTTCATGCAATGCAACCCCCTCTCTATCAGAGCGAGGACCACGTCGTCACAAAATCTGGCAGCAGATTTCCAAGCCTAGGTAGCCAGTTTCCATTAGTTTGCGACTTATAGTCCAGTGTGACTTATGTTTTTTCTTCTTTATTATGCATTTTCTGGCCAATGCAATTTGTACTCCGAAGCAACGTATAGTCTGGAAAATACGGTACACATTTAAGTAAATAAATAAAAATGTAGGTAGTTTAACAGCAAAAGGAGCTTCAGTAAACAGTAAATCTAAATACAACTAATTATTCAGCAGATAAAGCATGACGTTTCACCTTCATCACTTTAATAATATACCATGCATAGCTATTCATGAATGAATGAAACAGAGGGAGAGAGATTGACTGATGAATTTCTTACCAGCCGCGGCACAGCAGCATCACTGGCATTTTGACAGCTGATATCTAATTATAAATTGACATGATTAGGTGCATAGTGTTTTTCGATTCAAAAACAATCAAGGTGTGGCATTCACTCAGTGTGGAAATCATATTTTGCGAGCAAACATTTAGACGGATTGACTGCGGTGTTTGTTACCCAACATGATCTCAAGAAAACAGCCTAGGTTTAGTCATTAAAAAAAAATTATCAACAAAAATCTTTCTATGTGATTCTGTCAAGTATGTTTATGCTTTATTTACGTATAGGTGTCAAAGTCTGTCCAAAATCCGATTAGTATTATCCTAACAACTGACTACTGACTGTTGGTTTATTCTTCAGTGCAGATGTATAGCTGAGTGTTGTCGTGATGAGTTGACTCTCCTATGTTGTGCCATGTGCGTGTGGAGTGGTTGCTTTGGCCCTTCTACAGGTTTGAGTGCACTGCACAGCACAGCATACACGATACTGCTCAGCTTGTGCTTGGGTTTTCTTCTCTCTTTTGGGATGAATCAGTTTTTGCTGGGTCTGGGATATGCACAGTGAGACGACCCATAATTACTGAGAACTTGCACAGGCAAAAAAAAAAAGCCAATTCAGGCAAAGGGTAAACACATATATACACTAGTCCTTCTCAAAAAATTAGCATATTGTGATGAAGTTGATTATTTTCTGTAATCTACTAATAAAAATTGAACTTTCATATATTTTAGATTCATTGCACTCCAACTGAAATATTTCAGGTCTTTTATTGTTTTAATACTGATGATTTTGGCATACAGCTCATGAAAACCAAAAATTCCTATCTCAAAAAATTAGCATATCATGTTCAGGTAGTCTAAACGAGCTATTAACCTAATCATCTCAATCAACCAATTAACTCTAAACACCTGCAAAAGATTCCTGAGGCTTTTAAAAACTCCCAGCCTGGTTCATTACTCAAAACCGCAATCATGGGTAAGACTGCCGACCTGACTGCTGTCCAGAAGGCCATCATTGACACCCTTTAACCTCTGGTAATGCTTCATGTGTCCCATCATAAGCAGAATGTCAAACCAAATAGTAGACTTCTTTAAATATAAGTGCTTACCATATATAACGAGTTGAGGATGTTTCTTTATGTAAATAAGTGTTGCACACAAGTGGATTAGTACAGGAATTTGCGTGATTTATCAGTGCTCATTACACACAGCCGTGCATAGAGATATGTGGAGGATACCATTTGTTTTTACTGTTTTTTGCATGTGCTGGGGTTCCTGAACATTTAAAACTTGCTCTACACATGTTTTTATCAATGAGGCCCCTGGAGAGTGAAGTTAAATGCAGATGAGGACTTTGTGGGAAGTGGTGGAAAAGCTGAAGTCAACAGAAGCCCAACAGGCGACTCTGTGTGTGTGTGTGTGGCTGTTTACACACTGCAAACAAACTGGGACTATCTATCAGGAGAACGTTTATATTGTGGCTGAATGGTCACTTTGGGAATTATCTTAAAAGCGTTGTGTGTGCCATCACACCGTCTGCATTTGAAATGAAAAACAGTTGTGATGCTCAGGAGGAAACTAAAGCGTAATGACACCAGCTGTGTACTTGCAGGTTAACCGAACAGTCCAACATAAATGCTCTCGAGCAATCTGCATCCCCCACAAACACCTATATACACCTCACACCTGATCACACAGCAGTCACAAGAGCCATGCACGCACGCACGCGCACACACACACACACTATATGCAGTCAAGTAGCTCCCAGATGGAGCTACTTGTCTATTCATTATGCCAGATTTATAATAGCGTATATTGACCAAAACGCCTATGAAAGCAAAGCAGAAGATATGAACCGCGAGTAGATTTTTGGCTTCAACGGGAGCTTCTAGCTGCAGTGTGTTTATCTGTGTTAATGACCCTGGTTGGAACTCCTGACAGAATATAGAACTGAGCCAGAAGCAACATGGACACATCTGGACCCGAGAGATACTATAACTTGCTCTCTCTGACACACACACACACACACACACACACACACAGAGAGAGAGAGAGAGATAAAGTACACACCATAATAACAGGCCGGTGACTTTTGTTGTTGTTCTGGCTGTGTCCTCCAGTGCACTGTGCTTTAAAACATGTCTGAGTGCAGCGCCAAAATAGCACGTTAGCACAGCGTGTCAGATTTAATTTAAAGCCGTTTACAGCTGGGCTGGCGAAGCCACACAAGACTTGCAGCTCACACCATCCCATCAGTAACTGGACAAATTAACCGTCTTAAATAAAAGTTGTCATGTTTAGTGCTTGGTTGTAAATGTTTCACACTAGATGACTGAAGCATGTGACCCACACTCATCGCTTCATAAAGATTCTCCTTCAATCTTTCACTACAGCCAGTTTGGATAACTAGAAAGAAAGCAATTTTGCAATATGCCCTCAGACTTTATTTTAATCCGATTTCACTGTTTCAGTAGTAGTGGAAAAAAGGGAGAATATTGATATTGGCTTTGCAATTTAATTTGGCTTTATTTCACTGCAGGATGTGTCGATACAGATGTACAGACCATGCTGCAACCAGGCCCATTAAGTTATCTTTGTGAAATGTGCGGTAAGGCCAGTGTACGTTGTTGCATTAATGAACACAGAATGCAAAGTGACGATGGGTAATGATCTGGACATATACAACACTTAATAACGACAATCAAAGCAAAGAAGACCGCAAGCAGTGATCTGTAGAAACATGATGAGATACTACATCTTTCTGCAGTCCCTTTTACGCAATCTGTTCAAGGCAGAATGTTTTTTTTTTTATTTTATTTTGATTTACTGTATTAATCCCAGAAGGGAAATTATTTCCACTGCATTTCCTCTGTCTTTCGGGGGCAGTGGTGATCTAGTGGTATAAGGGCGCTGGATCGCCGATCCGAAAGTTGGGGGTTCAAGTCCCACTCTCCACAAGGTTGTCACTGCCCTGCCCCCCACCCCCCACCGCGAGTGCAGCTAACTGGGTTATCAAAGGTAGGCCATGGCTCTCACGGTCTATGGTGAGAGGCATGTAAAAGAACCATTGCTGACTTTTGTAAAGAGTAGCTGCAAAGCCGTCAGCGTGTTTCTGTCCCTTGCTAAAAAGGGTTGTGTCAGGAAGGGCATCCGACGTAAAAGCCTATGCCAAATCAAACGTGCGACTCATTCGCTGTGGCGACCCCTGATAAAGGGAAAAAGCCGAAAGGAAATCTCTCTCTTCCTGTCTTTATACATGTGCAATGACAATTAAGCGGAATTTAATCTAATTTCACCCACCCAAAGTGAGCGCACACATGTAAACAGTGAGCAAACACTCAGAGCAGCGGGCTGCCACACATACATTGGGGTCACCCGCAGAGCAGTTGGGGGTTAGGTGACTTGCTCAAGGGCACTTCAGCCATTTATGTGTAGGAAAGGAAGGTGCCGCTCACTCCCCCAACCGCCACACATTTTTCCTGCCGGTCCAGGAATTGAACCTGCAACCTTTCAGTCCCTAAGCTGCTTCTCTAACCACTGGATTACGCTTGCCCCCAATTGCGCCTTTGTTTCACTTTTCTCTGCTGTGAAAAAGGTCAGAATACAGAACAGCATTTCATTTCGTTCCACCTTTAGGCCCGAATGAGTGATAGTAACAGAATCGGAACAAACCTCTGTGTTTCAAGTGACAGCCGACACAGCAGTGTGTGATGTATAACATGTTGACATTTTACTTCCCAGGAACGGCAAATATTCAAAATATTCTGTCCAAGGCATCCAAACTCCATAGCTTTCTGAATTTCAGCAATTTGTCTCACAATATATTTCTGATCACACAAACACTCTGCATGGTTAATCTGCTTGTGTTTGAAGAGTGGTTTCAATGTGCAGAACAAGCAAAAATACCGAATGGATGAATCTTACTTTAATCCAACTCAAGTACAGATGCTCCCCGATTTACGTTTTTAATTGGTTCCGAATGGCCGAATGCAAGTTGAACGTGAATGTAAGTTGTTACAGTGTCTGTAGCACGGGGGCACCGCAGGGCACCGTCCTCTCACCCTTCCTTTTTAACATCTATACCTCGGACTTCATATATAACACAAACAGCTGCCACCTCCAGAAGTTCTCGGACGACTCCGCCATCGTGGGCCGTGTGTCAGAGGGGAACGAGCTGGAGTACCGGTTGGTCATCGTCGACTTCGTGGACTGGTGTGAGCGCAACCACCTGTGCTTGAACACTAGGAAGACGAAGGAGATGGTGGTCGACTTCAGGAGAAGCACTCAAACACACACACACACACATTTACTAGTGAACATCCAGGGACAGGACATTGAGACAGTGGACAGTTTCAAGTACCTGGGTGTTCACCACAACACCAACGCCCTGTACAAGAAGGGCCAGAGTCGCCTCCACCTTCTGAGGAGACTCAGGTCCTTCGGCATATGCAGACCTCTGCTCAGGACATTTTATGACTCTGTGGTAGCCTCTGCAATCCTCTACGCTGCCATCTGCTGGGCCCCGGGCAGCACAGAGCGGGACAGAAAGAGACTGAACAAGCTGGTCAGAAGGGCCAGCTCTGTCCTCGGCTGCCCACTGGACTCTGTGGAGGAGGTGAGTGAGAGGAGGATGGTAGCAAAGCTCACATCCATCCTGTCCAACAGCTCTCACCCACTGCACCAGACTGTAGAGGAGCTGAGTAGCTCCTTCAGTGGACGACTGAGACATCCTCAGTGCAGGAAGGAGCGCTACCGCAGGTCGTTCATTCCCACCGCTATCAGACTGTACAACACCACTTTGTAACTGTCTGTGAAAATACCGGTTATGTGCAATAAAAACCCCGCGCACTTTAATCAACCACATCTACCCCACTGACTGTGAACCATATCAACCCATCTACTCTGCACTCAGATACATTACACTTTAATATAGGCCAATCTATAAAGTTGCTCCATTCTTTTCTTTTATTGTTTAGTAATTTATACTATTTATGTATCTATTTATTTATTTACTTATATAATATATATGTATGTGTGTATGTTCGTACTTGTATCTATTTTTGCACCCCCTACTGATAGTACCTCAAGAGCCTGTAACAGTGAATTTCTCCATTGTGAGATTAATAAAGCTGTATCTTATCTTATCATACTGTACTATACATCAATAAATACCATTACCGTATCTCATAAAACACCCCTAAATCAATTATTATAAACATAACATTGTAAAACAATCTCAAATATATCAAATAATATCAACATTAATTTCAAATAAGTCACTTATTTATACCGAGTCACTTTATATGAAGCTTAAAACAGTCAATCAATGTTTATATGTGTGGCGCTCAATACAGAAAGTAGTGAACTCGCTGTGAGTTATACAGACTTCCTGTCTTTCAAGTGCACAAGGGTGCCGTTGAACTCATTTAGAACACAGCCCGCCATGTGAATCCCAGCAAAGCGGAGCGTTCTTTATTTTGTGTAAGTACGTGAGAAAACTTTATTCAAGAGATGCATACAAAGAACAAGTACAAATCCTAATGAAGGAAGAAGATGGAGGAGAAGCTGGCTCAGAACAACATGGGGGACGTCTGTAGAGGACTAAAGACCATGTCTGGATTTGGGCAGAGTGTCAGAGGGACAGCTGATGGTGACCAGCGCTGGGCGGATGAATTAAACTGTTACTTCAACAGGTTTGATCCCCCCACATGTCTCCAGACCAGCAGACACCTCCCCCCTCCACAGGCCAACTTCACCTGACTGCAGCAGCCCTACAGACACATCCCCCTCCATCTGCAGCCCACCCCAGTCCCCTCTCTCCCTCACGTCAGACCAGGTGAGGAGACAGTTGAGGCGACTAAATCAGAGGAAATCTTCAGGACCCCATGGCATCAGTCCCAGGCTGCTGAGGACCTGTGCGGACCACCTCTGTGAGGTCCTATGCCAACTGTACAACCTGAGCCTCAGCCTGGAGAAGGTTCCCGTCCTGTGGAATACCTCCTGGGGGTCCCGGTTCCCAAAACAGCTCAAACGAAGGAATCGGCCCACTACAGACCTGTCGCCCTGACCTCCCACCTCATGAAGACCATGAAGAGGCTCCTCCTCGACCACCTCCACTCTATGGTGAGCCCCATCCTAGACCCGCTGCAGTTTGCCAACAGGCCCAACATCGGGGTAGAAGACGCCGTCATCTACCTTCTGCAGCGGGAGCTCACCCACCTGGAGATAGCCAGCAGCGCGCTGTGAGGGTCATGTTCTTTGACTTCTCCAGCGCCTTCAGCACCATCAGGCCGGCGCTTCTGTGGGGGAAACTGGAAGACGCAGGAGTGGACAAACATCTTGCTGCCTGGATCATCGACTACCTCACTGACCGTCCACAGTACGTGCGGCTGCGCGGCTGTGAGTCAAAGGTGGCATTCTGCAGCATGGGGGCACCGTCCTCTCACCCTTCCTTTACACCATTTACACCTCGGACTTCACCTATAACACAGACAGCTACCATCTCCAGAAGTTCTCTGACGACTCTGCCATCGTGGGCCGTGTGTCAGTGGGGAACGAGCTGGAGTACCGGTCGGTCATCGTCGACTTTGTGGACTGGTGTGAGCGCAACCACCTGTGCTTGAACACTAGGAAGACGAAGGAGATGGTGGTCGACTTCAGGAGAAG
>CM045739.1:32432500-32535000 GCA_024760905.1 Plotosus lineatus
ATAAGCTAAAATAAAGTCAGCATTTGAAACCCAAATGGCATGTAATAAGCTATAGCATGTATAAAATTATTAATAAATATATACATATTATATATATATATATATATATATATATATATATATATACACAAACACACACATATATATACACATTTTTATATATACACACACACACACGCATATATACACACATATATATATATATATACATACACACACACACTTATATACACTTTCTGGGAACTAATTATGTTCGTGAGCAGAGGTATCACTGTATTTATTTATATATATATATATATATATATATATATATATATATATATATATATACACACACACACACACACACACACATATATCACATGTATATAGTTAAATAACTATTATATATAAACAACTGTGACCCAAAAACAGCTGCATAATACCATGTGTTACTCACAGCACACACATGGTATTACGAAGCTGTTTTTGGGTCACAGTTGTTTATTTGTCTGCATGGTCTAATTGGGTCTGGAACTTTCCAGCATACTAGGGAAACTTCGAGATAAACCTATTTGCGCATGCGCCCTGGTGACGGGTCAGGTGATTTAGAACATTCCAGAACAGGAACTTTCCCGAACTTTAGAGACTTTATATAAGGACCCGTTGCCGACCAGCTCGTGGGGATGATCGAGAGAGAATCATCTAATGCAGATCAGCCAATGTGCTTCATCCAAGTTTCGTCGTTCAAGACTTCATCACCCAAGTCAAACATCCACGTGCATCCACAGCCAACACGAGGATTTTCAACATCCGTTTCTTTCAATACGCAAGATTCCAAGCCCTTTACCGCTGGCGCGCGCGCTGTCTCTAAATTATACTGCGGCTGTTTGGTGACTATCTTTATTTTGTGTCCCTTGTTGTATTTAGTTAAGGTTTAAACTACAAGTTATTATTCTGTCTTATTTTGTTGATATTATTAAATTGTATATATTTTATGTCGTGGTTTGTCGTGCTTTGCTAATATCACGGGGCAAATTTAATCTTCTAAATTCCATACGTAACAAAATATATGTATGTATGTACATATACACACACAGGTCCTTCTCAAAAAATTAGCATATTGTGATAAAGTTCATTAATTTCTGTAATGTACTGATAAACATTAGACTTTCATATATTTTAAATTCATTCCACACATCTGAAGTAGTTCAAGCCTTTTATTGTTTTAATATTGATAATTTTGGCAAAAAATGTAAAGAAAAACCGAAAATCACCATCTTAAAAAATTAGCATATTGAATCCAACCAATAAAAAACAAAGTTTTTAATACAAAAAAGTCGACCTTCAAATAATTATGTTCAGTTATGCACTTGGTCGGGAATCCTTTTGCAGAAATGACTGCTTCAAAGAACCATTGCTGACTTTCGTAAAGAGTAGGCTGCAAAGTCGTCAGCGTGTTTCTGTCCCTTGCTAAAAAGGGTTGTGACAGGAAGGGCATCCGACGTAAAAAACCTCTGCCAAATCAAACGTGCGAATCAGGTGATTCGCTGTGGCGACTCCTGAGTAAAAGGGAAAAAGCCGAAAGGAAGACAGACTGCTTGAATGCGGCGTGGCATGGAGGCAATCAGCCTGTGGCACTGCTGAGGTGTTATGGAGGCCCAGGATGCTTCGATAGCGGCCTTAAGCTCATCCACAGTGTTGGGTCTGGTGTCTCAACTTTCTCTTCACAATATCCCACAGATTCTCTATGGGCTTCAGGTCAGGAGAGTTGGCAGGCCAATTGAGCACAGTAATACCATGGTCAGTAAACCATTTCGCAGTGGTTTTGGCACTGTGAGCAGGTACCAGGTCGTGCTGAAAAATGAAATCTTCATCTCCATAAGGCTTTTCAGCAGATGGAAGCATGAAGTGCTCCAAAATCTCCTGATAGCTAGCTGCATTGACCCTGCCCTTGATAAAACACAGTGGACCAACACCAGCAGCTGACATGACACCCCAGACCATCACTGACTGTGGGTACTTCACACTGGACTTCAGGCATTTTGGCATTTCCTTCTCCCCAGTCTTCCTCCAGACTCTGGCACCTTGATTCCCGAATGACATGCAAAATTTGCTTTCATCCAAAAAAAGTACTTTGGACCACTGACCAACAGTCCAGTGCTGCTTCTCTGTAGCCCAGGTCAGGCGCTTCTGTCGCAGTTTCTGGTTCAAAAGTGGCTTGACCTGGGGAATGCAGCACCTGTAGCCCATTTCCTGCACACGCCTGTGCACGGTGGCTCTGGATGTTTCTACTCCAGACTCACTCCACTGCTTCCACAGGTCCCCCAAGGTCTGGAATCGGCCCTTCTTTCACGTTTTCCTTCCCACAGACGTCCCACTGAGGTGCCTTGATACAGCACTCTGGGAACAGCTCAGAGATTTCTTTCTGTGTCTTACCCTCTTGCTTGAGGGTGTCAGTGATGGCCTTCTGGACAGTAGTCAGGTCAGCAGTCTTACCCATGATTGGGGTTTTGAATAATGAACCAGGCTGGGAGTTTTTAAAAGCCTCAGGAATCTTTTGCAGGTGTTTAGAGTTAATTGGTTGATTCAGATGATTAGGTTAATAGCTCGTTTAGACTACCTTTTCATGATATGCTCATTTTTTGAGATAGGAATTTTGGGTTTTCATGAGCTGTATGCCAAAATCATCAGTTTTAAAACAATAAAAGACCTGAAATATTTCAGTTGGTGTGCAATGAACATAAAATATATGAAAGTTTAATTTTTATCAGTACGTTAAAGAAAATAATCAACTTTTTCCCAATATGCTAATTTTTTTAGAAGGACCAGTATGTATTACAAGTGACCATGAAAAAAGATTATTCTTTATTTTTACATATTTTAACCATGACAACGGCAGGTGAGCTTCATGCACGCCACAAACGTGCTTCGTGATCTTTGTCCTTTCTCTGTCATATCTGGGATAAATTCCCAGTCCCACCAATCTGCCACTGTTGGACCCATGGAGCTCTTAATCTTTGTTAAAATAGGCTTCATGAAACAGATCACTCAAAATAAGGGCGTCTGGCAAATACCTTAAAAATAAGTGTAGGAAACTCTGCAGTAAAATAATAAACGCAAACAAAAAAACCCGAACGATTTTATGGCTTATTTTTACATTTATAAAGTGCAAAAATGATCATGCCGCTTGCTCCGTGGAAGGGCCTCATTTCAAAACGTTTTCCTTTTTAGGAAATATTTTTTTCAAGAATCTCAGAATTGATCCCAACTGTCACAAACAATGTCTGTCAGCTGTTTCAATTCAAGTATCTAATTGGGAGAATGTTCATCATCTCCTCTTCAAGAGACCTTTTCATTTGTGATTACTGGAAATCCAGCAAATATTTATTAATATTGCATCATGGTGAAGGGATAATTACACTGTTGCCATCAGATAACTTGAATGATTACTGCATGATGATACAGAGCAACACAGTAACATAACTTTCTATGGTGGTATTTATAGTAAATGTAAATATTTTGAATGAAAAAAAAAAAAAAAAGTCAAATTTGATTTTTGTACAATTGTGAACATTCGGTATCGGAGGGCCTTCAGCAAATCCCTATCCCAATCCCTCAATTGAATTCATTACCTCCAGTCTTGTGTAAAAAATTGTGCAGCTGATATACATTCATGACAATATTCATGAAATATGTTCATTTGTTTACGTCGCCATGAAATAAAAGCAATATGATTTTTGAGATGATTTCTCCTATTAATGTTATTAGGCCCCCACCCCCAGGGTGACTCATGCTGCATGTTTTTGTTAGCACTGCCGCTAAATGCAAATATGATGTGGTTCATGTGAAAACCTGCATTTTGCTGAAAGTGAATATGGGCATCTTACGCTGCTTTCCCACTAGATGATTTTTTTTTTTTTTTACCTTAACACCTTTGAAAGAAATCAGCTCATGCAGTGTGCACAGTAACCATAACAACCCGGTTACCACTTCTGCCTTCTGGCTAATTATCTATGCCATCTATGTGGACTTATTACCAAAAATCAGTTTTGCATGATGTAGTTGATCAAAACAGTGAAAATTTGGTTTTCCTCCAGAGTCACCTGTATGATGTCCACGAGATTCATTTACTGATACGAGTCATTTTTCTACCAGCACGCCATCCTTTGGGCTGGTTTTACTTGCTTGTCCCAAGGGGGGAACATTTCAATGCACTTTATATTGGAATACACTTAGTGTGAAAGCACTCTGATGCAGCCTGCGGTGATGCATTGTATCATACTTGCTTAAATATAAAATCTTTCAACTGCATTTACAAAGCAGTAAAAAGGTGAAGAAAAAAAAAAAAATACCCGCACCCTTGTGGCACAGTAGCATGGAAGACTGGAGTATTCTATATGTTAGTCACGAACTATGTTAGATTCAGGTATTGCCCAGTCCCACACAAGCAGCATGTAATATGATTTGCGCTAATCTCTGTAGAGCTACATGGCAGAGGGCAGAGATTTGAGGCAGTGCTTTTCGGTGCCAAAGAGCAGCACCGAGAAAATTACCATGTCCCTTTACTCACACGTACAATTACCAAGCTGGCCTGCCTCTCCAGTGTTCTCTCCTTTGTTCAGTTTCCTTCATCTGCAGGGTTCAGCGCTGAAATTCAGACCGGACTTCAAAAGATAATATGCTAATACACAGACTCTCGCTTGGTTTAACACAGAGCCCGTTTCAGATCTGATATCTAAAGCACCTTGACAGCTGCAGAAACGGCCGAGGAAATTATGAAAGAGGGGAAAGAGAAAGCTTAATACTCACATTTAATCGATCAAATAGGTCATCGCCTGGTTGCTTGTTTTGCATGAAAAGCTTGAGGTTTTTGAAAACCTGAGTGAGACAGATTAAAAAAAAAAAAACACATTTATCAAACCTGGGGCTTCACTGTTTCAGAGACAAAGAAAGAGCTTATACAAGAAGCAGTAAAAAAAACAGGACCTTGTGGAAATGTCAAATATAATTGATAACTCTTTACCATTTATGCAAAAATCTAAAATATGTCTGATACTAATTAATCAGCCATATGCAGGGGAGGAAAAAACCCACCATCTTAGTAGACAAAGCTGTCAGGGACTTTTTGCAGGATCTACTTAGCTCGCTTGACTTGTTCATGGATCTGTCAGTCTCCTAATAGTGGGTGGTGTATTTCTTGCCCAGGTTCACACACTATTATATATCATACATATGCAATTGAGCCATGCCACAAGCAACCCCTCTCTCGCTCGCTCACACTCTCTCTCAGTTTTTTCTGATGATGGACTTCATCCACCAGCCAAGCATTCCACATTGATGGACAGAATAAACTAATAGGACACACTCACACAAGGAACTGGCGCCAGATGCCACGATCACGAGCGTCGATTCTTATTCATCGCGATGCAGGAAAGATGGACGGCGGAAAATTACTTCTCTCAATTATATCTGACATTTTCAACAACTCTCCTTTACTCTGAATAAACCTGCTCAATATGCAGGGCACTAATTATTTCTCACCCGATGACTTTTCATTTAAATGTTCTCATTTAAGTAATGAATACTAGCGTTCTCAAACAGCGCACAGCAAAAGCAAACCTTTTTCTTCCATCCATGTATGTTTGCTAAATTGATACGGTTTGTGACATTACCATATAAGGGGCAAAAATAATTATCATATATATTACTAGAGCAAAGGAGTTGTTTCAACTGCTTTATATACCAACATATTTCAACATGCTTGCTATGATAGACCTCCAGCTGATTCACAGCTTGAGAGGATGTGGACCCGAGCGGCTAAACCACTCTATTACGTCTTACGTATAACTGCAGCTCGAGATGCTGTGATGCGCATAGAACCTCTTACCCTTTTCAATACAGGAACCTTGTTGTAGTAACGGATGCAATCTTTACCCAGGAAGTCGAACTCTACTACACATTTCTCTCCATCGAGTGTGTCGTGTAAGGTAATGTGTTCGACACGCAGAGAGCAGCAACCCACTGTATCCGCTGTCTCTCCCTCTTCCTTTTCATTACCTGCTCTCAGGGCCAGCTGCATGCGCACACACACACACACACACACACACACACACACACACAGTAATTTGGTCTCAATTCCTCTACAGAAGCTCCAAGAAATTCAATGAGTGCTGTAAGATTAATAATAATAATAATAATAATAATAACAACAACTTTGTGGACACCCAATTATCACATGCATATGTGGGTCTTCCCTAATGCAGCCGTGAGGGAGGGGCACAAGCCAGTGTCTCTCCCTCACGCCCGAAGCCCGGATAAATGCAGAGGATTGCGTCAGGAAGGGCATCCAGCGTAAAACAAATGCCAAATAAAATATGCGAGTCACAACAAAAAATTTCATACCAGATCGGTTGAGGCCCAGGTTAACAACGACCGCAATCAGTGCTGTCAACCAACAGGGTGCTGGTGGAAATTGGACTACTGTTGGTCGAAGACGTCGAAGAAGGAGAGGCAAGAGGCGTGTCCGTAGGCAGAGAGAGAAGAGGAAAAGCATGAGTCTAGGACTGAAAGTAGGAATTTTGAATGTTGGAACGATGACAGTAAAAGGTAGAGAGCTGGCTAATATAATGCAGAGGAGGAAGGTGGACATACTGTGGGTTCATGAGACCAGGTGAAAAGGTAGCAAGGCTAGAAGCTTAGGAGCAGGGTTTAAGCGGTTTTATCATGGTGTGGATGGGAAGAGAAATGGAGTAGGAGTCATCTTGAAGGAGGGGTTGGTCAGGAATGTTCTAGAAGTGAAAAGAGTGTCAGACAGAGTGATGAGTCAAGTTAGAAATTGCAGGCGTGATGTTCAATGTTGTTAGTGCTTATGCCCCACAGGCAGGATGTGTGCTAGAAGAGGAGGAAAGATTCTGGAGTGAGTTAGATGAAGTGATGCAGAGTACCCCCAGTGGTGAAAGAGTGGTTATTGGGGCAGACTTCAATGGACATGTTGGTGCAGGAAACAGAGGGGACGAGGAAGTGATGGGTAGGTTTGGTATCCAGGACAAGAACGTAGAAGGGCAGATGTTGGTAGATTTTGCAAAAAGGATGGAAATGGCTGTGGTAAATACTTTCTTCCAGAAGAGACAGGAGCATATGGTGACTTCTAAAAGCGGAGGAAGGAGCACACAGGTAGACATCATCTTGTGTAGGCGATGTAATTTAAAGGAAGTCAGTGACTGCAAAGTAGTAGCGGGTGAGAGTGTTGCCAAACAGCATAGGATGGTGGTGTGCAGGATGATGCTGATGGTGAGGAAGGTGAAGAAGGCAAAGGCAGAGCAGAAGACAAAGTGGTGGAAGTTGAAAAAGGAAGAATGTCGTGTTGTCTTCAAGGAGGAGTTGAAACAGGCTTTGGGTGGTCAGGACAACCACAGCAAATGTGATCAGGGGAGACAGGTATACTTGGTGTGTCATCTGGATGGAGAGGAGATAAGGAGACTTGGTGGTAGAATGAGGAAGTGCAGGAGTGTGTACAAAGGGAAAGGTTCGCTAATTAGTGGGACATAGAGAGGACTGAAGAGAGTAAACAGGAGTACAGGGAGATAGCGCAAGGCAAAGGTAGCGGTATCAAAGGCCAAACAGAGGGCATATGATGACTTGTATGCTTGGTTGGAAAGTAAAGAGGGAGAAAATGATTTATACAGGTTGGCACAGCAGAGAAATAGAGATGGGAAGGACGTGCAGCAAGTTTGAGTGACTTCCTGACAAAGGACAGAGTGGGAAACGTATTGACTGATGACAAGTATGCTGGGAAGATGGAAAGAGTACTTTGAAGAGCTGATGAATGGGGAAAATGAGAGAGGAAAAAAAAAAAAAAGTAGAAGAGGTTACTGTTGAGGACCAGGAAGTATCGAGGATTAGTAAGGGTGAAGTGAGGAGGGCATTGAAGAGGATGAAGAATGGAAAGGCAGTTGGTCCTGATGACATACCAGTGAAGGAATGGAAGTCTCTAGGAGAGGTAGCAGTAGATTTCCTGACAAGAACATTTAACAAGGTCTTGGAGAGTGAGAGGATGCCAGAGGAATGGAGGAGAAGTGTGATGGTGCCCATTTTTAAGAACAAGGGAGATGTGCAGAGTTGTGGCAACTACAGAGGGATAAAGTTCATGAGCCATACGATGACGTTATGGAAAAGAATAATAGAAGCTAGACGAAGGGTAGAGGTCAGCATTTGTGAACAACAGTTTGGTTTCATGCCAAGAAAGAGCACCACTGATGCAGTGTTTGCTTTGAGGATGTTAATAGAGACGTACAGAGAAGGTCAGAAGGAGCTGCATTGTGCATTTGTTAATCTGGAGAAAGCATATGACAGGGTGCCGAGAGAAGAACTGTGATATTGCATGAGGAAGTCTGCAGTGGCAAAGAAGTATGTGCAGGACATGTATGAGAGATGTAAGACAGTGGTGAGGTGTGCTGTCGGTGTGACCGACGAATTCAAGGTGGAGGTGGGACTGCATCAAGGGTCAGCTCTGAGCCCCTTCTTGTTTGCTATGGTGATGGACAAGCTGAAAGTTTAGGTTAGACAAGATTCTCCATGGACTATGATGTTTGCAGATGACATTGTGATCTGCAGTGAGTTCAGAGAACAAGCGCAGGAAAATCTAGAGAGGTGGAGGTATGCCCTGGAAAGGAAGGGAATGAAGGTTAGCCTCAGTAAGACAGAATACATGTGTATGAATGACAAGGACCCAAGAGGAACGGTGAGGTTACAGGGAGCAGAGATTAGGAAGGTGGAGGATTTTAAGTACTTAGGTTCAACAATCCAGAGCAATGGAGAGTGTGGAAAAGAGATGAAGCGTGTGCAGGCAGGTTGGAATGGTTGGAGAAAAGTGTCCGGTGTGATGTGTGATAGGACGGTATTGGCAAGAATGAAAGGAAAAGTGTACAAGACGGTGTTGAGGCCAGAAATGTTCTATGGTTTAGAAACAGTGGCCCTGGGGAAAAGACAGGAGGCAGAGCTGGAGGGAGCAGCGATGAAAACGTTGGGGTTCTCTCTGGGAGTAACAAGGATGGATAGGATCAGGAATGAGTACTTCAGAGAGACAGCACATGTAAGAGGTTTTGGAGACAAAGTCAGAGAGGCTAGATCGAGATGGTTTGGACATGTACAGAGGAGGGATAGTGAGTATATTGGTAGTAGGATGCTGAGGTTGGAACTACCAGGCAGAAGGCCTAGAGGAAGACCAAAGAGACGATTCATGGACATGGTGAAGGAGGACATGAAGGCAGTTGGTGTAAGAGAAGAAGATGCAGAGGATAGGGTGAGATGGAAGCAGATGATTTGCTGTGGCAACCCCTGAAGGGAACAGCCGAAAAGAAAAGATGATGTGGGTCTTCTCTGACCTTTCCACAAATACAAAGGACATGTTGTGGCATCATAATTTTTTTCACTGCAGTAGCCCAAGGGGATTAAACAAGCCACTGTGTACAAAGTGCGGTCCATGAAGACAAGAGAATCATGGATGGAGTGCAAGAATCTGAGTGGCTTGCACAGAGTACCCTGGCTTGAATGCAGAATGTGATGTGCCACCTTTGCCCGACGTCACTGCATGACCTCACCAGTGCTTTTGTTGTTAAAGTAGCATTAAGTCCTGAAGCCTTACTCCAAAATCTAGTAAAAGCCTTCAGTGTACAATAGAGGGTATCACACCAAAATAAAGAAAAAGTAGAAAACTGAAATGGGAGGTTTTAAAAGCAAATATAAATATGAAGGTCAGGTGTCCAGATACTTTTTGCCATATAGTCCACCTCTCTGAAACAGTGCTTCGTGTATAATCACACTGCATATGCTGCACTTGCATTGGATACAAAGAAATTAAGCTTTATGGGCGAAATTAGTTGAATGATTTTTGTAATCAAGTTGAATGGAATTTTGTCGGCAGTGACTCATGAAGCTTGAACAGTACCTGTAATGAATTCATGCTATGAGTTATGTAAAACTATCACATGTTATGAGCAGTTCATTCTGGCAAACTTTCAAATCAGTCCATGCCAGATTTTCAAGTGTGTGTGTAGTGTTATGACTCCAGGCATGTGCAGAGACATGTTGCTGTCCCAGCCTGGTAGTGACAAGAACTTGTTGGATTGGCTGGGCTACATCACTGAACCATGTAGAATAACATGTTACAGGGATCCCTCGCTACTTCGCGCTTCAATTCATGCGGCTTCAGTGCATTGCGGTTTTTAAATAAACAAATAAATATATATTCATCGAATTAAAAAAATGAGGAAATTCAGGAAGAATAGGGGGAAAAGTTAAGGAAAATGCCACAAAAACAACGCCAATTATGCAAAAAAAAAAAAAAAAAAAAAACCCTAAACCAACACAAAACAAAAACGAACCCAAAAATCTCCCATCAAAACTAGTTACATTGTTGCAGCTGTGTGTGCACGCGCATCTGCACACGTGCGTGCGCGCACGTATGTTTGTGTGTCGTCTTCTTCTCAAGCAATACCATCTGTATGTGTGTATTTATATTTTATTTACATGTTTTGCATTATTTTTGAAAGTTTAATTGTTATTATAAGCATTTATAGCATTCAATTTATTGATATTATATATCCATGCACATGGAGGGGGGGTGTTCCTACATCGCGGATTTCGATGGTCGCGTGGGGATCTCCGTCCCAATTAACCGTGGAAAGTGAGGGATCCCTGTATTCGCCAGTGCTGAGCTGTACAAACATGCAGAGAAGTTTTACTGTCTCCACAAAAAACATCAACCCCACCCAATGCATCGTCACTTCTTGGGAAAGCTGATAACCCCCACAGTTCAGCTTCCGCTAGTAATCCATGGGGGGGGGGATGAGTAGCTTTGCGCTTTTTATGTCATTTAAGTTAAAATAGCACCTGTTTCACTTAACTGTATTACATACACACATTATGCTGCAGGCATGACCAATAATTTCATAACAATTGTCCAATTCATAATTGTCCATTGTTTTTAAACATATCCTAATTCCGAATAAATTCTTAAACTCTACAGCCAAACAAATTCATGCCACCCTTTAATGTTACTTCAGAAGCACCGCTCCTTAAATACAGGAACATGCATTATAAGGGCGAACGAAACCCACAAAACACCCCACCTTTCCTAACCAGCAAATATCTTGTTGATGATTGGTTGCAATAGACTTCTCCTTTTCCCTTCAGAGGTTGCCACAGCGAATCATCTGCCTCCATCTCACCCTATCCTTTGCATCTTCTACACCAACTAGTTGGTTGGAATAGATTGGTTGCAGTACATTTCCTTTTTCTTCCTCTACACAGCCAGGGCTGTATATGAACATTGGATTTTTTTTCAGTGCACTCTCAGAACGGACAGTATTGAAATCTGAGGAGATATTTGCTGAATATGACCAAAAAAAGTGAAGCGTGTCCCTCACAGCACGAAAGTCCTGAGTTCGCATCCTGGACTTCACACTGGGTTAACTGGGTCTTACAAATTGCCCAAGGTATATGTGTGTGTGTGTGTGTGTGTGTGTGTGTGTGTGTGTGTGTGTGTGAATAGTTCATTTTGTCCTGGCACTAGCCATTCAGGGTGAACTCCGTTTTCACCAAGTGTGAGCTGAGTGAGGGAATGAGACAAAACGTGTATTGAAATTAGAATAAGAATTGATGACAAATTTACAACATTTAAAAATGCCAAAAACAAAAGTTCACCTTATGAAATATTATGCTCATGGTATCTTCCTCTGATACCACCACACTGAAGTCCACTGTATTCCTGGTGTGATAATACAGCAATACAGTATGGTGATTTGTCATGTGCACTGAAAGGCAGCAACAGTGTGCTACAATACAGTACTCACATTTCAGACGAATGCTAATTCTGCTTTCTCTGATAGAAAACAAATTGAATATTTGGACTTCGGAGTAACTAGTTTGGGATTCACTGTGTGTGTGTGTGTGTGTGTGTGTGTGTGTGTGTGTGTGTGTTGGGGGGGGGGCAATAAATCATTTTACAATTAGTTTTTAAATGAATATGACAGCAACCAGCCTCACTGAACATTACATTATAAAGATGTGTACACTCATTGATCCAACTATATAAATTGAATGGCGGCAGTGCAATGCACTAGATTGAGCAGATATACTACAGGTTAGTGAGTCTTACACTGATTATTTTTGTAACTGCTTCAGTCCTGGAACTTTAATGTAAAATATTCGCTACTGCTTACTCAGAACGGTGCGATGGAGGAAAAATATCCAATAAGTGGAAGTTCTGAGAACCTTGTTGATGGGTGAGGTCAAGAAAGAATGGTTCGACAAGTTCGAACCAACCGAAAGGCTGCAGTAAATCGAATAGCCACGTTGTACAACTGCAGTGAGTAAACAAGCATAAAAAAAAAAAAAAAAAAGTACAATACTGTTGGGTTCCATTTCTATCAACCAAGAACAGATATTGAGGTTTCTTTGGGCATAGGCTCTCAAAAATTGGACAGGTGAAGAGTAGAAAAATATAGCCATGTCTGAAGAATCTTGACTTCTGCTGAAGCACAAGAGACGGTAGTCAGAGTTTGGCGTCAGCAGCATGAAGCCCCGGCCCGAACATTCCTTGTGTCAATAATCCAGGCTAGTGAGGGCAGTGCATCCTTTCCTGGGCACAACTGACCATCTTCTAATGGCTGCAGTACTTTCAGCATGATAATGCACCAAGTCACACAGAAAAAAAAAAAAAAAATCACTTCATACTGGTGTGATGATCAAGACAATTTAACGTTTAATGTTCTTCAGTGGTCTTCCTAGTAACTGGATTTGAATTTAGTACAGCATTGCGATGGGTTAGAAGAGGAGATTTACTGCATGAAAGTTCTGAAAAAATCGTCACAAACTGTGACGTCAACTTGCATAAAAATCTCAAAACAGCAGCTTCTAAAATCCATGCCATCAAGAAAAAGGACTGTTTTGAGGGCACAACTATCAGTGTAACATAAAAAAAAAAAAGTGTTCAGTTATCTACAAATTGATGAATATAAATATCGGAATTCAAACGCAGAATTTGAATGAACTTTGTGCATTTTCCTGATTGATAGGACGGGGCAGATTCAAGAACGTGATAATGGTAATGGCAATGAGATGAAGACTGAAAGAACCGTGGATGAGCAGACCACTTGAATATTGCACAAAACACGAATATAAAAGACCTGAAAGATAAACAATATAAATTCGGAACAGAAGACAATGCACGCACACACACACACACACAAACACGATGGGGGCGGGGGGGTCTGACCTTGTCAATGAAATAGAGGGCTACAGCTCTCTGTCGTGTTCCTATCATTTTGGACTTCAGGTCCTCCTGGTACTGGGCTCTGATTGTATCCACGCATGTCTTCAGCTTGCGAGCCACTTCATATTTCTCCCAGTCCTTCTCTCCCTGAAACCACATGCAACATAACTCCATATAAAATGGAATATAAAGAATTTTAACACCAATTTCAATGATTATTTAACCTCCTATGGCCCAGTCCTCAGTGTTTTGTGCCTTATTTCTCCACATCACTCGTTTCTTACTGCTAGACAATCACTAAACTTTATTAGTGATCTTCAAATACGAAAAACTTTGGCAAAAGGGTAACACTCAGTGGTTCTCATATGAGGATCTTACAAAGACACAAGCACAATATAACTCCGAGGAAATATGATGTCCCCGTATGAGGATGGTGGCTTCTTAAAGAGGTTGATGTACTGTCAGGTAAAACTCGGTACACACACACACACACACACTTTGATTTCTTTAATTTCTATAGAGCAGGGCATGTCAAGGTTCTACACGTGTGTCCATCTTTTGAGTACTACACTCTAACTAGCTTATCCTGTGTGAACTACATGTAGCACCTTCTATAAACTGACCAATCCTATGTTTCCTTACCACACAAAGAGCTATCATTGTACAAATACCAAAACCTTTGGACATAAAGCTGGGAATATATATATAAAATACTATATAACTACTACTACTACTATTACTACTACTATCTATTGACTACTTTTATGAATCTCGTGTACTAAATTTAGCATCCAAAATTATTAACGACGAAACTCATGTTCTTCATTCTGAATATATCCTTCTTCCTTCCGGCCGCAGATATCAATTACCCAAACTTAAATCAAAGAGAGCCCGTACATCCTATATACCAACTAGCATTTTCCTTTTAAATAAGTAGCCTCCACCTTTAGTCTCTTGTATATTGTTACATTTTGTACCACTGTTTTTATCTGTTGCGTTATCTAATTTAAAAACTCAGTTTTATGTCTTAAGTCGCTACATGTCCGTTTAACATACAGTATTATTTAAAGTATTTTTAAATTTTATTTTTGAAATTTTAGTGCTAGTTTCTTACATTGCACCTTAAGATATTTAATATTTAATATTATATATGTATTATGTCTTCACGTTTGTAATATGTTCTTATGTATGTATGTTTTATGGAGCCTGTGTACGTGCAAGACAAATTCCCTCCTCGGGCAATGAAGTATTGTCATTGTCATCATTGTCAACACTGTAGACCAGGAGCCTGTGTGCTGTGTTCCTGTTTTCTCCTCAGGCCTGATATGCTAAGGTAATATCTGAGCAGGGGTGAGGGGACCTAAAACTGAGCACATGGGAACTTGTTAGTATGAATTGTAATGTGATCATTTATTTTTATTTCTTTTTTTTTTTTTTTGTTATAATTTTCATGACAAAGATTACGATAATTTCACGTCCACTGTCCTATTCATGTTCACGTCCTATTCATATTTCTGAAGGTATGAAACCCACGTCATCGATAAGATGCTTAGTGTATAAGAGACAAACTACTGATCAGCCAAGTCAATGATCTATACAGAGAGATCTTAGCCCGAGGTTTAGTACAGACCTGACCCGAAGGCTCGAACAAACAAGGTTAATAAGTCGTTTATTATATGGTATTTTTGAAGCTGTTACTTGTTTACTTCATCGGTGTCTGTGAAGGCTTGGGTAGCTTTCAGCTTGTTTCACTTCCTGTTACAGTACTTCACATGACTTCATAAACTTTTTCACCCTGAGGATGATTCCTGTATAGCTATTCTCTTCAACGAAACAGTGAAGCTTCTCTGGAAGCTGCAAGAGATCTTGGCACACAATGCAGCTCGCTTACGGCCAAGTGGGCGGTCAGAGATGCACCCGGCGAAACACGATTTACTGCCCGTGCGTCAATCGAACAAGTTGTGCTGACTGTCATAGTTATAAAAGAACACTAAATATTTTTAGAGGATGAAAAAGTAAGAAAATATAAAAATTACACAGAAATATTGCTCTGAGTTGAGTTCAAGACTCTTTTTTTTGTTAGCACTTCATGATTACATAAATTTCCTGACACATCATCGAGATGACCAGATATCAGGACATTATCGCATAGACTTCTCTACATGCATACACATTCTCCACACCTGAAATCTAATACCATGTGACTTCCCCTGTGTTTACTTCAGCACTGAGTCAGAGTTCAGATGTGTTTTATGTTTGTTACTTGCAGGAACTTAATTGTTGGACAACACTGTGGCCCTACAGGCTGCATGTTGCCACAGTAACACTGTGACAAACTGACAACTATGTATAAGCTTAATGCTTTCGAGTTGAAAGGAGACACAAAAAGAAAACCTGAGAGAAAAATAAAGCAGTAGTAGGCAGTGAGGCAGAGCTGCAGTAATGGCAGAGAGGAGAGGAGTAGGTGCAGCTCATAACTCATTTTAATCTGCATTCCTGTGGGAATAACCTCGCTTATTGTGACATGAGGGTAATTGAGTAATGATGGAATTGATTGCTTTGCATCCTGATTTGATTGTGTGTGAGAAAGGCAACGAATGGAGCGAGACAAATGACAAGATGAAGCACGTGGCGAGGGGGACGGGATGAAACACACTGCTGCAGAAAGCACTTCGCTCTCTGCTCCAGTTTGATTAACCAGCACCCTGCACTACAGCTAAATGTCATCAAAATTAATCTATTAACTGAGGAAGGCAAACACAGATTGACATGTTTCGAGAAATAACAAGGAAAAAAAGGGGAGGATGGAGAATGAAATCATAAAAAGAAGAGTGCAAGTTTATACCTTCAGTTTTGAGTTCGAGTTGAGCATGACATATTTGCAAGAACCCTGGATGTTCTCAGTCCAGCTGGCCAACCAAGTTACTTTGTTATCGTGTCGTACCTCTTTCCACTGGTGTCCAGGAGGGGGCTCTGGGATACGGGAATCACTGTACAGTGGGTCAAATGAAAAATCACAGTTGATGACGGTATCTTGGCATGTTCGGATAATTTAACAAGCATCATGAAGCAACCTGCACATACAAATTTCCTCAGTCTATAAATTCAGCTAATCTTAGTAATCGTTTATTTATTCTCAAAGACTATTAATACTAATGACAGCGCTGGGAGGTCGGCATGTCGGCCATGTCAGCTGACGCTGGGTGAAGGTGAGGAACACCCTGAACATTCCGGCAGACCACTGAAGGAAAAAACACACATACTGGTCCTTCTCAAAAAATTAGCATAATGTGATCATCATGGGTAAGACTGCCGACCTGACTGCTGTCCAGAAGGCCATCATTGACACCCTCAAGCAAGAGGGTAAGACACAGGAAGAAATCTCTGAGCGAATAGACCGTTCCCAGAATGCTGTATCAAGGCACCTCAATGGGACGTCTGTGGGAAGGAAAAAGTGAAAGAAGGGCCGATTCCAGACCTTGGGGGACCTGTGGAAGATTGTGGACTGAGTCTGGAGTAGAAACATCCAGAGCCACCGTGCACAGGTGTGTGCAGGAAATGGGCTACAAGTGGCCACATTCCCCAGGTCAAGCCACGTTTGAACCAGAAACAGTGGCAGAAGCGCCTGACCTGGGCTACAGAGAAGCAGCACTGGACTGTTGCTCAGTGGTTCAAAGTACTTTTTTCGGATGAAAGCAAATTTTATGTCATTCGGAAATCAAGGTGCCCGAGTCTGGAGGAAGACTGGGGAGAAGGAAATGCCAAAATGCCTGAAGTCCAGTGTCAAGTACCCACAGTCAGTGATGGTCTGGGGTTCCATGTCAGCTGCTGGTGTTGGTCCACTGTGTTTTATCAAGGGCAGGGTCAATGCAGCTAGCTATCAGGAGATTTTGGAGCATTTCATACTTCCATCTGCTGAAAAGCTTTATGGAGATGAAGATTTCATTTTTCAGCACGACCTGGCACCTGCTCACAGTGCCAACACCACTGCTAAATGGTTTACTGACCATGGTATTACTGTGCTCAATTGGCCTGCCAACTCTCCTGACCTGAAGCCCATAGAGAATCTGTGGGATATTGTGAAGAGAAAGTTGAGAGACACCAGACCCAACACTGTGGATGAGCTTAAGGCCGCTATCGAAGCATCCAGAGCCTCCGTAACACCTCAGCAGTGCCACAGGCTGATTGCCTCCATGCCACGCCACATTGAAGCAGTCATTTATACAAAAGGATTCCCGACCAAGTATTGAGTGCATAACTGAACATAATTATTTGAAGGTTGACCTTTTTTGTATTAAAAACACTTTCTTTTTGGTCGGATGAAATATGCAAATTTTTTGAGATAGGAATTTTGGGTTTTCATGAGCTGTATGCCAAAATCATCATTATTACAACAATAAAAGACCTGAAATAATACAGTTGGTGTGCAATGAATCTAAAATATATGAAAGTTTAATTTTTATCAGTACATTACAGAAAATAATGAATTTTATCACAATATGCTAATTTCTTGAGAAGGACCAGTACAACCTTTCGCACTTAGACATAGGGGTGATTCGGAACAGCTGGTTAGCCTACTGTGCATGTATTTGGGCTGTGGGAGGAAACTCGAGTACCTGGAAGAAACCCACGCAAGCACGAGGAAAACATGCAAAACCCACACAGAAATGTTGGGCCAGATTTGATATGAAACACAAACACGAACCATGCATAACCATCTAAAATACGACCTGTAGTGGAAATTTTATATGTACTGTATAATTTTTTTCTCCCCATCACCAAATCACAGAAAAGGTTATTGGACTACTTCCTTGACTGTCTGCCTGCAAACATGATGCATAAGTAGCCAGTAAAAGGTCAATACACATGAAGATGTCTAAATCTTAGCCAACTGCCATCACCTGAACCAAGGAGGTTATGTTTTCACTACTGTTTGTCAGATTTTAAGCAGGAATATGCAAAGCCTGCCAAGCGAATTTCTAGGAACCTTGGTGGAAGCCTGTCGCATGGACATAGGAAGAACCCCTTAAAATTTAAAGTTCATGCGAGCTATGGGGTGGAACCACTGATCCAGCTTCCCTTTCGTTAGTTCCAAATTGTTAAACAGGACATTTAGCCTTGGCAGAACTTGACACTCAACAACGCCATGCATTGCAAAATCCAGTAGATGGCAGTAAAGTTCAATAGCAAGAATCCAATGTAAAAAAAGCCAATGATTCCACATCACGATCCATATCCATGGTTACCAGTAATACTTAACTACTCATCATTGCAGAGGCTTCAGCAAGGCACAACTGTATTCTTACATAATTCTACTAAATTTTTGGAATATATCCAGACATATAGACCAGACATCAAACAGTTGACGATTACCCTTAGATGTCTGTGCATTCGCATGTTTTAGTTCTAATTTCTCATGATTTCATCAGACCGAAAGTTTTAAAATGATCTAAGAAAAAGTTATTACTCAAAATAAAGCAGTGACGCTCACTGATATAAGCATGATTAGACATGATAATGAAAATAAAACTGGTGTTTAAGCGACACAAAAACCCATGCCTAAGGCTGCCACCAAACTCATACTGCACCCGACTCCTTTAGCCCCTCACAGAGGTGGTGGGTCCATGTGAAGGAGGACCCATGTCTCCTATTCAGACTCCATGGGCAGAAGTCCAACCATCAGGCGCTCACCTTCGAGCCCTGCCGCCAGGCCCGGGGCATCCGGGCAAGGGAAACTGTGTCTTTGTTTTTAGTTTATTTTATAGAGGTCTTTTGAACCGCACTTCATCTGGACCTTCACCTAGGACCTGTTTGCCTTGGGTGACCCGACCAGAGTCATAGTGCCTCCAACAACATATCTCTGAGAATCATTAGAACACGCACACCCCTCTACCACGATACGGTGGCGATTCAAGGAGGGACGTCTAAACCTCATTGCTTAGGCTACTGCCCCCGCTACCCGACCCCGGATTAAGCATAAGATGATGATGATGATGATAAGGCACAAGAACAGATTGATGTGGACACTTTATCAGAAGTCTCTATTGAAGTCTTAACATCCTTATGAAAAAAACATTAAGAATACAATTTTAAGTTATAAACTTAGAAGAGAGGCGAGCATTTTGAATTTAAAAGGTTGTCAAGTTACTTGTGATTGAGGAATATGTAAAACGATCATTCAGGAAAGCCCACAGTTTTCCAAACTACACCGAGTAGAAAATGTCATGTCTGATGATGTGAGACGTTTTCTGAGGCCAGGACACATCAAACAAATAGAAAGAAGCATCCTTAAAAACATGCAAGAGTAAGCACAAAGTGCTGATCCCAAGAAACGTGTTGAAAAGCCTTGGGCTTGTACAGTATATTCTGGCACGAGAAGAGATTAACACAAGATCTTCTATCACTCCGAAGATGAATCCTTTGAACCCATGTGCCTTTACCAGCTGCAGTTGATGATAACATCCTCCGGTTGGATCCTCTTCTTCAGCCTGCCCTGCTTAGGATGCTCTCCTCTGCCACGGAACAGTCCGGGGGGCTCAATCTTAAAGTTGCCAATGCGTTCCTTATGGTGGTCCAACATACAGTAACCATAATCCTCCAGAACCTTCTGATTGGCCTCTTTAAGAACCTGTTTGGTTTAAAAAATATATAAAATAAAATGCATAGTCTTAACATGACAATTAGATAGTTTTGAAGGAGGGATTGACTTACTTTACTTCAGTCACATGCTTAATATTGATGGATAGATAATGTCAGCTGATTGGTTATAACATTACCAACAATAAATAACGGTAAAAAAGAAACTGAAAGATGGTGCATGGATTATTTAACCTTGGAGTGGGCATTGCTTAGATTCTCAGCCTGAGGCGGTGCTTAGAGAGGTGATTTACTATTTTTAAAAAAATAATAGTAATAAACACACACACTCGGGTTTAGTCGCACACAAAACAACAGCATATGTGCACAAGTTTTATAATTTTCAACCTCATTACATTTGAAATTACTTTAAAATTTTTTCTACATAAATCCATTTTTATTTGGGAACTGTCCAACACACTCCGAGAGAAGGCGCTATCCGGCCCCCCCCCTCACACAAATTAGCTCACAGATGCCCGTGATTGGCTGGTGATCACTGAGTGACAGGGAAGTGACCGTATGTCATCCCTTCCTCCAGTGAGAGCTCTCCTAATTAGTCACGGATGACCGTGGCATTAACCAGGACTCGAACTTTCCATCTCTGGGTTCAATAAATTAAACATTTTTGCCCTTTTAACATTGCATATACGTGTTCAAGATCATATTCAGACTTCAAAGTGGTCCCGGAACAAGACGTCTTGGAATTATTTAGAAAAGTGAAGAACTTCACTTTCACTGTTCACTGGTGTTGAAATCTTCAAAAACAAACAAAAAAATTAAACCGGTAGTTGCAGTCAGGCTTGTTGCAGGTAAAACGCACCCGCGTAACAGTAGCTTTTAAGTACGTTACTGTCAGAAAGGTAACCTATAATATCAATTGCAGCAAAGTCCTATATATACGGTACATTCGCCACAGATTTTATCCCAAACATTCAACAACTTTCTAATTTCCGGCAACTCCTACCAAGTGTGCATGTGGCTGGTGGTGCAGCGGTTCAGCGGTTAGGGTGCTAGGCTCATGATCAAGAGGTTGTGGGTTTAAATTCTTGTTCGACGCCCACCGTGCTAAGACCCCTGCAAAGTTCTGAAGCCCGCAGCATAAATGGGTACCAGTGAAAACTCTGAGAAACTGAGCTAGACTAACATCCCATCCAGCAGGAGTTACACTGCTTATCATGTCACACTATAGAAAATGGGGAATGTGATGAGTCAGCAGGGTCTGGTGGAAAAAGCCAAACAGATCTTTACTTCTACAAGGCAATCATCCAAAGAGGATAATATGTCTGTATAATAATCCTCTCCCTCAGAATTTATACACTTACTTGTTTCCTTTAATCTGGATTAATTCAATCAACGAGCTGACCGTACATCATGTCATCATTTTAACTTGCTTCGTCGGGTTCTTTCATAATAGAAACAGGAACAGAATAAAGCTGTTGTAAATCAAGTGGAATATCTTCTTGGCCCAGGGTCGGGTCATGCGGGCATCATTCTGAACAGTGAGGTCCAGACATCCCTCTCCCCAGCCACTTCCCTCCATTTACTCCAGGGGTTGAGGGGACACCGAGGCGTTCCCAAACCACCCAAGAGACAAAGACCCCTCAGATGAGATCCCTTCCCATTTGGGAATGCCTGAAAAACCACACCAGGGAGGTGTTCGGGAGGCATTCTAACCAGATGCCTGAGCACCTCAACGGGCTCCTCTCAACACGGAGGAGCAGCGGTTCTACTCTGAGCTCCTCCCGGATAACAGAACTTCTCACCACTTGCCTTCTGGCTCAGCTTGCTTAAAGTGGGAAATGTCACCAATAAAACGATCATTTGCTTTCCCTTGCATACATCTCATGGGTTGTGTTTTAGTAATAAGAGTAAGAGGTGAGAACGTCTCTAATGCATCTGATTGGTGTAGCCTGATTTCAATATCATTGAAATTTTACATTACATACAAACATCTCAAGGGGGGGCGACAAAAAACACGTTAAGAATAAACTCAAATATTTGTTGCGATCCTATGAATGATTATTTTGGCTTCTGGATGCTGGTATACACACCAGTTTTTCTTCTTTGCTCATGTTCTTTCTTGCCTCCACTTTCTCCCTGTGCATGGCATGCAGCTCTCCAAAGTCACATTTATTGAGGTCAGTGACCAGCATCCGTTCTTCCAGAGTCATCTCCTGCACGCGCGCGCACACACACACACACACACACACACACACACACACACACACACACACACACACACACACACACACACACCTGATCCAGCACCTAAAAGAAGCACATGTATCCTAGAAACACGAGTCATAGTTCTAACATCATCTGCCTAAAATCAATTTAAATTAGCTCCTTACTTCAGTGCATACCAAGTTAATGGCAGCCTTAATGGAACGCAAATCTCATGCTAATCTGAACCACCTGAGAAAATCAAAGCACTGACCTGCCTTGCTGCTCACGATCACTCAATCTCTAGAGCACAGGAAGGTGGTGAAACAGAAGGGGGGAAAATGTTTAAATGGGGGTGGAGGGGGTCGTAGCTCGGGGGACGTCACTCTGGTTGTATTATATATCCCACTGTTTCTTTTTCACATTGTTAAATGTCTGCCTAACAGCGACTCACTAATCTGCCTACCGAGGGCAAGTGTCAGGGGACTGCATACATGCAATTTCAATTTTAATCTCCCAAAAGAGTGACCCCATTTCTCTCTCACAACACCTCATTCTGTCCATTTTGCACGTGTATGCACTCAGTCACACACAAACACACCCAAATGGCACCCCTGGGGCAGCTTGCGTATAAGGCAGAGAGAGAGAGAGATGGAGGAGTAGGGGACGAGTGAAAGGAACTGAAAAGTGTTTGGCCTTTTTGACACATGTGGCAGCTCAAAGAGCCATTAGAATGAACAAATGAGCGCTGACATCAAAGCGTGACCTCAGTGGTAATATATTGACCATTTTGTATAAATCATTCAATACCAACAATTAGAAAACATGTAGAATGGTACCGAAAAGGGGTCATAAACATTAAAAAAAAAAAAAAAAAAAAAAAAAGTTACTATGCTATTCATGAACTCGACTTCTGTGGCGGTTTATCCAGTCCTATGCATTTTATTGCACTCACTGTATTCCATTAAAGGCTATTCATTGCACCATAAACTAGCTAAATGGCCTCGAAACATGAGCTCAAGTATTCTCATCGACTCAACCTTTCAGGTATGGCAGTTGAGTATAGCAATTGTGGCTTTTTGATAAAAGCATCACATTGGGTAGAAAAACTCTGCTTGATCAGATTTAGAATTGGAGGCACTTCAAAATATCCCCTGAGGACCATGACACCCAGTTTTCAAAATAACCACCATGTGGGGATTTTAAATGAGATTTTGCATATCCGGCAGCACGGTGGTGTAGTGGTTAGCATATCCACCTCACAGCAAGAAGATCCTGGGTTCAATTCCGTGCTCCGGTGTTTGTGTGGAATTTGTATGTTCTCCCTGTGCTTGCGTAGGTTTCCTCCGGGTTCTCCGGTTTTCTCCTACAGTCCAAAAAACATGCACAGTAGATGAATTGCCTGTTCCAAAATTGCCCATAGGTGTGAGTGTGCATATGAATGGTTGTGTGAGTGTTGACCCTTTGATGGCTGGGCGAGCTGTCCAGGGTGTACCCCGCCCAGAATCGACTGAGATAGGCATCAGCCTCCCCGTGGCCATAATTTGGATTAAGTAGTTTGGAAAATTAATAAATGTTTGTATAGCCAATGCCTGGCAGGTACTAACAAAAAAATAACATGGATCAAAAAACAAGATCTACTTCTTCCCTAAAATTAGACAGACACCAAGTTACCAGCTGGAGACAGAAATTGAACGATTTTCAGTGTGACTGAGCAGGGATCAGCCAGGCAGTGTCATATTTGCAATTCTGAGCCAGTCTATATGGTTCTGGTGCAGGTAATAATATCCCGGTCGTGCACATTTAAAGTCATACTTGTGTCATCTCAGTGTGACTTATATCATCAGTATGGAAGTTCCTCTCTATGACAGAAAAAGGCATCAAGCTTGCAATAAATAATACATGAAAGACCAAAGTAAACCATGAGCAAACAACAAGCTTAACCAGACACTAAAAGCACCATCACACAGCTAAACATGTCCAGTTTGAAGAAACAGACACTTTGAACATAAGAGTGCGCCAGCAGTCAACACTGCCTGCCTGATGTCATCAGACACATCTTGCCTAAAGTTTAAAAAAAAAAAAAAAAAAAAGTTAGCTTTTTCCTCTCTACATAAAATCAGGTTTTTTTTTTTGTTTTTTTTTAAAGATTTCAAAGATATTTTTAAATATTCTTCTCTCACATCAATCGCTTTTCACCTGAGGGCATTTGGTTCAGTATTGCCAAAGATACACAGTTCCAAAGTCAAGCTATGCTTTACACTCCAGGCAACAAAGATCTATATTTTGGGAGATCGTTGATGTGTAGACAATGTTATTCTGGAGTTTTAGATCATTTTGTGAAAGCAAGTACATTTCCCATGACAGAATTTTCCGATATGCATAGTGATTTTAGGCTGTCACCAACAAAAATGCGTTATTCTCAATAATTTCTGTTAAGTAACCGTTTTCCTCAAAATAACCACATAATAAATACCTTTGGCCACTATTCTTGATCTCAGGCAAATTAGCGTACTGTTAGTATCATAATAATAATAATAATGATAATAGGGGCAGTGGTGGCCTGATGGATCGCTGATCCTAAAGTTGGGGGTTTGAGTCCCACTCATCACAAGGTTGTCACTGTCCCCCCAGTGCAGCTAACTGGGTTATCAAAGGCCGGCCATGTCTCTCACTGTCGATGGTGAGAGGCTGTAAAAGAACCATTGCTGACTTTCATCAAGAGTAGCTGCAAAGCCATCAGTGTGTTTCTGACCCTTGCTAAAGGGTTGTGTCAGGAAGGGCATCTGATGTAAAAACCTATGCCAAATCAAATAGGCAAATCATCAATATGACTTCCATGAAGATGGAAGCAGATGATCCGCTGTGGTGACCCCTGAAAGGGAACAGCCGAAAGGAAAAGTGCAATAATAATAATAATAATACAGTTCCTTCTCAAAAAATTAGCATATTGTGATAAAGTTGATTATTTTCTGTAATCTACTGATAAAAATTAAACTTTCATATATTCTAGATTCATTGCACTCCAACTGAAATATTTCAGGTCTTTTATTGTTTAAATACTGATGATTTTGGCATACAGCTCATGAAAACCCAAAATTCCTATATCAAAAAATTTGCATATCATGTTCAGGTAGTCTAAACGAGCTATTAACCTAATCATCTGAATCAACCAATTAACTCTAAACACCTGCAAAAGATTCCTGAGGCTTTTAAAAACTCCCAGCCTGGTTCATTACTCAAAACCGCAATCATGGGTAAGACTGCCGACCTGACTGCTGTCCAGAAGGCCATCATTGACACCCTCAAGCAAGAGGGTAAGACACAGAAAGAAATCTCTGAGCGAATAGGCTGTTCCCAGAGTGCTGTATCAAGGCACCTCAGTGGGACGTCTGTGGGAAGGACAAAGTGTGGCAGAAAACGCTGCACAACCAGAAGAGGTGACCGGACCCTGAGGAAGATTGTGGACCGAGTCTGGAGTAGAAACATCCAGAGCCACCGTGCACAGGCGTGTGCAGAAATGGGCTACAGGTGCCGCATTCCCCAGGTCAAGCCACTTTTGAACCAGAAACCATGGCAGAAGCACCTGACCTGGGCTACAGAGAAGCAGCACTGGACTGTTGCTCAGTGGTCCAAAGTACTTTTTTCGGATGAAAGCAAATTTTGCATGTCGTTCGGAAATCAAGGTGCCAGAGTCTGGAGGAAGACTGGGGAGAAGGAAATGCCAAAATGCCTGAAGTCCAGTGTGAAGTACCCACAGTCAGTGATGGTCTGGGGTGCCATGTCAGCTGCTGGTGTTGGTCCACTGTGTTTTATCAAGGGCAGGGTCAATGCAGCTAGCTATCAGGAGATTTTGGAGCACTTCATGCTTCCATCTGCTGAAAAGCTTTATGGAGATGAAGATTTCATTTTCCAGCACGACCTGGCACCTGCTCACAGTGCCAAAACCACTGCTAAATGGTTTACTGCCCATGGTATTACTGTGCTCAATTGGCCTGCCAACTCTCCTGACCTGAAGCCCATAGAGAATCTGTGGGATATTGTGAAGAGAAAGTTGAGAGACACCAGACCCAACACTGTGGATGAGCTTAAGGCCGCAATTGAAGCATCCTGGGCCTCCGTAACACCTCAGCAGTGCCACAGGCTGATTGCCTCCATGCCACGCCGCATTGAAGCAGTCATTTCTGCAAAAGGATTCCCGACCAAGTATTGAGTGTATAACTGAACATAATTATTTGAAGGTTGACTTTTTTGTATTAAAAGCACTTTTTTTTTTATTGGTCGGATGAAATATGCTAATTTTTTGAGATAGGGATTTTTGGTTTTTCTTTATTTTTTGCCAAAATTATCAATATTAAAACAATAAAAGGCTTGAACTACTTCAGTTGTGTGTAATGAATCTAAAATATATGAAAGTCTAATGTTTATCAGTACATTACAGAAAATAATGAACTTTATCACACTATGCTAATTTTTTGAGAAGGACCTGTAATGATAATATAGATGCTTTTATCACGAAATGATAAATGAATACATTACGTCCACCAAAAGCCAAAGCTTGCGTATCAACATCTATAGTGAACAAGGTTGCAGCTAGTAAAAGTACACTAAACTTAAACAGCTTCTTAAAGGGTCTCACAACAGCCAAGTTCTTCTCAGTGCTTCACACACCTGCATGTTTCTCATCCTACAAAGATTGTCATTTGTAAACGAATAAATAATATCCTAATGTCTCTCAGGTTAAGTTTTAGCTAGCGCAAGCACTTTGGAAGTATACAGAGTGGATCATTCCAGTTACAAGACAGAAGTGAGGCATACCTCAACTGAGTGGAACACCACCACAGCATTCAACATTATTCCAAGGTTGCATCCAAATGACTCTACATCCCAGTGATTCTCTACTCTCTCACCTGTTGATCACAGCACCAAAAGCCAACAACATCCATCTTTGGGTAAGCATGTGGAATGGTGTGTTTAAGCGCTTCTCAGAGTTGGATGCATAGCATGAACAACAGTTTGAAAAAGACACAGCAGACTGGTTACAGGGAGAACATGTGCTTACCCCATGCTACAGATGTTTCCACTTGTGATTGAGAAATACCATTTGTCACCATTCATTCATTATTAGTTGCTCATCTCTGTCTTTGTAGGCAAAGAAAATGGATGTAACTCCACAAATTTTACATAAACAACTGTGGTGTACCAAGTACACAGAATATCTACACTGTTGAAGCTGAGTTCTTGTGCATCCTATTAGTGCAAATGGACATTTAATGTGAGCTAATTACAGAGAGCAGTAAAACACATCGACACGTCGGCCCTATCTGTGCACACTCGTAATCGTACACTCCCACTTAACCTTCTACTTCATTACTGTTTGCTCAGTAACCCAGAAGCCAGAGTGTTCAGAAAGCAATGATGTCATGCCACATGCATGCTGATACATTCAATACATCAGCAGTTTCACACAGGTCAAATTTAATGTTTGGGGAGAGGGGGGGGGGATTTTGGGGGATTTCATGGCAATTTTTATAACCAAGAATTAAACAATTTTTTTAAAAAAATCATCATTGTCTTTGATGCATTTTTAGGATCTAGAAAACAGATATAAGCAACTTGTAGTGCAAAGTGGCCCCGTGTGGTTCTTGCATCAATTTTGACTTCGAGTTATGCAATGATATCAGGCACACGAATATCTCTTCCTTCTTCTCCTTTCAATCTTTCACTTCCTCGCTCACTCTTTCTGATTGACAGAGGCACAGTGGGCGGGGACTGTGCTCACTGAGGCGAGGCGAGGCTTCAGTGTTATAATAAAAAAGTTAAATTGGATTTGTTCATACGGGAGGAAAGTGAGTTGTCTGGATTAGCATATCAATGCCCTTATACAAATCGCATTTTCAAGAGCATTGAGCACTAAGCAGCACGAAATTAATTCTGCATGATAGGCTCTAGGCCCAACTCGGGTCGGGTCCCTCTTCTAGTGAACCATCTATCATCTATCTCTTCTCGCTCAACCAGGCATGTGTGACCGGGGAGGGGGGGGGGGGGGGGGGAGAGAAAGAAAGAAAAACTTCCGAAGACGTCTTTGAACTCCAAAAGAATCTATCTGAACTGATAAAAACACTGAAGAGCGAGGGAAATAAATGTGAAGTTCAATAATCTTTCTTGGTTGGCCATACATATAAAGAGATTAATGGAAAATGTGAAATCATTAATGCTGTACTACTTCAAATGTGATACTGCAGCTTGTTCCAATCCCAAATCTATTGTATCTATAGCTTAACAGGGATGAATAGACTTTCTTCTTCATCCTTTTTAATGTTTGCCTTCTGCAGGAACAAGATTCATTTCATTTAGCTCAAGTGCACAAAAGGTTCAAGTGGTCTGAACCTATCTGGGAAGGTCCAGCTCTTGTAAAACACCATTTTAGGACAGATATTTGGCATTACCACACTTTCTCTCAGATTTATTTGAAAATCAAGGCTAGAGCCCTGTTACAATAGACTTAAGAGTCAAATACAATAATATGACAGATTGTGAGTCTCTCTCTCTCACACACACACACACACACACACACACACACACACTCAGCCTCTCTCACACACACAAAATTGTACATCATTTGATTGGATTTTTAAATTACACACTGCCCTGCCAGAAAAAAACTTGACGACGCCTAAATTTAAATAGTCAAGTGCCCTGAATTGGATAACCATTTCAAAGCTGAAATGTTTCAGCTGTCATGTAGTTTAAACTTGAAGCACCATCTAATTTCTTAAAAGTCATGTCAATTAGACATTTCTAACAGGTGTGGAAATGGTGCTGTTTCACAAGGGTAGAATTGTTATATACAGTGGTTCCTCACCTTACGAAAAATCCGTTTCAGAAGTGCTTTCGTAACCTGATTTTTTCCAAAGTTGAGTAGCATTTTACTCGTAAAAGGCCTGATTCGTTCGAAGGTCCCCAAAACTACCCATAAACCATTTAAAAATTATAAAAGTATACCTTTTAAGGCCTCCTTCTGCTTCAATATCGTACCGATGGTAGACTGGTTTCAGCCATATTCCTTTGCAATATCACTTCACTGCATGTCACATGCCCACTTCTTCTTTTCACTCGCACCGGGAATCACTTTCTTGGGGCCCATGATGAATGACGAAAAATAAAGTTGCAATGAGCACACTCAAAAAAACTCACAAAACAACAGTAACTCTGCCCTTTACGCTTGTTAGAACTCCGTGACGAACAATGGGTCAAAGGCACACGAAAAGCATCATGGGTATTATGGAGATGCAGCTCCCTCCTAGACAATGGGAGGCCAGCCGGGCGGAGTGTTCAGAGATAGCCAATGGGAGAGCAACTCGCGCATTGTTTGAATTTTTGACATGGCGTGTTTCGTAACATGAATTTTTTTTTTGTATGCAGAAACAAAAAGTTTAGGTTAATGCGTTTCGTAACTTGGATTTTTCGTTTGTTGGGTCTTTCGTAAGGTGAGGTACCACTGTACATGCTTACATAGATTAAATAAGTAAAAGGACTACCACGGCTACTAAAATCAAGTTAAAAGCTGTTTCTTACCCATCAACGTCACACAACAAATGTAGCTGGGAAAAAAAGATCTTGACTGACTGCATTTGAATATCATATAAACAACTAATGAAGCTGAATTGTAAAAAAGGAAAAGTAGTGAAAGTAAGAGCTTTGCAAGCAGACAGTATGATGAAAATGAGGTTTGAACAGCGGTGTGGCCATAACAAAACCACTTATTATTGAAAATAAACGAAAAACCTTTCATTATGATAGGAAACAATAGCCAATGGCCATGTGATCTGTGGAGCCACAATTGACCCTATACCAGAGTGATGGGCATGCCAGAATAAGAAAGTAAGTGCATGAAGAGATGTATCCACTTTTCATGTTCTTTCAGCTGGTCATGCCAAGCAAGAGCTCCATTATGTAGCAATAGAACTACAGTGGTACCTCACCTTACAAAAGTCTCGGGTCAGGTCAGGTATGCGGTTCAACTTACGAAAAATGCAGGTTACAAAAAAGCTCTGGAACAGATTAATTTCGTAAGGTGAGGTACCACTGTAAATCAGTTTGTGACGAGAATTAGTAGGTTGTCACATCATTGGAGTTTTTCTTGCCTTATAGATTTGACCTGGGTCCTTAAAACCTGGACCAGAGCATGAGCATTTCGACGTGACTGGAGAAAATTTGGTCCAAATCAAGTTTGAATTTTTTTTTTTTTTTTGGACAAAGATGTCCTCATGTGACATTGACCATGGCTTTAGAACATGTACTAGATAATGGGCACCTGGTGCTGAGAACTTGGTGAAAGTTTGGTCAAAATCCATTGTGGGATCCAGGACAAAAAAAAAACAAAACAATAACTCTGCCACCACCACCATAGGCTAAAAGGTTGGATAAGTTCTGAGCTGACACTACTGAAAAAGTGCATGTCCAACATATCCCCAGGCTTGTGGTTAATATCCTAATTGAACTTATATATATATATATATATATATATATATATATATAAAAAACTTTTCTCCGTGTGTACCTGTATTTTTTTCAGAACATATTTGAAAAACCATAAAGTGACCGAGTGTTACACGTCAAGTTTGCAGTTTTTTATAATGTCTTGTTAGCATTTCCTCAGTTACATGTTTCTGCTCTTAAAAAGGTCATACGTCATTTGTGCACAGTAATTAAATAGAATAAAAATGTCTGTTGCAGCAGGTTCATGCAGAACGAGTAGCAAGCTCTAAAAATCTAGCATCATGGTACCGCACACCACAATCAAGAACAGCTTGTTTAAAAATACACGTCAAATTAAAAACTTCTGCCGAAAGAAATTCAGTATGGAGTAGAGTTTTTGTCTTTCTCTGAGGAATGAAAAGAAGCACAGATGACGAATAACCTACTGAGACCACATGAAAATAAAGTATGATTAAAAAATTAATAGAAAATAAGCTTGTGCAATACTCATAAGTTATACAAAAAAACACTTGTTATCCTGCCAGTGAAACAACAGACATATTAATCTAGAATGATTGGTCAATTGACTTAAACTCTGATATTAAAAGCTTAAGTATGTCATTTATTTTCTGTGCTAGATCATAAAATGTCCACAATATATCAAATATTCAGGAAACGTAAAAAAATGAAATACTGCTTCTCTGACAGTAATGTTTGAGCCAGAGAGCCAAGCAGATTTAAATGGATACCTCAGCAGCCTTTCAAAAAGTTCCAAGAACATGGACACAATAAAAAGACAGGATAAATACAGGACATGCACTTGACAGACGGATTTTAAGACAGATGCTGAGTTAGTCAGTTGGTTCTGAATTGGTAATTTGGCCTTTCTATACAAACTCAAAACTGAAAAATGTTACCAGTTCACCAGCTTAATTTGGTTCAAATTTGGAGATACCGCGGTATGTGCAGGAAATGCATGCAAAATTTTAGACGCATACTCCAGAAGGAAGGTGAAGAAGGCAAAGGCAGAGGAGAAGACAAAGTGGTGGAAGCTGAAAAAGGAAGCGTGTCGCATTGTCTTCAAGGAGCAGCTGAAACCGGCTTTGTGTGGTCAGAAAGTGCTTCCAGATGACTGGACAACTACATCTAATGCGATCAGGACGACAAATAGGAGAGTACTTGGTGTATCCTATGGAAGGAAAGGAGATAAGGAGACTTGGTGGTGGAATGAGGAAGTGCAGGAGTGTGTACAAAAGAAGAGGTTAGCTAAGAAGAAGTGGGACATAGAAAGGACCGAAGAGAGAAAACAGTAGTAAAGGGAGACGCAGCATAAGGTGAAGGTAGCGGTGTCAGAGGCCAAACAGTGAGCGTATGATGACTTGTATGCTACGTTGGACAGTAAGGAGGGAGAAAATGATTTATACAGGTTGGCACAGTAGAGAAATAGAGATGGGAAGGACGTTCAGCAAGTTAGAGTGATTAAAGACAGAGGAGGAAATGTATTGACCGATCACAGAAGTGTGCTGGGACGATGGAAAGAGTACTATGAAGAGCTGATGAAAGGAAAATGAGAGAGAGAGAGAAAAAAAAAAAGAGTAGAAGAGGTGACCGTTGAGGAGCAGGAAGTAGCAAATATTCATAAGGGTGGAAAGGCAGTTGGTCCTGATGACATACCGGTGGAGGTATGGAAGTGTCTAGGAGAGGTAGCAGTAGATTTTCTGACAAGAACATTCAACAAGGTTTTGGAGAGTGAAAGGATGCTGGAGGAATGGAGAAGTGTGCTTGTGCCCATTTTTAAGAACAAGGGAGACGTGCAGAGTTATGGCAACTACAATGGGATAAAGTTAATGAGCCATACAATGAAGTTATGGGAAATAATAGTGGAAGCTAGACGAAGGAAAGAGGTCAGCATTTGTGAACAACAGTTTGGTTTCATGCCAAGAAAGAGCACCACAGATGCAGTAGTTGCTTTGAGGATGTTAATAGAGAAGTACAGAAAAGGTCAGAGGGAGCTGCATTGTGTCATTGTGGATCTGAAGAAAGCATATGATAGGGTGCTGAAAGAGGAACTGTGGTATTGCATGAAGTCTGGAATGGCAGAGAAGTATGTGAGTGATGCAGGACATGTAGGAGAAATGTAAGACAGTGGTGAGGTGTGCTGTCGGAGTGACAGAAGAGTTCAAGTGGAGGTGGGACTGCATCAAGGATCAGCTCTGAGCCCATTCTTGTTTTGCTATGGTGTTGGACAGGCTGACAGACGAGGTTAGACAAGAATCCCCATGGACTATGATGTTTGCAGATGACATCGTGATCTGTAGTGAGAGCAGAGAACAAGTGGAATAAAATCAAGAGGTGGAGGTATGCCATGGAAATGAGAGGAATGAAGGTTAGCCTCAATAAGACAATACATGTGTGTGAACGACAAGGACCCAAGAGGAATGATGAGGCTACAGGGAGCAGAGATAAAGAAGTTGGAGGATTTTAAGTACTTAGGCTCAATAGTCCAGAGCAATGGAGAGTGTGAAAAAGAGGTGAAGAAGCGTGTGCAGGCAGGTTGGAATGGTTGGAGAAAAGTGTCTGGTGACGTGTGAGATAGGAAGATATCAGCAAAAATGAAAGGAATAGTGTACAAGACGGTAATGAGGCCAGCGATGTTGTACGGTTTAGAAACAGTGGCACTGAGGAACAGATAGGAGGCAGAGCTGGAGGTAACAGAGATGAAAATGTTGAGGTTCTCCTTGGGAGTAACGTGGATGGATAGGATCAGGAATGAGTACATCAGAGGAACAGCACATGTAAGACGTTTTGGAGACAAAGTCATAGAGGCTAAATTGAGATGGTTTGGACATGTACAGAGGAGGAATAATGAATATATTGATAGTAGGATACTGGGGTTGAAACTACCACGCAGAAGGCCAAGAGGAAGACCAAAGGGAAGATTCATGGATGTGGTAATGTAGTTGATGTAAGAGAAGAAGATACAGAGTACAGGGAGAGATTGAGGCGACCCCTGACGAGAACAGCTGAAAGAAAAAGAAGATTGCTACAACTCAGTTTTACCTCAACTGTTTGTTCCTTAGCAAAAGTACACAAAATTAAGAGTCGATTTTTTTTTGTAAAATATGTACCAGAGTTGGAGCTTTAGATAATACAGTCTACATCAGGTTGTGGAGATGATCCAGATCAAATTCTGGACTAGGATTTTGTGTAAAGAATTTTTTTAAATATTGGACATCAACATAGGATGACTTTTTGGAAATGTGATAATACAGAAAGTCAAGCAGGGGGTGCTGTGCAGTCTGTGTGTGTGTGTGTGGGGGGGGGGGTTTCCTTGTTTGACTATGAAAGGTTTGTACTTTGACTGCTATTCTTCAAAATACAACTGGGCCACACCCACTGCATTGTGAACCAACTGTTAAAAAGCATAAAATAAAAGTGACATGAGAGAGAATTCACATAACTTATTTTATTGTCTATTGTGTTGCATTTGTCTGAAAATGTAATATCAGTGAACGAATCACTTTCAATCACTTCTCCCGCATCTTTCTTTTCCAAAACCACTTCAAATCTGATTATATCTTAAAGATACTCAATGTATCTTGGGGGTTTTTTTTTTTTTGGATGTCACATGTGGCCGAGTTCATTAAATTAAGAAAAATAAAATCTTAAGTCACACCAAGTCTTTAATCACATCACGTGTGCTTTGCCTGTTGAGAAACATTTCCCTCTCTGGCGATTTCAAGCCCACAAGCCCCCTAAAAACAACATTTCTATGTTTGTCACTACAAGTTTCTTACACAAGAGTATGGAGACAAAAAACATGAAATGTAAATGTCTGCACGGATAAATCAAGTGCAGCCACCGTGCCACCTCAAAGAATTCAATAGACCAAACCTTACAAAATGCAAAGGATCACACCAGTGAATCTTTTGTTTAAAACTGGTAAAATTTTTGCTGTCATAAATTAACACCAAGACTTGAAGACTTTACTTTTGATGTCACAGTGCGTAGTTTGTAAATGAATCTTTATCAGAAGTTTGCGTACACTACAAACAACCTTTTTACGTCTTAGCTTGGTGGAACCATGTGCACTGTACATAATCATTTACATCTTCTTTCACTCTGCACACTGATCACTTGATTGAATTAAACCTCATTTTGTGTTTGCATTTCTGTTCATTTTGATGTCGATATTCATTGTGGTTCTTGCTTCTGCTCTTGAGTGTTTCTGTACCTCAACTCTCCAACTGATAAATTGTAGAAGCATCATTCATTCATTTGAAAAAAAACACTACAGTATTCGACTTAATAAGCACCCTGCTCCAATAAGCCCACCCCCCCAATGTTTTTGATCTTACATCTAATAACCGCACTTGTGTACTGGTAGTAAAATCTTAGATCAAACTTATCAATTTTATTCGATCAGTCTCTGTAAAAGTAAAATGAGGCGTTCATTGCCTGTAAGAGTGAGTTTACAGGCTATTTCAAGACCCCCTGCCACTGGGGAATGTTCATCAGTAACCACACATTTGATTGTTCCGCCATGCTTTAAAAAAAAAAAACGGAAAATATTTTGCTGTTTCTCTTGATAAATTTCCAACAACCGATGAACCATTAGAAACTGCTACAGCAAAACTTTCGGATGCTCTGAATGAATGAAGCGATGAGCCAGATATGGACCAATCAGAAAGTGATGACAAGTATTTTCACCCGATTCTCCTGCTCACTAACTTTATACATTTAAGCACGTTTTGGACATGTACATTTGTTTATGTTCGTGTTGATTGGTTCAACATGCCATATGCTCAAGTTGACATTCGTGTTGATTGGCTCAATTTTACTTCCAGGAAAATGTTTAAAAGAACAGCACCGGGGGGGTGGGGGGTGGGTGGGTATGGGGTCTTTTTCAATAAAATTTGCTGTTTTCTGTTTATTTTCAGCTTTCATGCAAGTAGTTTGGTTGATACCACAAAATGAATAACACAAATATCAATAAAACTCTTATTGTTCTGTCATTATTCATGTTTTCCACCTCAATGGTAATAAGCACTTACCCTTCCACTCCGCTGGTAACATTTTAATAAGCGTCCACCCACTCCAATTTGTAAAGTGCACTGGGCGCTTATCACGTCAAATACGGTACCTATGTATTTTCAACCTGGTTACTATTAGACAAAAACACTCCGTGCGCGGAACTCTGTGGACACCTGATCCACATGTGGTTCAGACTACTGTACCGTCAGAAAAGTTGAAAGCATTACAGTTTCCCTGTAGTCGTGTGCAAAGCTGTGATTGAAGTGTTTCAGATTGGTGAGGAAGAGCAAGTGGTTTAAAGAAAGCTTTTGGGATGAACTCAAATGCCGACTACATCCCCACTGTTCTCAACCAAAAACCTGTGACTGGCCTCACGAATGCTTCCACGGATGAATGAACCTAAAAATTGGATGAATGGAGAAATCGTCACAACCAGACTCTACAATCAAGAGGAAGGCCATGACAAAAGAGTGAAGTATTATACTAGCAATATAAAATTTATTACCAGCAAAAAAGGCACTTTTTGGATTCTCAGATTCAAATTATTTGAGCAGGAGCAGATCAAAGTAAATATTCAGCATTATAAACAAATCAGACAAGTTATGACATGAAACCTTATTATTGTTTATTGTACATTATTATATATCACTTGGAGCAAGCAGCATAATTTTCATGCTTCAAAAAAGAAAAATAAACCATAATGGTCTTGTTTTAAATTTACTTTTCTTGTGTTGTATATACCGGGATCCCTCGCTACTTCACGTTTCAATTTATGTGGCTTCAGTGCATCGCATTTTTTTTTTAAATATTCATAGAATTAAAAAAAAGGAAATTATGAAGAATAGGGGAAAAGTTAAAGAAAATGCCACAAAAAAGGCCAATTATGCAAAAAAAAAAAACAACAACGATCAATCAAAACTACTGTAAACTACTGTACTTACTTTTAAGGTGCGCGTGTGTGTGTATTTATATTTTTTTACATTTAATGCATTATTTTTGAATGTTTAATTGCTATAATAAGCATTTATAGCGTTGAATATATATTTAATGATATACACATACATGTAGGGAAAAAGCCGAAAGGAAGACGGACATACATGTACACATACAGTAGGCCCTCAATATTCACGGGGGTTCGTTCCGGGCCCTCCTGCAAATGAAGATAATCCGCGAGTTCTGTACCCGGAAGTAAAACCCCATGTATCATATTACACGCGCGAATGAGCAACCGGAAGTAAAATACTGCGTATTTATTACATGCACTAAAATATGCTTCTTAAACACATTCTATAAACAGTCTTACTCATTAATACAGTATTAATGTACTAAAATGGAGTAATGATTAAGAAAAACTTTTCAATTTTTACTGTTATTTTTATTGATGATTGATGATAAAATATAAACATTATACAGCATATACTATTGTAAAGCACCAGTATTAAAGTATTTTTCAATTATTATTCCAGTACAGTATCTAAGTTAATGTTTAGAATGTTTGGGCGTGAGCTTTTATGTTCTGTAGCATGTTTAACAAACGATACCAAAAGGATAAACTTTATTATGCGTCATGTCCTTTTGCATTGAACGTGACGTCTCCAAGATGGCACTGCCTAGAGGGCGATGTCGGGGAGTTTTCATAGTCAAATTGTTTTTGTTTGTTCTAAAAACAACAGTTCAGAGGAAACTGTCGTTTCTTCAGGAGAAAGTCTTATTTCTTCAGAAGAGACATTCAGCATTTTTTATCACTTACCCAGAGAAGACGCACAGCGTTTGAGTGGCATCATAGAGCTTAACTGGCACTGAAAGCACACTAAAAAAAGAGGCTCATTGACAACTTGTGCGTGAATGAGGAAAAGGGGCGTTACATCATTTCAACCAATCAGCAGGAAGGAGGACAACCATTGGCTGAATTTGTGTGATGTGTCAGTTGCTTGGCAGTCCAAGTTGAATACTCAAACCGTGAATGAAAAACCGCGAATAGTCAAGGGTCTACTGTACATCATTCGGGGGGGGTTTGATCTTACTTTGCGGAACTCGGCGGTCGTGGGGGGAGGGGGTCTCGGTCCGAATGAACCATGGAAAGTGAGGGATCCCTGTACTTTTACATATACAACATTGAAACACAGGTGTCACGGTGGTGTAGTGGTTAGCACGGTCGCCTCACATAAGAAGGTTCTGGGTTTGACTCCCAGCTCAAGTGTTTCTGTATAGAGTTTGCATGTTCTCCTCGTGCTCGCATGGGTTTCCTTCCACAGTTCAAAAACACACACAGTAGGTTAACTGGCTGTTTCAAATCTCCTTTAGATGTGACTACGAGTATGAATGGTTGTGTGAGTGTTGGCCCTGTGATAGCCTGGCGAGCTGTTCAGGGTGTACTCTGCCCTCGCCCAGAGTTGACCGAGATGGGTACCAGCCTCCCCGTGACCCTAATTAGAAGTAAGCAGTTCAAAAAAGAATGAATGAACTTTGAATCATTTTGAGTGAAAAGCACACAAGCACACAGCACTCATGGCTCAGCTGAACCAATAACGCATGTGGAACTCGCCTGGCTATCATGAGAGCCAAAAAAAAAATAAATAAAATAGAACGTATTACACCTGTTTGGGGACCTCAGTGTGGTGCTCACCTGCACCGGCCACCAGTTAATTGTGTTTATTAAAAAAAAAAAAAAAAAAAAAAAAAAAAAAAAAATATATATATGTATATATATATCCAATTAAATGAGATTTGTGTGTCCTTTTATGCTCATGTTACCATGTAGAACATGATAAACTAATTACTTGCCTCATACTTGGTGAATGTCACCTCTATATTCTCTCTCGTTGACTATTCGGTGACATCCACTTCGCCTTCGGAAAATAATTGTTAATTCATGCAGTGTTTTTGCAGTTGTTTCTGACCGCAAGCAGTTCCCAACTTCACAGCTGGTATGATTATTATGCCCTCTTCTACTATCCTTCAACTTGAAATAGTGCTAAGGCTTGTTTTTCTTATCTTCTTTTGGCTGTAGTTGCTGGATGATCGTTAATTGTGATTTTTTTTCCCCCCCGTTTTAACAGCTAGTAAGGAACAGGGAAATATCACAAGCCTATAGCCCAGGCATGTACTCACCATCTCTCACGCTACCAATAAACTCAGGAAGACCATCTGTCATAGTAAAAACAATCTCTACCATGATCCTTTTTAAATTTTAATTTCATATTTGTGTAAAATGGGGCGGCACAGTGACACAGTGCTTAACATGTCCACCTCACAGAAAGAATTCCCGAGGTCGATTCCCAGGCTCGGAAGTTTCTGTGTGCAGTTAGTTTGCATGTTCTCTGTATACAGAAGGCCCTTGACATTCGTGGGGGTATGGTTCCGGGCCTTCCCGCGAATCGAGATAATCCGCAAGTTCTGTACGCGGAAGTAAAACCCTATGTATGACGTCACATGCGCAAATGAGCAGCCGGCAGTAAAATACTATGTATCTATTACATGCGCTAAAATATGCTTCAACACATTCTACAGACAGTCTTACTCATTAATACAGTATTAATGTAGTAAAATATAGTCACGATTAAGAAAAACTTTTCAATTTTGTACTGTGATATTTAGTAACATCTTGGAGTGACGTGTCCAAGATGGTGCTGCCTAGAGGGCAACGTCGCGGAGTTCTCGGAGTCAAATTGTTTTTGTTTGTTTTAATTTGTTTTATTTGTTTGTTCATGTTTTGCACTATGCTCGTCTATGATCGGTCAACCCTACAACAGCTATGAACAGCTTCAGCTTCGGGCAACTAAGCACGCAACAACTTCTATCGTGAGCTGCTATACAATGCTATGCTATGGGAGCTCAATGCGAACAAAAAGCCCAGGCCAAGTTCTCAGATTCTCCGGCGTTTGGTTAGCACTTCCGGCCATACTGCTTTAAAATGTTCATTCCCTGCGAAACATGATAGACGAGCTTCATGCTCAGATTGCAGTGCAGAGGGATCTACAGGACTGTGTTTCTATGAAACATGGCTCGAGGAGAGTACACCCGATAAGATGAACAAAAGCATGCTAGCTCTGCTTAGTTATACACACCCGAAGATACTCCGATCTTACCTCTGTAGTACAGTCAACCGGTCGTAGACGAGCATAGTGCAAAACACGAACAAGCAAAACAACAAATAAAACTAACAAAGAAACAATTTGACTCTGAGAACTCCATGATATCGCCCTCTGGTCAGCACCATCTTGGAGACGTCACTCCAACTTCAATGTAAAGGGACATGAAGAGTATTGTAATAAAGTTTATCCTTTTGGTATCGTTTGTTAAACATGCTACAGAACTTAAAATCTCACGCATAAACATGAACTTAGGTACTGTACTGGAATAATAATTGAAAAAGATTTTAATACAACAGATCAGAGAAAACCGTCGTTTCTCAGGAGAAAGTCTTATTTCTTCAGAAGAGACATCCAGCGTTTTCTATCGCTGAGCCAGAGAAGATGCATAGTGTTTGAGTGGTATCATAAAGCTTAACTGGTAATTAAAACACACACAAAAAAGAGGCTCATTGACAACTTGTGTACGAATGAGGAAAAAGGGGCGGGGCATCAGCTCAACCAATCAGGAGAGAGGAGGGCAGCCATTGGCTGAATTTGAATCACGTGCCGGTTGCTTGGCAGTCAGTGAATACTCAAACTGTGGGTGCAAAACCACGAATCAAGGGCCTACTGTACTCCGGTTTATTTTCAAAAACATGTACAGTAGGCTAACTGGCCATTCCAAACCAGCCCTGGATGTGTTACCCTGTGTTGGCTTCACAAGCTGTACAGGGTGTACCCCGATCTAGCCAAAAGTTGCCCAAGATGGGCACCAATATCCACATGATCCTAATTACAAGCAAGTGGCTGAGAAAACATACCTTTTCCTTTCGGCTGTTCCCTTCAGGGGTCACCACAGCAAACCATTCGCCTTCATCTCACCCTGTCCTCTGCATCTTCTACTCTTACTCCAACTACCTTCATGTCCTCCTTCACCACATCCATAAATCTTCTCTTTGGTCTTCCTCTAGGCCTTCTGCCTGTTAGTGCCAACCTCAGCATTCCACTACCAATATACTCACTATCCCTCCTCTGTACATGTCTAAACCATCTCAATCTAGCCTCTCTGTCTTTGTCTCCAAAACCTCCAACATGTGCTGTCCCTCTGATGCGCTCATTCCTGATCCTATCCATCCTCGTTGCTCCCAAAGAGAACCTCGACATTTTCTTCATCTCTGCTACCTCCAGCTCTGCCTCCTATCTTTTCCCCAGTGCCACCGTTTCTAAACCATACAGCATCGCTGGCCTCATCACCGTCTTGTACACTTTTCCTTTCATTCTTGCCGATACCTTCCGATACATCACACCGGAAACTTTTCTCCATTCTAATCTGCCTGCACACGCTTCTTCACCTCTTTTCCACAATCCTGGCTTTGAAAACATATGAACATCGATAAATTGGCCTGGATTCATTAGAGCAAGCTTCGTCTTGGCCATTTTCATTCGTGTTTTTTTTATACAAATTCATTCCTTCATGTTTTCTAAGCCAAGAAAACATATGAAGGAATGAATTTGTGTCAAATAAATACTAATGAAAATGGCCAAGACGAAGCCTGCTCGAATGACTCCAGGCCATTTTACCTACGTCTATATTTTACAGCTCACCTGCATTTTCCATGTTACCCGTCTTAGAAATGTTTTCTAAACATGCATGATAATGTTTGAAAACTTGACATTAGACTCCATCACTGTATATATCTACAAGTCCATATGGAGAGGAATGAATCATCCTCACTTACCTTCCTCCAGTCTTTGAAGAAGTTGTCACGAAACACATCTTTAGTGGTGTACTCATGATCCAGCATCTGAGCGAAGAACAAAGCCACTTCCTCAGCAGCCAGGCTCAGCTTTACAGGCTTGCCTACAGCACAAATACGCACTGAAGATGTTATGCATCATAACACTCAACAGTAAGTATGACATGAAAATATTCAGCCCATGCTATAGCTTTACAAAGTGGAAGTCATTAGGTGCTTAAATTTGCTTACATTTGGAATCAAAATGCCATTAAATAGTGGATGCAAGTTTGGAAAAATGGTACCTTAAGAACTTTGTCATGATAGTTGTGAATTCAGAAGTTTCAAAGTTTTACATGCTTGAAACATAATTTTAACATAAACAGCCTCTGAATAAGAAAAATCCACGTTACGACAAGCATTTTCCTAAATTTGTCATCATTTTACGAAAACAACCTCTTAACGAAAAGCGTCAAGCGCGCTATTCACCAATTCAAAGAATGCGCGACTTGCTCTCTCATTGGCTGTCTCCCAACATCCCGACCCGCTGGACTCCCATTGGCCAGGAGGCAGCTGAACTGTACCCATACTTCCTGTTTGTCACATGCATGAGAGAGGAGAAATGAACAGGAATGTTGGCTCGAGAGTTTATTTTGAGATTGATCATTGCAGTGTTATATTTCTTTATCAATCATGGACCCGGAATATACAGAAAAGCGGAAATACAGTGATGGAGGCGATTATTTCAGAACAATATTGAAGCAGAAGAAGCATGAAAACAGTGCTCCGTGGGACAAGACCTCCGATCTCGCAAGGAAGCAAGTTAATATTGAATCAGGACCTCTGATCTTTCAAACAGGAACTGTAATCCCGCTTTAATTACAACATCCCATCTATTTGAACATTGAAATACATTTTCTTGGTCAGCTCCGAGCTGCGTGTAAGCGGGGCCCGCATTCGGCAAAACACGACAGAGAGAGAGAGTTTTGTGTGTGTGTGGTGGGTGGGGACAGAAAAAGAGAGGTAGATAGAGAGAGAGAGACAATGTTTTGTGCGTGGTGTGTGTGTGTGTGTGTGTGTGTGTGTGTGAATAAAAATCTCTGATCTCGCAAGGAAACAAGTTAATATTGAATCAGGACCTCTGATCTTTCAAACAGGTACTGTAATTCCGCTTTAAATACAACATCCCGTCCATTTAAACATTTGAATACAATTTCTCCGTCAGCTCCAGGCTGCGTGTGGGCGGAGCTCGCATTCGGCAAAACACGACAGTGAGAGAGTTTTGTGTGTGCGCGAGTGTGAGAGAGAGAGTGAGAGAGAGTGTTGTGTGTGTGTGCGTGCGTTAATAAAAATGTTTAATTATGGTTTAATACGTTAATAAAATGTTTAAATGGTTTAATAAATTATTTTCTTTGACTTTTAATATATTTCATACAAAATTGGTGTACTTTAAAGGGTTTATGGGGTAGTCTTGGGGGCCTCAACGACCGCCATCAGTGCTGTCAATCAACAGGGTGCTGATGGAAATTGGACTACTGTTGGTCGAAGATGTCGAAGAAGGAGAGGTGGGAGGCGTGTCCGTAGGCAGAGAGAGAAGAGGAAAGGCATGAGCTAAGGACTGAGAGTAGGGACTGTGAATGTTGGAACTATACAAAGAAAAGGTAGAGAGCTGGCTGACATGATGCAGAGGAGGAAGGTGGACATACTGTGTGTTCAGGAGACCAGGTGGAAGGTTCAAGCTGTTTTATCATGGTGTGGATGGAAAGAGAAATGGAGTAGGAGTCATCTTGAAGGAGGGGTTTGTCAGGAATGTTCGAGAAGTAAAAAGAGTGTCAGACAGAGTGATGAGTCTCAAGTTAGAAATTGAAGGCATGATGGTCAATGTTGTTAGTGCTTATGCCCCACAGGCAGGATGTGAGCTAGAAGAGAAGGAGAGATTCTGGAGTGACTTAGATGAAGTGATGCAGAGTACCCCCAGAGGTGAAAGAGTGGTCATTGGGGCAGACTTCAATGGACATGTTGGTGCAGGCAACAGAGGGGATGAGGAAGGGATGGGCAGGTTTGGTATCCAGGACAGGAACACAGAAGGACAGATGTTGATCGATTTTGCAAAAAGGATGGAAATGGCTGTGGTGAATACTTTCTTCCAGAAGAAACAGGAGCATATGGTGACTTATAAAAGCGGAGGTAGGAGCACACAGGTAGACATCATCTTGTGTAGGCGATGTAATTTGAAGGAAGTCAGTGACTGCAAAGTAGTAGTGGGTGAGTGTTGCCAAACAACATAGGATGGTTGTGTGCAGGATGACACTGATGGTGAGGAAGGTGAAGAAGGCAAAGGCAGAGCAGAAGACAAAGTGGTGGAAGCTGAAAAAGGAACAGTGTCATGTTGTCTTCAAAGAGGAGTTGAAACAGGCTTTGGGTGTCCAGGAAGTGCTTCCAAATGACTGGACAACCACAGCAAATGTGATCAGGGACACAGGTAGGAGATTACTTGGTGTGTCCTCTGGAAGGAAAGTAGATAAGGAGACTTGGTGGTGGAATGAGGAAGTGCAGGAGTGTGTACAAAGGAAGAGGTTAGCTAAGAAGAAGTGGAACATTGAGAGGACCGAAGAGAGTAAACAGGAGTACAGGGAGACACAGCGTAAGGCGAAAGTAGCAGTGGCTACGGCCAAACAGAGGGCGTATGATGACTTGTATGATAGGTTGGACAGTAAGGAGGGAGAAAATGATCTATACAGGTTGGCACAGCAAAGAGATAGAGAAGGGAAGGATGTGCAGCAAGTTAGATTGATAAAGGACAGCGAGGGAAATGTATTGACTGATGACAGAAGTGTGCTGGGAAGATGGAACAAGTTGATGGAAGAGCTGATGAATGAGGAAAATGAGAAAAAAAAAAAAAAAAAAAAAAAAAAAAAAGAGTAGAAGAGGTGACCATTGAGGAGCAGGATGTAGCAAAGATCAGTAAGTGTGAAGTGAGGGGGGCATTGAAGAGGATGAAGAATGGAAACGCAGTTGGTCCTGATGATATACCTGTGGAGGTATGGCAGTGTCTCGGAGAGGTAGCAGATTTTCTGACAAGAACATTCAACAAGGTCTTAGAGAGTGCGCAGATGCTGGAGGAGTGGAGAAGTATGCTGGTGCCCATTTTATAGAACAAGGGAGACATGCAGACTTGCAGCAACTACAGAGGGATAAAGTTGATGAGCTTATGGGAAAGAATAGTGGAAGCTAGACTAAGGGCAGAGGTCAGCATTTGTGAACAACAGTTTGGTTTCATGCCAAGAAAGAGCACCACAGATGCAATGTTTGTTTTGAGGATGTTAATAGAGAAGTACAGAGAAGGTCAGAAGGAGCTGCAGTGTGCCTTTGTGGATCTGGAGAAAGCATATGACAGGGTGCAGAGAGAAGAACTGTGGCATTGCATGAGGAAGTCTGGAGTGGCAGAGAAGTATGTTAAAGTGGTGCAGGACATGTATGAGAGATGTAAGACAGTGGTGAGGTGTGCTGTCGGTGTGACAGAAGAGTTCAAGGTGGAGGTGGGACTGCATCAAGGGTCAGCTCTGAACCGCATCTTGTTTGCTCTGGTGATAGACAGGCTGACAGACGAGGTTAGACAAGAATCTCCATGGACTATGATGTTTGCAGATGACATTGTGATCTGCAGTGAGAGCAGAGAACAAGTGGAATAAAATGTAGAGAGGTGGGGGTATGCCCTGGAAAGGAGAGGAATGAAGGTTAGCCTCAGTAAAACAGAATACATGTGTGTGAATGAGAAGGACCCTAGAGGAGCGATGAGGTTACGGGGAGCAGAGATAAGGACGCTGGAGGATTTTAAGTACTTAGGCTCAACAATAGCTCAACAGAGCAATGGAGAGTGTGGAAAAAATGGTGAAGAAGCGAGTGCAGGCAGGTTGAAATGGTTGGAGAAAAGTGTCCGGTGTGATGTGTAATAGGAAGGTATCGGCAAGAATGAAAGAAAAAGTGTACAAGATGGTGATGAGGCCAGCGATGCTGTATGGTTTAGAAACTGGCGCTGAGGAAAAGATAGGAGGCAGAGCTGGTGGTAGCAGAGATGAAAATGTTGAGGTTCTCTTTGGGAGCAATGAGGATGGATAGGATCAGAAATGAGTACATCAGAGGGACAGTATATGTAAGAGGTTTTGGAGACAAAGTCAGAGAGGCTAGATTAAGATGGTTTGGACATGTACAGAGGAGGAATAGTGAGTATATTGGTAGTAGGATGCTGAGGTTGGAACTACCAGGCAGAAGGCCTAGAGGAAGACCAAAGAAGAGATTTATGGATGTGGTGATGGAAGACATGAAGGTCGTTGACATAAAAGAAGATGCAGAGGACAGGGTGAGATGGAGGCAGATGATTTGCTGTGGCGACCCCTGAAGGGAATAGCCGAAAGGAAAAGGAGAGACACAGACACACACACACACACACACACACAGGGATCCCTCGTTACTTCATGCTTCAATTCATGCAGGTTCAGTGCATCACGTTTTTTTTTTTTTTTTAATATTCATCGAATTAAAAAAATAAAAATAAATAAATTAAGAAGAATAGGGGGGAAAGTTGCAAAATGCCACAAAAACATGGCCAATTATGCTAAAAATAAATTAATTAAAAAATAAAAATACAACTTAAAACCTCCCATCAAAACTAGTTACATTTTTGTGAGGTGTGCATCTGCGCGTGCACATCTGCATGTATTTATACTTTATTATCTTCTGCATTATTTTTTAAATGTTTGTTATTATAAGCATTCATAGCATCGAATATGTATTTATTGACATTATATACACATATACATGTACGCATACATCAGTCAGGGGGTTTGGGGGGTTCATCATACTTGGTGAAATTCGATGGTTCTGGAGGGGGATCTCTGTCCCAATTAACTGCGGAAACTGAGACACAGACAGACACACACACACACACACACACACACACACACACGTGTATATACTTTTTGTTTTGTTTTGTTTTTTGTCGTATTTGGGCACAATGATGGAGAGCATAGGGTTTGATTATTCATCTTGTACCTTGAACAGGTAACACCATAATGCAAGTAATATGCATTATTTATTGTTATTTTCTTGGGGCTGTTTTGGGGGGATGGAGGACGGACGGCACCACATACAAATGGCCAGCAGGCTCTTAGTTCAGGCATGTGATTTGACCATCACCAAAATATCTGAAAATCAGCCAGGGTCTGGGGGGGGGGGGGGTAGCCCCCACCCCGAAACTCCTCCCCGAAAGCTCCCCCCCAAGCTCCTCGGTTTTAAGCAAGGGAAAAAGGCTATTTCATGACACTTCAAGAGCTCTATAAAGTTTAATTTCTAATCTACATATGCATACTGTACCTCAACTTATGGGTTTATCATGAGGGATTCCAACACTAATAAAAGTGTCACAGTCACAAATCAAATAGTCGCTCTTATAGCTATGTCCTGCATCACAACACTATTATCAACAGTCATAGTCTTTAAACACAATCTGGAAACAAACTATACACATGGCATGCTATACATGACCTAAGTTTTTGAATTAATGTTTCTTTGTCTTTAGTGCTTTATCATGGCACTTTCTTGTTTCCTTTTGTACAGCCTGAACCGTCCTTCTGGAGGCTGCCTTAGAAAGTTTGTTGTCCTGGATGCTGAGGCGTTTCGGTTGAGTCTCAGATTCATAGTTTTACATTTCCAATATTAATGAGCTAATTACAATGAACACACACTCTCGCTGCTGTTTAGAAACACTGAATAGCTATGCCTATTTACATAAGTTAATCATGAAAAACTGGTGAGTTAATGTGGCAATAATTTATTTATTCTAAACAGCAGAAAAATGATTCAGTGACCATAGTCGGCTCATTTGATTCAGTTCACGGAATAAACACGTGAACGTCCTACACCTAAGACATGCATGCATTCACAATAATTTGAAAAATATACTCGGAAACTAGACAAGACAATTCTCAAACATACATCAAAATTAACTACTCAGCGACAGGTACTGATTGTTTCACTGGGTCTTTTCTTTGCACAGACTTTTCTGGTCGAACGGCAAACAAAGGTTCTGGAATCTTCCGGCAATTGAATAATTTGTTTTCATTAATTCCAGTTTTTGACATGTTTCTTGCTTTTCACGTGGCTGTCAAACGCCTTAAAAGCCCTTCCACCATAGTCGATAGTGTCGTTACACCACATACACAACGCCTTCCCATGTCGATCGATTTTGCAGAAGAAGTCACCGAACAAATTCTATTGCCTTCTTTTTACCTACGAATGCTACGGTTTCTTTTTCCATCCATTCCCACCTAAACTTGTTTTTCATGCCTTTATCTATTTCTTTGATTCGAACAGAATCTTTTCTCTCGATCACTGACATCGTTTCGATAGCGCAACAGATTGAAAGTGATGTGCAAATCTCCGTACATGTTTCAACATCAGCCAATCAGCAGTAACGTTTCAAGAGAGGTCATAACGTCATGGTCTTAAGTAAGGTCTCAAGAGAGGTCATTTTATGCAAAACTCGAAACGGAATAAAAGCAGAAAAGGTTATTTTGACATATTCGGCTCGGTTTTTTTTTTTTTTTTTTTTTTTTAAACTGGGCCAATGAAAAAAATCGGAATTCCGATATTTCGTGGAAGAATCACATGCCTGTTAGTTACAACACAGACAAGATAAATGAGCTTCACCTTCTAGACTCACCACACAGTTTAAAATAAGCTTTTTATTGTCAATGACAGAATATACAGACGTTCCCTCACTTACCAACATTTGTTTTACAAACATCCGGAGATACGAACATCCAGTCCGAGGTCGAGTGTGAAAGTGAAATTGAAATGAAATTAAAAAACCAGGAGAAATAGAAATGGAATAAAATGTATAGAAAGGTACATCATAAATATAAGTATGAAATATGATTAAATATTATTCTGAGGTACACTTAATACTAGGCTCCGGAAGAGGAGTGTGGCTGATGTGCATTACACCGATACATTTCTGAAATCCTGCTAAAAGTTTCAAACAAGAAACAAATTGACTCCAGTATTAAAATGAACTGGATAAGAGTGAAACTCTGTAAATCTGATCAGATGCACTGTGCTGTGCTTGAGAGGAACCAGGAGTTTAAACACTGGACATATTGATAATCTACAGATGATTAGGGGAGAGGGGTTTAAAAGGTTGTGTTTAATTTCATCTCCCCCACTAGTATGAACTTTCCACCTGTGATCCGGTAATGTGCGCACGCTGCTCAGGGCAGGGGTCAGCACGTCTTGTATCGTTCCAGCAATGCACAGCCTGAAACGTATGTGCGGCCGCCACGCACCTCCAGATCCTATACAGATAACTTCATTATCTGAGACCGGGACTGGTGGGTTACATGGTGTGCCTTGGCGATGTTGAGTGGTTTTGATGTGCAGGATGATATTTACTGCGGTGTCACGGGAGGAATGGTGTCATTAATAATGATTTGTGATGGTCATGATTTAACGCCAGAAAGACTTTTAAAGCTTCAGGCGCGCGGGCAGCAGGTTGAGTCGAGTCGGGTCAACGTGGGGCTGAGTGAGACACAAACCATGAATCATATAGGGAAATGATTCACAAATAACACACCGATCAAATAGAATTATCTAGGAAGCATTACACACACTTCGGGTGAATAAATATTGTATTCGCCATAATCTGCTCCAATAACCCCCCCTTTTTTTTGACTTTACGTCTAATAACCCATGTGTACTGGGAGCAAAATGGTAGATCAAACTTACCAATTTTATTCGATCAGTCGCTCACGGTAAACAAGGTGTTCATTGCCTGTAAAAGTGAGTTTACACGGTATTTCAAGACCCCCTGCCACTGGGGAATGTCTATAATGTTCATCAGTAACAACACATTTGATTGTTCCGCCGTGCTTTAAAAAAAAAAAAGAAAAATATTTACTGTGTTCTTGGTAAATGTCCAACAACCAACGAACCATTAGAAACTGCTACAGCAAAACTATCGGATGCTCTGAATGAATGGAGCGATGAGCCAGATATGGACTTATCAGAAAGTGATGAGTATTTTTCACCCGATTCTCCTGCTCACTAACTTCATACATTTAAAGACGTTCATGGCCATGTCCTTTTGTGCAATGTGCTAAAGTTGACCTGTGTGTTGATTGGTTCAATGTGCCATATGCTAATTTTGCCATTCATGTTTATTGGCTCGATTTTACATCAGGGGAAATATTTAAAGGAACAGCACCAGGAGGGAAAATTAGTTTTTTTGTCTGTTTGTTTTTAATTATGCCGTTTTCTGTTTATTTTCAGCTTTCATGTAAGTAGTTTGGTTGATACTACAAAATGAATAACAAATACCAGTAAAACTATTTTATTGTTCTGTTATGATTCATGTTTTCCACCTCTATGGTAATAAAGCCCTTACCGTTCCACTCCGCTGTTTATCATTTTAATAAGCGCCCACCCATTCCAATTTTTTAAGCGCCCGCGGCGCTGATCACATCGAATACGGTAAATAAATAAATCAGATTATCTTCATGTCGAAGTTCGATTATAGTTCTCCGGTGCTCCTTCCAAGGGCAACCAGAAGCTGATCAGTTCAATTGTCCAGTTGTAGTGTCGCCTGTGTGTGTGTGTGTGTGAGAGAGAATATGCTTTCAATTAGACAGAGCTCAAAATCATCACCACACTGCGCGGTCAGTTATGTAATAACTCAGTGAGAGAGCGAGAGAGAGAGAGAGAGAGATTGTATACAGTACAAACTCGTATAGGTTACTTATACAAGGTTTAAACATACGTTCCCCTCTAAAGAATGCCCTGTAACAACTTACAAACAAATTCATCTAACGAAACGACTGTCTGAAACCTAGCTTGTTCGTAAGCTGGGGAGCGTCTGTATATTAACAGGAAAAGCATGTGTTTCTGAGACCATCTCACCCACTTGATGGACAGGTCAAACCTCAGAATGGGCTTCATGCCCAGTGAGACAGAGATTTCATGGCATTTCTTTTAATTAAAGTAAGAACATTTTCAATATATTACTTATTAATATGTATCACCCGGGAATAGTTCAATCCGATTGATTCACTGTATCTGGATAATGAGCAATTATTCACTGTAGGTTAGGTGGACATCACTGAAACAAAACTTTGACAAGAATTCAGAAGCACCCACTGAGACAGAAGCAAATACTAGTTATAATATAAACTACAAGGAAACATCAGGAAAAAAATTGGCACAAAAATAATTTAGGTTTATTTTTTTATATATTTTAACCACACCAGACTCTGAGTTCGGGAAATTCTGCGTGCTTTGACTGAGCAAAGCAAGGCAGATGTTAAGCTCAAATCAAACGTGAGCAAACTGGCTATTTCATTCATTTATTCCATAAAAAGAAGCAAAATATGGAATGGAAAGGACATTTATTAAGGACATTCTATTTTTAAGAATTAAGCATTTTTCCTTTCCAATAAATATGACATTATTGCCCTACTTTGAAGAACAGACCTCAAGGATGAAGACACCAGAATTGGCTACCACATGGAAGCACGAAAAATAAATAAAACCAATATTTTTATGGCTTATTTTCCACTTTCAAGTATGATGATAATGACTACATGCTAAGTGTCTTTAGTTTCAGTTCAAGCATCTTGCACTCTTAATAATGATTTTTAATCCTGACAGAGCTGACCAGTCAGACTGTGCTGTTCTTGTAAATAATGTACCAAGTATTAATTAGCCATTAGTCACAGCTAACTACAGGACCAAGAAATGTTTACTTCTCTTAAGTATATGAGAAAATTAACAAGTCAGTCAGCCCTTTTAAAAACCCCTTTTTAACATTCAGAAGAAAAAATGGTTTCACACATCTAACATTTACACAAAATGATTTCATCTCAAACTGTTTAAACATGTTTAAAATACCAAGTGTTCGATTTATCACTTTCTTGTGGACCCATTATCTTTTCTTCTGTCAAATACATGCTTTTTGAGCTGTTTTTAATCATTTTTCCGAGAAAGAAATTGCAGTACACCTTCAAATGATTTGAATAAATGGTATTAAACTACGAAAGTCTTAAAGACAGAGGAATTTTCACTTACAGATTTATATGTAAATTGCCATGCTACATTTATAAGGTAATAAAAATAAATAAATAAAAGAAACTGGTTATAAATAATGGCTTGTTTTTACATCTTTGGAAAGACTCAGTGGTATAGGGTGCTGGATTGCTGATTCTCGGGTTGGGGGTTCGAGTCCCACTCTCCACAAGGTTGTCACTGTCCCCCCCCCAGTGTAGCTAACCGGGTTATCAAAGGCAGGCCATATTCTCTCACTGTCTATGGTGTGAGACATGTAAAAGAACCATTGCTGACTTTCGTAAAGAGTAGCTGCTTAGCCGTCAGCATGTTTCTGTCCCTTGCTAAAGGGTTGTGTCAGGAAGGATGTCCAACCTAAAAACCTACGCCAAATCAAATGTACAAGTCAGATGATTCGCTGTTGCGACACCTGAAAAAGGGAAAAAGCCGGAAGAAGAAGAGGAAAGACTCAACCATTACAACTGTCCGACAACGTTTAAAGAATCCCCACAGAGAAACACTTGCATGTCTTTACTGAGATAAAACTATGAAGAAACCCCAGTCAGTGCATGAAATCGATTAAAGCTGGGAGGCTGTTTTCTGATATCTATTAACAAATAATAAAGTAGTCTTTATTATTCATGATTCTTGTGAGGTCAGTACCTGGAAATTCCATCCCGAGGCTTTGGTGTATTGACCAAGCAGTAGCATGTCCATTGTTCTGACCAAACTTTAACTAAAGGATTTAAAAAAGAGAAGATTTTGGGGGTGGAGGTCCAAAAACTATAAGTTTGTGCTTATGATCAATTAACCAAAACTCGACTGAGGGAAAGATGTAGCTCATTGTGTCCGGTAGCCAAAAGGTCGAATGGAGAGATGCAGCACTTTGCATTCTATAATCGAAAGCTCCACTGGGGACATGCAGCTGTCCATGCCGACCCCGTACAAGCTGATTCTAAAATGCTTGTATGGATGAACAAAAAAAATTCCCAAATGCACAGAAAATGCATTTCCCCTGAAAGTATAAACTACAATCACAGAAAGATATGAGTTTTGAAGCTGTTGATCCCAAAATGTGCCTAGATATTTGGCGAAATGCACTTGTCACTGGAGGTTGTTGATTTTCTTTTAGTTTTTTGAACAAGGTTTTTGCTCTATTGGACGAGAACTTTCATGACTTTTTGTGTCACTTTCTCCTTTTTCAACTCTTCAGGACAGAAAAACTGAATGTTCGTCTCTACTTGCTAAAATGTTTCAACCAATGAATATTACTACTGCGCCAAGACTTGGGCAGGGATTCTAGGCAGTGTTAGTTAATATTGCACAGTTCAAAACACACAGGCAACTGTCAATCAATCCCAATAGATATACTTATGAGCTTGTTTGTTTTGGTCAGGTGTACTCGGTAATTAAAACTCTGAAGAAGGCTTACATCTCACTTTATATTCTAGTTACCTTAGAAACCTTGTAATAATGAGACCGCAGGTTAAACGCATGAAACAAATTTACTTCAGTGTCTGAGAAAAAAAAAACAGAACTGTACCATCATAGTAGAACTTGACATGGTCTGGCAGTGGCTGGTACTCAGGGGGGAAATAAGGACCTTTGTGTTCAAGAAACTTCCACTTGATACCATGTTCATATTTCTCCTCCTCCCACCTTGAAGTACAGAAAGTATGTTTTAAGTTGCTGGAACTTGATCCAGACGGCATACACTGTGACACAGACACATTACCAACGCCATCGCTGCTGTTCCTCCTCCTCCTTTTTCTTAATCCTGAGAGCCCTGGCTGCCTCAAGCTCTTCTTTTGTCTTCTTTTTTGCTGTGAAAGGATGCTCCTCATCCTCCTTCTTCACCTTCTGAAAGATTGAAGACACCCACAAGCCCACATGTCTTAAAATGTGTGATCACACAGTTCAAAATTCTTTTGTGTTTAAACTGGATGACACTTGGGAAAGAGACACAAATGGGTTACAACCTGAGCAAGGCCCTTATTCATCAAGGCTCATAGAACATCAAAGTCAGTACCAATTTGAAAGCACTTCCTGTGCTGTCACACTTTGTCCTATTTACATATACACATTCAGCATTACAATTAAAAGGGGGATTGCAATGAAAAAGAAAAAAAATCAGAATCTATTTTTTTTGTTGTTGTTTTCCCGATTTGTTTTTTTTTTTTTACCCCCCTGCTAAATATGTTTTTCTCAACATTTTTGGCACTGGTGCAGATGACTAGTTTCGGAGCGATGAGGCTCCTGAATGGTCGAGACTCCAGCTCAAATAAGTAAATGCCTAAAATGTTACCTGCTCATTTAAATTTTTGTTTATTTGCTTGACTTAGAATGGGTGTAGAAAACAATATGCACTCTCATTTTTCAAGTACCTCTGTGTACACAAGAACATGACACATACGTAAAATTACGGGACTCATCAGATAGTAAAAATGGCACATAACAGAATGAACATAAGATGGGTAACACACGTGTGTGTGTATGTATGTGTATATATATATATATATATATATATATATATATATACACACACACACACACATACATCATACATACACATGCACATACATATATACATACATACATACACACATACATACACACATATATATATATATATATATACACACATATATATATATATATATATATATATATATATATATATATATATATATATAAAATGTGTGTGTGAGCCACTCCACCGAAAGTAGGCTTGTGTCCAAAAATGAAAAATTAGCTTTTTACACAGTCAAATAGAGGAGGTCCAAAGCTGCAAAATGCAGCAAAAAGTTTGTTGATACCTTGAAAACTGAGCGAGCTATGCCATTTCTTGTGTCAGCATTCAACTAAAAATTTCAAAAGACATTTTAGAGAAAAATGAGCACAAAGATTGCACTTCTTCCAAGATCATTAGTCCTTAGCAACCAAACATGTTTATGCACTTCAGCCATGTAAACTTTTAGAAATCATGTCTAGGAAGAGTTTTAGGAAAATAAGAAGATAATCTCGTCACTTTAATCTGATATGCCCTTTTTAAACCGATCAGTCACCGTGGTAAGCCCCAAAAATTGACAAAAAAAAAACAAAACAAAACAAAACAAAAAAAAACAAAAACTTTTTTTCCATTTCTGTTTTTTCCAATAAGATCAGTATGTATCTTTTTGACCATTATATAAAGATTAAAATGCCTTCAAATGATACTGATTGAAAAAAAACACTGTCGGGTTCAAACAATCACACTGAAATTAAAAAAACTATATAGAAGATAACCATATAACGAAACTCTGATCTCTTTATACAAGTAAGCTTCATCAACTCTGCCCTCAGCATTATCATCTTCATCTTTTTCCTGCTCAGCAGATAAAATCACATCTTCACAAAGACCATTCACACTTTTATTAAGAGATGCCTCTTCTTCATCAACATCAAAATCTTCAACACAGGTGGCATCATCATCAGTTTGTTTATATGTAAAAGGTATGAAACATTTAAGTATTTTTCAGGTCTTGACCAATTTCGTACAAAACTAAACAACCCACGATACAGCATGTCCAGTCCAGACAAGATTACACACAAATCAAATGAACAAAAAAAATCATCAATTAAAAATTAATCGAATTTTGCATGCAGAGAAAAATACCAATACAATACTCATTAAGTTTCTAAAGTACATAATACTGACCATATGGGCTTTTCTTTGACTGAATTGCAATGGAATCGTGTCTTTTTCTTAATATTCCAGCAGACCTGAGCTATCTCACACACACACAAAAAGCAGTGAGTGACTGCTCATTTGTGCATCTATCGCATCATTTGCACTCATTTGCCCCACTCCCTTCATATACTGTATTTTCTTCCATTCAAATTGCACTAGTTCATCTGGATGCTGCTAATTTAACCGTTTGCACACACTGTGTGTGTGTGTGTGTGTGTGTGTGTGTGTAACAAAGAGAGAGAGCGAGAGAGAAAATCTTCAAAGCTGAATTCCAGCGTCGAATTTAACATCTATACTAATGCTGCTAGACATCACAGATGACATTTCACTCTCCTTTTCCAGAAATTATGTGTATTTACAATCTAAGAAATAAACTAACTTAATGTTATTGAAGAGAAATCGGAGATATGTTCCGCATGCAGTATACTAGAGTCAGGAAGTAAACCAGAAGTTAACGTGTGATGGGCATTGCGCATGTGCAAGCCCGAGCTCACCAATCAGGGTGCTCATTTCAGATCTTCCTTGGCAACTAGCCTGCATTGTTTACGTACATATCATCTTTATAACCTTTATTTTATTCACTGAAACGGCATTTTAATATTAAAACAGTATCCAAAATGGAAAGACGACTTCACGACCGTTCTTCTGGTGTATGGATTATAGTATGTCCTGTACCGAACTCTGAATAATTGCAAAGAAAACCGGTAAGTTTGCTACTGTTTTTATCTAGTTTTATGAGGGTACTCGTCAGAAAAATGGAAATAAAAGACACTTTTAGTGAGTTTTAGTCAATTTCACCTGAGCAAGTGATAGTTGAATACTTGTTTTAATGGTTTATGCAAAAATCCGAATTTTGATTAAAAAAAAATCACCATTTTTACTTTTTTGGCCATATACACACATACATGCACACACATCAAAACAACAAGCTACAAAAAAATTTTAAATTAAAGAAAAAAAAACCCCAAGAAAACAGAGAAAGGAAAATGAGGATTCACAAGAATGAAGACAAGTGAAGTGAATGAATAAATGTGAAAAAGTGCAAAACTATTAATTATTTGCATGGTAGAGATTGTGCGGATCTGAGCAGATAGTTAATTCATCGCTGTGTATGAGACTTGCACCCATGCTAGTCGGCTTACACTTCTGACCAACCATATTTGCTTAGGGTTACAAAAGTCCGCAAAACAGTGTAAACACAAAGATCACAGTGATGACATCTAAACAATGAATACAGCGTCATAACGTCAGCATACTACATAGTACGTCTAAACTCAAAATTTGACTTTTTTTTTTTTGTGGGGGGCTAAAATTGAAAAAACGTAAAATGGATGAACGTAAGTCAGGGAGCGTCTGTATGTATAAGCTTTGAGAGGAATGGACAAACTATGCGCATGCAGGCTTTTATCAAATTTATGTTTAATTTCACTGAAGAAAAATTGTTAAATAATTATTCATTCATTTATTTTCTGTAGTGCATAATCCTATTTCGAAGCATGAAGAAGCTGATGCCCATCTCAGCCAATTCTGGGCATGGGCAGAATTCACCCTGGACAGCTTGCCAGCCATCGCAAATCGCTAAATAATTATTAAAACAAAAATATGCTTGAAATCTTGAACCAATATGTATATTTTTACAAGGTTTAGCAGAAATAAATGAATTAAAAATATGTACAATGTTTATAGAAAGCTTTGGAAAATAAACACACAGTTGCACCGAATAAACAACTGTTTACCACCTTCACCTGCAGGTACGCGTCCTCTATTTACGAGCTGATTTTTTTTGTTATAAATTACAGAGTCCTGGAGATTAGGCTAAAGTCAAGTTTAATTAAAGCTTCAATTTAATCAAAACTAATAATTCATCAGGTTTCCACCCTGAACAAAGAAACACTTGTTGAAACATCAATAAAAAGCTAAAAATATAACTGTAAAAAGAAATCTATGATCGTGATTAATAAAAACCAAAGTAAGTACCACAGCAGTGTAATTATAAAAATAGACAGATTTTCTTTAACTCTAAAGGGCGCTAATTCATACCAGAAACACATCGAGGTATTTTTCTGCCATTTGTTCCACGTAGAATTTCATAAGAATTCATGCAGCACTTCACACAAGTGTAAAGTAAATAATTCATTCACTCATTTAATAAGACGTTTAATCCTAATTAGGGTCACGGGGAGGCTGGAGGCACTACAAAATAAAACTGATATCCATAAAAATAAAACAAATGCACATCAGTTTTATTTTCTACTGCAGAGGTTTCCAATTCTGGTCCATGGGAACCAGCTGCTTTGCACATTTTTGTGCTTTTCTTGTTCCCAATGCACCAGTTTTAACTAATTAGCAGATCATAAAACAGTAAAAGCAGTAAAGCATGCAGGATAGGAAGTCCTACGAGACGACTGTTGGGAACCGCGGTTCAAGTGAATAAATGAAAATCACTTGTTAGTTTCACATATGTCTGGTATTTTATTTATGTGCAGTGATCTGACAAGTTCAACAGTGTGTGTGTGTGTGTGGGGGGGGCACAGTTACCACCGCAGTACCTAGTAAGCATAACAGACATGCATGACATTATGATTTGCTTCTCACTTAATATAAGCTTAAGATAAGGTGCATAATGGATCTACTTGTAATTAACAATGACATACATGCGCTTTCTCTCTCTCATACATATTATATATGTACCGTACTCGACTTGATAAGTGCCCAGGGCACTTAAAAAATTGGGGTGGGGTGGGGGTGGGGGGGGGGGGTTATTAAAATGTTACCAGCAGAGTGGAAGGCTAAGTGCTTATTATCGTCAAGGTGGAAAGCATGAATAATAACAGAACAATAAAAGAGTTTTACTGGTATTTGTATTATTCATTTAGTGGTATCAACCAAACTACTTACATGAAAGCTGAAAATAAACAGAAGACAGCATAAAAAAAAAAATAAATAAAAAAACTTTAATTTTCTCTCCCAGTGCTGTTCCTTTAAATATTTTTACTCAATGTAAAATCGAGCCAATCAACATGAATGTCAACTTTAGTACATGGCATGTTGAAAAGCACATGGCCAAAAACATGCTTAAATTTATGAAGTTAGTGAGCAGGAGAATCGGGTGAAAAATACTCAGCATCACTTTCTGATTGGTCCATATCTGGCTCATCACTCCATTCATTCAGAGTATTCACTTCAAGTCACGTTTTCAGTCAGCTGGTCATGCGCATCAGATTCGCCTGGTGTGGGTTCTTCAAACCCTTCAAAAAGATCGCTGTCATCATCAGACTGCTCGAACAATAAATGATCTTCACTGCTACTTAAATTATATTACATTAATTATATTAATCATATTACCTATCGCGGAAAGAGGATAGTTTTGACGTTTTCTCATTCTGATAACACAGGGGTCGGGAACCTATGGCTCGCGAGCCAGACGTGGCTCTTTTGATGACTGCATCTGGCTCTCAGATAAATCAGGTGGCCTTTCTTAACAGAATAACTAAGACATAATTTCGCTGTCCTGTAAATAAAAATACAGAAAAAGCCATCAAATAAAAAAAAAAACAGATAAATAAATCTCACGCATTTCAATCTATAAATCTATTTTCAACACCACTTGTCACTGTGGTGCGCAGCAGAGAGCCAATCCTTTCTATACTCCAGGGTGCGGGCGGGTTCGACACATTGAAACTCTAATTTTATTGGATTATATGCAACAGTTTGAGCAAGTTGTTTTTGGGTTAAGAGGGAACTTTCCCTCATTTTTGATCCTCTCATTTGCACGAAGCCAAGCAGAGCTGGCAAGAAAAACACAAACGGACAGACATGGATAAACTTCTACCTGCAGACCAGCTGATTGCCAAAACTTGGGATGCACTTCCTGTCAAATACCAAACACTGCAGCATGTGAGTCGTGCCGTATTGACCATGTTTGGCTCCACATGTACATGCGAGCAGTCCTTCTCACACGTGAAAAACATCGAGAGCAACCTGCGGTCACGTTAAACAGATGGATGGCTAAGCGCCTGCATGAAGCTGAACAACACCACGTATCAACCAGATTACAAAGCCATCAGCAAAACCATGCAACACCAGAAGTCGCATTAATAGCAAAAAGTACTTTTCTTGTTAATAAATAACTTCGTTATAACAATGTTGTTTAAAATAAATTCAGTCTTATTATACTCTAAAATTGTTGGTCGTCTTTTTCCATTTAGTTGTATTCAGTATTAAAATATATATATATATGGCTCTCAGAGAATTAAATTTTAAGATGTGTTTATTTTTGGCTCTCTTAGTCAAAAGGTTCCTGACCCCTGTGATAACACATCGCAGAAATGACATTTTTTAACCTAAAACTTCCTCACTTTTCTGTGCCACATGAGTTGCTCTTTGAAAAGTAATTTTATTTCATTTCATGAATGACCCAAGACAGTCACAACTTGCTTTGAAAGATTGGTTGCCTTCTTCCTTATGCAATCATAGTGCTTCCCGTTTAAGAGCCTTACCGGTCACTCTTATCCCTGGTTTCCTGCGCGCTTCAAGCCATGAAATAAGTTCTTGTTCAAGACGCATATAAACAACCTTTCTTCCTCCACCAGCCTTTCATTTTTTGTCTTGTCGCCCATTTCACGGAAATATTGTTCTTTTCGCCATTCACGTACACATTTCCGATCAACATTAAATTGTTTTGATGCTGCAGAATTTGTTGAATTCTTTGCGAATTCTATCACATTCAGCTTGAATGAGATATCATACACTTTTACACGTTTCCTCTTGTGCAACGATATTGCACCCATCATAACATCAGATCTTTGTTTAGGATTTTTTTTTTAAAAAGCAGCACCATCTGGAAAGATTCCACATTTAGTAGTTACGTCATGTAAATACGGGTTGCCTTTAGGCCAAAACGGCAGTTCCATTAAGCATGGCATCAACTTTAATATGTGATAGTTCTATTCGAGGATTTCATATTTATCGTGATATTTGGCAACCTATCCTTATTGAAAAGTTAACAACATACCATCAGCTGTCTAATCCTCACGATAGTTTTTCTGTGGCAGTTTCCAATGGTTCATCAGTTGTTGGACATTTACCAAGAGAACACAGCAAAATATTTTCCTGTTGTTTTTTTTTTAAACACGGCATAACAATCATGTGTGTTGTTACAGATGAACATTATAGACATTCCCCAGTGGCAGGGGGTGTGATGTCAGGAACTTTCACCCGGACACAACAATGCAGGAGACAGAGTATGAACAGAGATGAGCTTTATTGTTCATACAGAAGGCAGAGCACGGGGAAAACGTAGTCACTGCTGGTGATGCGGAGAAACACCAAAATCAAACAAGCTGAAAACCAGGAGCCAGAGAGATCACGGGAAACGGAGTCGCGAAGAGGGAAATCTTCAAGCGCTGGGAGAAGCGCACTGCTCGTCTTTATAGAAGGGTAGATTGGTGAGTTGAATCAGGTGTGTGACAGCTACGCCCCTCTGCCGGAGCCTGCAGTGCTTAGAATACCGTGTAAACTCACTTTTACAGGCAGTGAACACCTCATTTTACTGTTACAGAGACTGATCGAATAAAATTGGTAGATTTGATGGCCAATTTTACTCCCAGTACACATGGGCGGTTATTAGACTTAAGATTAAAAACACTGGGGGGGGGGGGGTTCACTTTACACGGTAAACTGAGACCGAGATTCCCCCTGTGACCACCAGAATTCCGCGAAGTAGGATCATCCCCCAACCGACGTATACATATATGTGTACATCATATCAATAAATACATATTCAATACTATAAATGCTTAAAATAAAAATGAAACATTAAAAACAATGCATAACATGTAAATACAATATAAATACACACACATACAGATGAAACATGCACGCACTCAGATGCGCACCTCACAAAAATGTAACTAGTTTTGATGGGAGGTTTTGAGTTGTTTTTTGTCTTGTGTTTGTTTTTTTAAGGGGGGGTTTGCATAATTGGCCTTGTTTTTGCGGTGTTTTCCTTAACCTTTTCCCCTAATCTTCCTTAATTTACTTATTTTTGAATTCAATGAATTTAAAAAAAAAAAAAAAAAAAAAAAAAAAAACTTATGCACTGAAGCTGCATGAATTAAAGCACGAAGTAGCGAGGGATCCCTGTATGTGCGTGTATATTATATATATATATGACACAAATTCACGTTACAAAACCGCCATCTCAAAAATTTAAACAATGCGCCAGTTGCTCTCCCATTGGCCATTTCCCAACAACCCGCCCCGCTGGCCTCCCATTGGCTATCTCCCAACATCACACCCCGATGGCCTCCCATTGCCTAGGAGGATGACGCAGCTCCCTCCCATTGGCTATTATGGAGCTGCATCTCCATAATACCCATGATGCTTTTCATGTAAAGAACAGAGTTACTTTTGTTTCGTGAGTTTTTCGAGTGTGCTCATTGCAACTTTATTTTTTGGCTCAGGCTTTTAACCTTGCATAAACATTTGTAAGATTATAACTCTGCTAAGACGACATGGTCAACACGCGCGCACACACACACGTGTGCGCACACACACACGTGTGCGCACACATACACGTGTGCGCACACACACACGTGTCTTACACACACTGCGTGTGCACACACACACTGCGTGTGCACACATACACGCAAAGTCGCACACACACACGTGTGCGCACACACACACGTGTGCGCACACACACACGTGTGCGCACACACACACGTGTGCGCACACACACACACGTGTGCGCACACACACACACACACACACACACACACACACACACACACACGTGTGATTCCCAGTGCGAGTGAAAAGAAGTGGGCTCATGGCATGCAGTTGAGTGATATCGCAAAGGAATATAGCCAAACCCGTCTACCATCGGTACAATATTGAAGCAGAAGAAGGCCTAAAAAGGTATACTTACCATTTTTCAAAGGTTTAGGGGGTAGTATTGGGGGCAAGATTGGGGGCCTTGGAACAAATCACGTGTTTTACATGTGAAATGAGGTTCAACTTACGAAAAATCCAGGTTACGAAACCACTTCTGGAATGGATTAATTTCGTAAGCTGAGGTACCACTGTATACATAAATATATATACAGTTTTCGACGTAATAAGCGTCCTGCCCCAATACGCACCCCCCCCCCCTCAAGTGTTTATCTTCCGTCTAATAACTGCCCATATCTACTGGGAGCAAACTGGGTTATCAAAGGCGGGCCATGTCTCTCACTGTCTATGGTGTGAGGCATGTAAAAGAACCACTGCTGACTTTCGTAAAGAGTAGGCTGCAAAGTCGTCAGCGTGTTTCTGTCCCTTGCTAAAAGGGTTGTGTCAGGAAGTAAAAACCTATGCCAAATCAAAACGTGCAAATCATTCGCTGTGGCGACCCCTGAAGAAGGGAAAAAGTCGAAAGGAAAATCATCATCATCTACTGGGAGCAAAATCATAGATCAAACTTACCAATTTTATTCGATCAGTCTCTGTTACTGTAAAATGAGGCGTTCACTGCCTGTAAAAGTGAGTTTGCACAGTATTTCGAGACCCTCTGCCACCGGGGAATGCCTATAATGTTCATCAGTAACAACACATTTGATTGTTCCGCTGTGCTTTAAAAAAACAAGAAAATATTTTGCTGTGTTCTCTTGAGAAATATCAAACAACCGATAAACCATTAGAAACTGCTACAGAAAAACTGTGGGATGCTCTGAATGAACGGAACGATGAGCCAGATATGAACCTATCACAAAGTGATGAGGATTTTTGACCCGATTCTCCTGCTCACTAAATTCATAGATTTAAAGACGTTCCTGGCCATGTGCTGAAGTTGACATTCGTGTTGATTGGCTCAATTTTACTTTTGGGAAAATGTTTTTTTTTTTATTTATTTATTTATGCTGTTTTCTATTTATTTTCAACTTTTATGTAAGTAGTTTGGTTGATACCACAAAATGAATAACACAAATACGAGTAAAACTCTTTTATTGTTCTGTTATTATTCATGTTTCCCACCTCGATGGTAATAAGCACTTACTTAATTCCACTCTGCAGGTAACATTTTAATAAGTGCCCACACACTCCAATTTTTGAGCGCCCTGGGCGCTTATCACGTCGAATATGGTGTGCGTGTGTGTACACACACACACACACATGTATGTATGTATTTTTATATATATATATATATATATATATATATATATATATATATATATATATACACACACACATATACACATACACACACAAACGTTTTTCGAGGGTTCATTTCCAGCCCTTCCCGCGGATCAAGAAATTCCACGAGTTATTTACCCGGAAATAAAGCCCTGTGTATTATATTACATTTGCGGATTATTAACGCCAAAGTAAAACCCTATGTATCATATTACATGTGCTAAAATATGCTTCTTAAACATTCTATAGACAGTCTGATTCATTAATACAGTAATGTAGTAAAATGTAGTGATGATCAATTAAAAACTTTTTAATTTTGTACTGTGATATTTATTGATAAAATATATAAACAGTATACAGTGTGTCTATATATATATATATATATATATATATATATATTCACTGCATAATGGCACCCTACTGCAGCATAATGTGTTCCTTCATGTATATCAAGCAGTTCTACTTTTTCATGCAGCGTCATTACCTTTTTCTGGTGCTTAGGCTCCTTACCAGAAGCCTGAGAAGATGCAAGGCATTTGAGTGGCATCATAGAGCTTAACTGGTAATTAAAAACGCGCATAAAAAAATTTAAAAAAATCCACATTGACAACTTGTGCAGGAATAAGAAAAAAAGGGCATATACATTATTTCAATCAATCAGCATGAGGATGAGAGCGCCACTGCCAACTAGTGGAGTGGAGGTGTAATTTCACTTAATTCTCGTACTCTGTTCCAGAAAAGCATGTTCCCCAGGGTCAGCCCCCAACTCACCCACCCGCTGGCATCATACCACACCCCACTATTTGAGAAGCACTGATACACACACACACCACTGTATATGTATTTTAGCCTCAGGTCCTAAAATCCATGTGGATTAACATATATAATCTACCTAAAGACTGCTGCAGATCAAGTGTACCCCTTTATGGCCACGGTGTTCTCTAATGGCAGTTGCCTGTTTCAGCATGGAGGTTTCACCTGGCAGCTTACTGAATACTTCTCCCTCCTCTCTGTGTGTCTTGTGTGAAGTGCTATGCTGCTATTTATAACCGTTCAGATCTCTGAAAAACACCTGAATACATTCTAACTTTAGGCTGTTAGAACAGGTGAACTTGTAAGTGTTTGCGTATGAGACGTCTTCAGGGCAGGAACGTCATACACAAATATTTGCAAGTTCATCTGTCCTTACAGCCTAAAATTAGAATGTATTCAGTTTATGATTTGCTCCTCACTTAATATTAGCTTAAGCTGAAGTGTATATTTAACAAAAAAAATATCCAACCACATAGTGGTTGGACTTTTTTTTTTGTTCAATAGACTCTGCATTCTGCTCCAGCTTCAATCAAATGTTTAATGACCGTTTAATTTCTTCATCAAATAAGCCCTTCCTGTAAAACGGTCTGTAGAATGTCCATCAACAAAATAATTTGAGAAAGGATAGGACAAAACCCTTCAAAAATCAATTCTAGACACTCATTAGCTTGAATGACTAAATCACTTTATTCACACGTCTCCGTGGAAAGAAACTTGAGATGGTATAATCTTTTCGGATTGTTTTTTTAACTTCATTACCGGCAGCTTATCTCCAAATCTAGCAAACTCTTATTGTTAATAATAGTAAAGTCTACCTTAGGTTTCGCTTCTGACTTTATCTTTTTTTCCAAACCCCAGCTTCCTTCGTCTTCTTGTGGGGTTTTCATCTTCTTAGGCCTACAGGACAGAAAGCAACATTTAATACAATATGTAGGCAATATATCAGAGTATGATCATATGTGGACAAATAGTGCATTTTTTACCGGACCCACGTAAGTTTTGTTTTGTTTGTCCACTGCCTCAGATAAAATGTGATAAATAACATTTACGCCATTTGTCAAATGCCCATCATCTTCCTCCACTTAATCCGGAACCAGGTCGTGGGGGCAGTAGACTAAGCAATGAGGTCCAGACGTCCCTCTCCCCAGCAACTTCCTCCAGCTCTTCTGGGGGTAGGGGGGGGCGCACACATCGAGGCGTTCCCAGACCAGCCGAGAGACATAGACATTACATTTTTAACCTCATAAAACTGAGTAGTTGAGGGTAATGGGCCATGGTCAAGGACCCAGCAGTTACCGATTGATGGACTGGGATTTGAACCCTCAACCATCTGATTGCTAACCCACAGCCTTAACCACAGAGCTACCACCATGTAATGCAATGATTTAATCGTCACGTATTAAATTAAGCACATTTTTACAGAATAAACAGAAGCAATCTGAGTGTGCAAAGCTCTGCCTAGCCAAAAATAATAATAAACAGACCACCCTCTGCTGAGCCTGGTATAACACCTCACTTTAGAAAAGATCATTGTACAATGTTCAAGAATTACTTAAAAATTCCTACAGTTCGAATTTCATCAGAATAATTAAACGAAACCGTCCTGGTCTAAAGCACACCCTCTGGTCAAATCTTAAAAATTTGCATACAACTTGTGTAATTCCAATAACAAAACAAACTAACCAATCAAAGGTGAAATTTAACCTCCTTAGTGGAGGCAACAAACACAACTAAACAAACAAATCCTGAAATACAACGTTTCTAATCTAGAACATTGTGTTTGTGTCTTTGATGACATCAAGCAAGCCATGCCTTGCATGAAAACTAATATTCCAGGTTGGTGCCTTTATTTTCTTCCTATGCGTTAAACCATGAGGTGACTGAATGTTGTGTCAAAAATTAATCTGTACTGCAGTGTTTCACTGCATTTTTGTTTGCACTTAAATTCTTCAAGTGATTGCTTCTGATTCAGAAAAGACTGTTAGTCACTAGTTCATGCTAAACAATACAGCTGAAAAAAACCTCTACCATAATGCAACTGGCTGCTTGGCTGGCAGGGGTTCAGAAGTACACTCAAGGTACAGCTAATGTTATTATAGTGCTTACCGTTCGTCACAGGGCATGATCAGAGTGTTACTTCAATTCCGACTTCCAAAGAAATGCATCTTGGTCTGTATCCCATCTATTCGATTTCTCTTATGTATTTCTCACCACACAGATCAATTATCTAGTGTGAAATTCTCACTATTAATACTAGCGTCAGCCAATAACAAGAACATCAAACCTGCATCTGGAAATTAGAACCTGCATCTGGAAATCCGACTTAAAAGAAAGAGCAGTGGATTTCATCTTTTCTGTACTACATAAACAACGAATGCGAGTTGTCGTGCAATCTTCCTGGAATAATTACTCCTTTTATATTTTGAAGCATGAGGTTTTTAAGTAGGAGAATATTACGGTGATATTTTGACGTGAAGCTATCACACTGTTTAAACAAACAAAATTAAGCCTATTTGTTTTGTGAAAGTCAACGTGAAGTCGTTTTTTTTTTCTTTCCGTGTTTATTAAAACTACTAAACATGTCCTCTCAGTTACATACTTAAAAAAAAAAAACTCCAAACAGAGAATCTTGTCCAAGGTGTCGGGGCTACCTATTTGTCCACTCCTGACATTACACAAACAAGAAGCTGAACAGTTTTACACGAAAGTTCCAGTGCTTGATATCCGAGCTCAGTTCTCTGTAATCTTCCAACTCACACTGAGGTTATTCTCAACTGTCAATATGAAATTTGATGTGAATAGAACAGCATTTTTTTTTTTTTTCAAAAAACGCTGACACCATTTCAATGAAACTTCAGAGCAACATAAAATAGACCTCTGAATTGAATAAATTGCCACTTTCAGTATCCTCCAAAGCAAGTCCACATCAACCAGCACACAAAGAGCACATACAAACCGATGTCAGGCTGAGTGATTTTCTAAACAAGGCTCAGTGCCTGTATTTCAAAGCAGATTCCCTGCACCGGTTGACTGCACGCTCACACTCTCACATTCAGATTCAGCACAGAGGAAACAAGCAGGCTAAGCAAGGCTTCATGTGTACTGAATAGGCTGATTTAACTCCGGTACACTGCCTGTACACAAGTCACAGGGGGTAAATAGGATTAACTTCGGACTAACGTAAAGCAGAACATTTACTACTGATGCATAAAAAAAAAAAATAAAATAAAACAAGAGAAGCTCGTTCGACAATGCTACTGGGAAGAAATGGCTAGTAAAAATGCAAAAGGCTTGTAGAGCTGTGTAATGTGGCAAAATAATTCACATACGCAGAACACAATGTTAGGTTGGGATTTAAAAAAAAAAAAAAAATCATAAAAATGGGGGAATTTTTAGCTACTAATTTTTTTGTGGAATCTTTGGTGTAGTGGTTAGGGTGCTTGGCTCATAATAGAAAACTCCTGGTTTAAAATTCCTGCTAAACCCGCACTGTGCTGGAACCAGGATGAAGTCTTAACCACAAGTGTGCCTGCCCTCCCCCACAACAGCTGTATAAAAGGGTACCAGTAAACATACTGGAAAGGTAACCTGTCATAGACTAGCACCGTATCCAGGAAGAGTTGAATTTTTAGGTGCTTCATAGTCTGGAAAAGGGGTTAAGCCCTGGTTCTGATGAGCTCTAAGACTTGGGTGTATGAAGGCCAATAGACTTTATATCGTTCAGGAGTTTCGCTCCTGAAAAAAATTCAGTATTTACCCAAATGTCATAAATTGTCTGTTCGATTTTCCTGTTACATCAATGTTCATGTGTCCACAAAATAAATAAATAAAGTGGCAGGAAAAATACACTGTGTGCAAACATGCAAACATTTTCACTTTTAGGCAATGTCTAAATATTTGATGTGGCAGCGCTCAGGGAGTGGTTGGGGGATTAGGTATCATCACCCTGTTAACTCTGATGAATTAAAACTAAAAAAAAATGTATGAAATTTATTGAATTTATCACATAACACAATTCTAGCATGTTTTCTTAATTGATGCAATTTTATTAGGTATCGATTTTTAGACCATGATTTATACAAACAGAGGAAACAAACAGATCTCTTTCAACATCACCGAAGATTGGAATAAAGGCACTGTGGTTACTCTGAAGGGATTTTGAGCTCAGTGACCTAAAGATGTTTTTCAGACATATGAGGGCTACATGACCACACTCCTTGTCTCCGTCTGCTTGTATGTGTCATTCTGCACTGGCAATGTCATTCCAACTGAACAGGCCAGACTCATAACAAGCCCTGTTTTAGGATAGAGCTGAAACATTGCCTCAAACTCTAATGCAGGCAGTTATATAGAGGGAGAAAAAAAATGTGCCAGTTAAGAAAATAGGGACTTGAAGCACACAAGTAAGCTGTCCAAACTCTGAATTAAAAATAAGATGGAAGAGAGGTTCTTCAGGAGAAATGAGAGACGCAGGGTCTCAACTCCGTGATGGTAGAATTCAGAACCCAGACCTGATTATGTGCTCAAACCCTGTCTTCCACAGGGCAGCCGAATATTTTCCACTCCAAGTTCAACTGGATTGCAAAGAACTTGGCCATAAACACCACCAGCTACTCCTGACACCAATCAGGCTGGAGGAGTGGAAGGTCATTACCACGCTTCCCAAAAAAGTTCTTTTTACCGGACTGGATAAAGAGCTCCATGTCTTAGCTGAGCAATGTGTGGGCAGTAGTTTCATCTCCAGATATGAAAGGAAGCTACCATCATCCCTGCTGCCCAAAAGATCCACGTCAAAGCCATGAATAATTTAAAGGCCACTTACTGCTATCCCTGCAAATGCTTGAGGATGGAAGTTGCTTGGGCGCTTCCCATCATGGGGCGAGAGTCTGGTCTCAATTTCAATTTGCCTACAAGCTGAAACAAAGGGTTGAGGATACCAATCGAACTCTTCTGAATACAGTGGCTAGAAACCCTGACTCTTTTGAACAGCCAGTACACACATGCAGCACCACACCTAAAGATTTTTCAAAATACAGACACCAACATGTCATACTGAACCATTTTAAATCCATCAATAGCTTTTTATACACAAGGGAGACAGAATTCCAACTTTTCTATAGTCCGAAACCATCTGTCACTTTTTAAATATGATGATAACATGTGACCCACCTGACAATATACAGGCAGTACGTGAACAACATGGTGCTCTGTTCAAGAAGAGCTCCCTGGAACTGAACATCCGCAAGGTTAGAGTTATGGTATGAAGGGCACCGAGCACTTGATACCCCTACATCATCTGACTGGACCGTTCAGACCAGCAGTTGGTGGAATAAATTGAGATCTGGGTTGAGACAAGTACCTGCATGTCGAGACTGACCAGATCCTGTCTGTTACAACATGCATATGAGGGTGACAAAAATGCCCAACAGTATAGATTTTATTTATGAAAGTTGAAAGCTTTAAATATTTTAACAGCAAATGTACTGAGAATTCACTGAATCAGTGCACACATTTCAGATGATACTGTAATTCAACTTCCTCAACATGAAAAGCCAGAAAGAGGGAAAAACCCTCATAAGAATTACCAAGAAATCACCAAAGCCAACCCAACTCAGACCTTTATAGTCATGCTTTCGAAAATGATATTTCACATTACCTTCTCCACTGCTTGCCCTCAGTCTGAATCACAATCAGGTTACACTAGTTTACGTGAAGTATCAGAGCTTCAGGTCTAATGGTGTCTAAATTACACTGGGTGAAAGTACAACAGGTACCGAGTCTGTAAAATAACTAGAATTTAAAATCTAGAATCCAGGCCCACCATTAAAGAATTCTCAGCAATAAGGACAAAAGCTTACTAAATACATTATCTGAGCAGGTTTCATGCAACATTAGTCGTTTTATATTCATATTATTAAATGTAGTAACAGCATCGCTGGTTTTCTGGAGAAGACGCTTTTTGACGGACATGCTTATCAATCCCATGTAGTACAGAAACTGTTTCACATCCAATAACAATTGTATTCTTCAGCAAAATATACGGTACTATGCTGTTTTAGAAAATGCAATTACTATCTGAAAGATGCACTTCTGCCCTCCATATGTAATGTCAACTTTCCGAAGAGGACATTTTTGATGAACAAAGGATCCCAATAAAGCCACAGATGATAAAGTTCATAAGCAGCAGAACAGTTTTTACAGATTGTCTGAAAATAACCCTTCAAAAGTGAAAGTTAATAATTAGTAGTGCAATTCAGAATTTTATCAGGTAAAAATTACTGTTTTTTCATGCAAAGAATTGAATTCTATTCTTGATCAAAATTTGAGCAATATTTTCCTCCGATTACCATATCAGAATTGAGAAAACATTTCACTCTAGTAAGACTGTCTATAGAATGTGCTTAAGAAGTATATATTTTAGTGCATGTAATATCATACATAGGGTTTTAACAACGCATCAATAACTCGTGGATCTCGTTCATGATCTGCAGGAAGGGCCAAAACCAAACCATCACAAAAAACGGGGACCTACTGTACAGTAGGCCCTTGACTATTCGTGGTTTTGCACTCGCGGTTTGAGTATTCACGGACTGCCGAGCAGCGCGCACGTGATTCAAATTCAGCCAATGGTGGTTCTCCTTCCTGCTGATTGGTTGAGGTGATGTAACGCCTCATTTTCCTCATTCGCGCACAAGTTGGCAATGAGCCTTTTTTAGTGTGTTTTAATTACCAGTTAAGTTCTATGATGTCACTCAAACGCCTGCTTAAGCACCAGAAAAAGGTAATGAGGCTGGATGTCTCTTCTGAAGAAATAAGACTTTCTCCGGAAGAAACGACAGTTTCCACTGAAGTCATGTCCTTGCTGAAGAGGAATACTGTAATGGTTTGAACTGTTGTAAAACACTCCACTATTAAAGTCTTTTTCAATTATTATTCCAGTACATGACCTCAGGTAAATGTTTAAAATGTTTGTGTGTTATATTTTATTTACTGTGGTGTAGCATGTTTCTCATTTTGTTCATACAATTTATTACATTTCTTGTTCTTTCATGTCCCTTTTGTTATGGTCTGTGTTTTGGGGGACTTTGATTTTGGCACTGTGCCTCTAACTGTTTACTTCCTGAGGGGGCATGGCTGAGCTGTTCAGGAGCACACACCTGAATTCACGATTCTCATTTACTCCCAATAAACAAAAGCACGCTCACCCCTGCGCCAGAGGATTAACTCAACATCACCGCTTCTTTGGTTTGTAACGCCTCTTCCTCTATCACTAAAATTCTGTTTTGTACTACGTCTCCGGCCGGGGGGGCTCGGAGTTAATATCTGAATTCAGTCATCTCATGCCTAATGCAATACTCTAGTGAGCGTTTTTGAAAACTACAGCACTGTACGTTTATAAAGAGAATGCATTGAAATGTGTTTTTATGCATATGCTGTATAATGTTTATATTTTAGCATCAATAAATATAACAGTAAAAATTGAAAAGTTTTTCATAACCATTACTACATTTTACTACATTAATACTGTATTAATGAGTAAGACTGTCTATAGAATGTAATAGATGTAATAGATACATAGTATTTTACAGCTGCTCATTCCCGCATGCGACGTGATACATGGGGTTTTTCTTCTGGGTACAGAACTCGTGGATTATCTTGATTCGCGGGAGGGCACCGAACCGAACCCCCACGAATGTCAAGGGCCTACTCTACATTGTTTATTTTTTTCAACACATTCATCAAGGTTGCACATCTTTAAAATAAGACTAACTAGTATGTTTATATTCTGGGAAACAGAACCAGTTAAATTAATCGTTTTAAAAAAATAGCTCCGTTCAGAACAAATAATTGTTTGAAGAAGCTTGTATTAACAATAGTGTTTTAATGTGTAAATATGTAAATAATGGACGCAAGCTTTAAAGTTTGGATTTAATTCTTCAGAAATTCTTCAGAAAGAATTTCATTGAAATCAATGAATCACTTTACACCAGCATTGCTTTTAGCACATGGCCCTCCACTTACGAAAACCTCTGCGTATGAAAAATCCAGGTTACAAAAAACATTTTCCGAAATGTTTGTCCTCTTTTTACGAAAAGTGCCAAACGTGCCATTCAAAATTCAAACAATGCGCAAGTTGCTCTCTCATTGGCTGTCTCCCAACATCCCGCCACACTGACCTCACATTGGCCAGGAGGGAGCTGACCTGTACCCATACTTCCTGTTTGTCACACGCATGAAGGAGAGTTGAACAGGACTGTTGACTTTTTTTTAGATTGATCAGCGTTATATTTCGTTATCGCTGAAACCCCTCTACAATCGGGACCATATTGAAGCTGAAGGAGACCTTAAAGCGAAAATACAGTGACGGAGGCGATTATTTCAGCACGATATTGAAGCAGAAGGAGCATGAGCAGAGCGCTCCTTGGGACAAGACCTCCGGATCTTGCAAGGAAGCAAGTTAATATTGACCTCTGATCTTTCAAACAGGTACTGTATTTCCGCTTTAAATACAACATTCTGTCCATTTAAACATTTAAATACAATCGTTCCGTCAGCTGCGCATTGCTTGTGGGCGGAGCCCGCATTCGGCAAAACACACCAGAGAGACAGAGTTTTGTGTGTGAGAGAGCGAGAGAGACTGTGTGTGTGTGTGTGTGTGTGTGTGTGTGTAAGAGAGATAGAGAGAGACTGCCTACAGAGTCAGTCAGAGATGAAAGGAGTCTTAACTCTCTTTCGAGAGAGCACAATGCATCTTATTTTTCGTTTTTTAAGTTGTTTAATTCAGTAAAATGTTTAATAAATGTGGCACGTGCCGCCAAATGTAAGCAAAAGCGGAGCACGCCAGAAATGTGTATTGTGTGTCTGTGAGAGAGACAGAGAGAGACGGTGTTGTGTGTGTGTGTGTGTATGTGCATTAATAAAAATGTTTAATAATGGTTTAATTAATAAATGTCAATAAAATGTTTAAATGGTTTAATAATTTTTTTTTTTTTACTTTTAACACATTTCATACATATTTCATACAAAATTGGTGTACTTTTATCATTTTTAAAGGGTTTATGGGGTAGTGTTGGGAGCCTTGGAACAAATGACGCATTTTACATGTAAAATGCGCCTCTACTTACAAAAACTCCAGGCAACGAAAAAGGCTCTGGAACGGATTAATTTCGTAAGTAGAGGGCTGACTGTACTACATTTGTTAACATGAGACCAGGGCATGTTTTTACGCTTCAGATGTAGTATTAGCACGGACATGACAATCTTGTGTCCGTTATGGAAATGTCTGGTGGTTGATCTAGGTGTAATGAGCTAAAAGGATCAACTCCATGAAAAAAATGTTAACTCTACATACCAAGCAAGTAAGCAGTCACCATTAAAAAAACATGCAAAACTTGTTTGCTACTCTCTTAACATGCATTACAAAAACATAATTCAGTTTAGTAAATCGACTTTTAAAACATTTGCAACTCAACACAATGTGCAATCTATATAAGATTTAAAATACCATCTACAGAGTCACTGACACTCACCCGCTTCTTCCACACCTACTTCTTGGTGGTGGAACTGACTTCAGATAAATTAAGCAGATTACCAGGTCTTAGGTTTCAGTGTTTTTTTCAGTATGGTTCATTTTAAATGTACGAGGTAAGAAAGACTTCAGATTTAAGTCACGTTTAAGTCCTAATACAGATAACAATAGCTGAAGCATTAGAGAGTTCATTAATTAGGCAGGTTTTCTTCAGTTCTCTTCGTGTTTGACAACTTTTTAAGTCAGACAAGACCTAAGAGTCTAGCAATCCCCTGTAAGAACCAACATGTTAAAGATAATATCTTACACTGTAAAAGAATCCTTTAAATCCTTCCCGAACACAATAAGATTTGAATCATCTCCAAAATTAAAATGAGTCCGTCTTGTTCAACGCACCACTTCTGGTGGTAATTTAATGAAAACTATGTAAACTTTATGGAATCCTGCTTACAACTAAACCAAATATGGTAAAAACATAAGTTCATTGCAATAGTTGTTGGAACCAGTTATAAAAATAAAGTGAAAGCGTATACACCCCCCACAATCTCGTTTTTAAACATGGGGTTACAGAAACTAAGAATTTTTACAGGGCGTCTATTCTTCTGTTCTTGGGACAAATAACATAGGTGTAGATCACTGATTAAATCTGACATATTTATACATTTAAAACTCAAATGTAGGAGTCATCATTTTGTGTTTGCCAACTTTCATGCCTTGTTGTTCAAAGGATTTCAAACTTACATAGAACGTGTGGTGGGGCTGCAAGAACCATCACTTGACTCCAGCTTTCTTTTCCCATTGTTTCTTTTAATTTTTTCCATAAATTCGCCATCATTTTCTTCCTCCTTCACTCTGCCAAAAACAGAAAAACAGAAAGGAATGAGGATAAAGATGGAACAGAAAATACAGTCATACCTCACCTTACGAAATTAATCCGTTCCAGAAGTGGTTTAGTAACCTGATTTTTTTGTAAGTTGAGCCGCATTTTACATGCAAAAGGCCTGATTCGTTCCACGGCCCCCAATAGTACCCCCTAAACCCTTTAAAAAAAATTATAAAAGTACACCTATTCAGGCCTCCTTCTGCTTCAATATCATACCGATAGTAAACATGTTTCAGCCATATTCTTTTGCGAGATCACTCAACCGCATGCCACGAGCCCACTTCTTTTCACTTGCACCGGGAATCACACATGTGCGTGTTGACCATGTCTTCTTAGAATCTTACAAATGTTTATGCAAGGTTAAAAGTCTGAGCCAAAAAATAAAGTCGCAATGAGCACACTCGAAAAACTCACAAAACAGTAACTCTGTCCTTTACTCGTGTTCGAACTCCATGATGAACAATGGGTCGAAGGCACACGAAAAGTATCATGGGTATTATGGAGATGCAGCTCCATAATAGCCAATGGGAGAGCAACTTGTGCATTGTTTGAATTTTTTAAATTATGTGTTTCGTAACGTGAATTTTTTTCGTACCAGAGATGGAAATTTTAGGTAAATGCCTTTCGTAACTTGGATTTTTCATTTGTTGTGTCTTTCGTAAGGTGAGGTACCACTGTACTTATACCGGGCTCATTATCTTTTGAAAATCTGAAGGAAAACCAATCATTGCCTAGTGTTAAAAACATAGGGGTGTGGTTTTATTCTGAATGATTAAAATTATGCTTCAGAAAGAGAAGCAAGATTACAATAAGTTCTGTGTGTTCAGTACAGTTCATTTTTTCCAGCCACATTCAAGTCCTAATACTGATAACAATAGCTGAAGCATTAATCCTGTCTTCGAGTGTCAAATAATTATTTTGCCCGAACTCCAACTTTGATCCAGATCCACACCTCTGGTGCTAACAGACATACAAACCGCAGGTAAAACATAACCATGTTGAAGGTAATACTAATCAATGCTACGAGAGTTAGCTATGAAGAAGATAAACTAAAATCACATGCAAAATATATTTTTTCCATTATCTCATTTTTAAGCAGGGTGTCACAAGAGGAACAATAACTAAGAATTTCACAGCCAGTCTGTTTCTCGGTTCGTGTGACAAATAATCTGAATGAAGATCACTCTGATATTCACACCGACCGATTTACATTCAGACTCTAGAATGCATGAGCAACCTTTTTTGTGATTTAATACATACGTTTAACAATTGCATGATTTTAAATAGCTACCATCACGCAGTATGTTTCACACAACAGGTGTCAAACTCATGCCACAAAGGGCCATGTAGCTGCAGGTTTTTGTTTCAACCAAAAGGCAGCACACCTGACTTTGCTCATTTAAACAACTGATCTGAGTCTTCCGGCAGTTGCTTGGTCAGTCTCTGTACAGAGCAAACAGATTGACCAATCAATTGCCTGAAGTCTCAGATTGTTAGTTTAAACGTGCTGCTACCTGGTTGAAACAAAAACCTGCAGCCACATGGCCCTTTGTGGCATGAGTTTGACACCCCTGTTTCACATGGTGCTTTCAAAGGAAGCAACTCGTTTCTCTTACCAGCCAATTCGCATGTCGCTGAGTGGAAAAGTGTTTGTGTGAACAGTTTGTGTGTTCTGTTGCCTCGGTAACTCATTTGCATGTTACTGACCAAAAATCTTTCTGGAAGAAACAGCACTGAGCAAGTTTCAAAAACAGGTCTGAGAGAGTTGTTATTTATTATTATTATGTTTCGAGTTTGTGTGTTGCTCTTAACATATACAGCTGATTAATATCATTATTGTACAGAAAGTACAAAATGGAGACTCTTGTGCGTCATGAACTGGGAACAGTTGTACAAATAAATCACAGGAAGTGACCATTTCAGAAACATGGGTTCAAGCATGGTGGTTCGGATATTATGTTACCATGGACATTTTCTGGGTGCCAACAGTAAGCACAGGATAATTAGACCTGGAAATATAGAAGCTCCCCAGCTTACGAACGAGTTACATTCCGGATGGCCGTTCGTTAGATGAATTTGTTTGTAAGTCGTTCTTTAGAGGGGAACGTATGTTTAAACCTTGTATAAGTAACCTATACGAGTTTGTACTGTATACAATCTCTCTCTCTCTCTCGCTCTCTCTCTGCATAATCATCTTATTTCATTCTGTTAAATTTATCATTTATTGGTTCAAGGTGCAAACCTTCCAGGAAGAGAAGCAGAACCGAAACATTTGTGAACTCCTGCCAAACGTTTCAAAGAAGAAACAAATTCACTAGAGTATTATAATGAACTGGATACGATTGAAACTCTCTGTAAATCTCATCAGCTCCGCTGTGCTGTGCTTGAGAGGAACCAGGAGTTTATACACAAGGCATAATGATATTGATCAGCCACACCCCTCTGCCGGAGTCTAATCAAATAATTAGGTGTACTTCAGGATAATGTTTAATCATATTTCATACTTATATTTATGATACATCTTTCATGGGTTTTATTCAACTTCTATTTCTACTCGTTCTTCAATTTCATTTCATTTTTGACCTCGGACAGCCCTGTTCCTATCTCCGGATGTTCGCGAAACAAATGTTCGTAAGCTGGGGAGCGTCTGTATTAACTTCTTTGTCCATTTTTATGTGAGCAGATGAACTAAACTTGAGTTTATTGTTTTCCGACACAAGGTTTTGGTCAACTCTGTATTTGGCGGCATGGTATCTTTCAGCTGCAATTGCTATTCAGTTCATTTCCATGGCAAACATTTCACTTTTTGTTTGCGAAAATTTCACATCTCATGGCTCACTTTGCGTGCAGTCATTGATTTCACACAGTTAATTGTCACTTCACTTGTGAATTCAGCTTCACATAGAAAATGTTCTTTTACAAAGAAAGTGTGGTGGAGCTGCAAGGACCATCAATATTGCTTTTCCAAACCGTTCCTCTTGTTGTTACCATAAAGTCACCATTTCTTTTCCCCTTCACTCTGCCAAACAGAGAGACAGAAAGGAGTAAGAAAAAAAAAGAAAACCTTATTTGTCCATTACCTTGGGAAATTCTAAAAACAGCCAATCGTTACCTAATGCAAAAAACACGAGGACTTTTATCAATCATCTGTCTAAAGGATATCTTGCTTCAGAGAGAATCTGCATACTGCTTTGTTTCCGAACTGTCACCTCAGTTCACAGATTTTGCAGCCGTGATGTTATTTTCCAATAATTAAAATTTACGCTTCAGAAACAGAGGCGGCATAAATTGGCAAACACAGACATCTGCTTATGTTTCGTACACACCTCACTACCACCTGCTTGTGAAAATCAAGTTCCATTTCTTCTCGTACATCCAAATATAGATAGTTGAAGCATGAAAGAATTAATTAAAGCAGCCAGGATTTTAAATTTAAGGATTTTTATATTCAAGTCAAATTTTAGATCAAACAGGGGGTTGATCACTCGGAGGGTAGAAACTTTCACCAAATCCCGCGATCCCAGTATGAACCAAAATGTTAAAGATCAGCTTGTCTCGCCCTGATAAAAAAAATCCTTTTAACAATTCTGGTTATTCAACTCTGGTAGTAATTTCATGAAAATTTGAACATTACTTTTTGCAAAGTCCATCAAACAGACACACCAACCAGGGACAAAACATAACCTTCGTGGTGGCGGTAACCTGCTAATTTAAAATTTTAATGACCGCTAGAACCAGTTATTAAAAAAAGCACATGCAAAATATTTTTTTTGTCATCTCATTTAAGCATGGTGTCGTGGGAGGAACAGGAAGTAAAAATTTCACAGGGAGACAGTTTCTCTGTTCATGTGACAAATAACCTGAAATTAAATCTCAACTATTCATACATTTAAAACTTTAGTGCATGAGTAACCATTTTTGTTTATTACTCTACATGCCTGACATCTCAATAATCTTGTAAGTATAGTCAAATTTTAAATTCAAAGGAGTTACGACTTACACAGAAAGTGTGGTGGACCTGGATGGATCATCACCCAACCCTGACTTTCTTTTAGAATTCTTTTCTTTCTTCCGTGGCATAAAGTCAGCATTATCCGTTTCCTTTTTTTGCATTCTATCAAAAAGCGACACACAGAAAGAAGTGAGGAGAAAGATTAAGCAGAAAATAGTTATTACGGGTTCATTAACTTCTGAAAATCTAAAAGACAATTAATCATTGTCTAATGCCAAGAACATAATTACTTCAATTAGACAATATTGCTTAATTGGCACTGATAATTATATAATTACAGCAATTAAACTCTGGAATAAATTTAAGATAGGAAGCGGTTATTGCTAGGTAGCATGATTTAATGAAAGAGGGAGGTGACAATCAAATAAATGTGATTATATTTACCATAACTTGTGCTACTCTATTTATTTTAGAGAGCTACTCATAATGATTCATCAACTTAATGCTCAACCTCGTCCCTGTAAAAATCAGCCTCCCTCCGCCAATTACCAGCAGGGTCTGAGTTACACAATGTCTGCTCTGATTGTGTCATTCTGTTATTAAGGAAACATTCCATCACTATCATAGCAGACAGTGTGTGAAAATGTGCCTGCGTGACCGAGAGATTTCTTTGTGATGCATGCCACTACCCCCGACCCCAACCTCCGAAAAATAGAGTACTATCATGTATAGTTTTTCTGTTACACTATAGAATGATGCAGAAATTAATTTTCTGAAAGACAGCTAATGTATTGGGAGGGGGGGGGGCAGAATGGAGACTGTCCACAACCATGGACATTGAAATCACTCAAATTAATTTGCATCATGCTGAAAGGCAGAAAGCATGACTGCATTTTAATCAGGAACAGACTCCAAGTGTTCATGCTGTGGATCAGGCCTGGAGCAAAACAATTTCTGTTCAGGACATATAAAAATGAAGAATAAAATGACATTCAAATACAACTCAATAAAATGACTGGAGATAGGAATAAATGTATTACCTCTTATCATAAGTTGTTTCAAAGCCTGTATTTTCCTTTTTTTGATTCGAGGCCTGAAGTAGAATGCAGAAAAGCAAAGCTTAAATACGATAAATATTTGAAATAATCATCCTGAGGAGCATTCAAAAACTAGAAGCATTCTGAGAGTGCAAACCTCTAACAAAGGTCATTTTCATTTGTTTTCATTTCTGCCATGTTCACCTTGGTTCAGTCCTTTCTGTTGATGTACTCACTTGTGACTCATGTAGACATCATACTGTACATTTTGCAGAAGTTTTAACTTTTGGAGTTTAATGCAAAATTACTTAAATTGCCCTGTACCACAACAATAAAGAATCTTTTTCATTAAAAAAAAAGTCTGATCTACGAGTCCTTCTCAAAAAATTTGCATATTGTGATAAAGATCATTATTTTCTGTAATGTACTAATAAAAATTAAACTTTCATATATTTTATTCATTGCACACCAACTGAAATATTTCAGGTCTTTTATTGTTTTAATATTAATGATTTTGGCATACAGCTAATGAAAACCCAAAATTCTCATCTCAAAAAATTCGCATATTTCATCCGACCAATAAAAAAAGTTTTTAATACAAAAAAAAAGTCAAACTTCAAAAATTATGTTCAGTTATGCACTCAATACTTGGTTGGGAATCCTTTTGCAGAAATGACTGCTTCAATGCAGCGTGGCATGGAGGCAATCAGCCTGTGGCACTGCTAGGGAGACCGAGGATGCTTCGATAGCGGCCTTAAGCCCATCCACAGAGTTGGGTCTCGAGTCTAAACTTTCTCTTCACAATATCCTACAGATTTTTTATGGGGTACATGTCAGGAGAGTTGGCAGGCCAATTGAGCACAGTAATACCATGGTCAGTAAACCATTTACCAGTGGTTTTGGCACTGTGAGCAGGTGCCAGGTCGTGCTGAAAAATGAAAATCTTCATCTCCATAAAGCTTTTCAGCAGATGGAAGCATGAAGTGCTCCAAAATCTCCTGATAGATAGCTGCATTGACCCTGCCCTTGACAAAACACAGTGGACCACCACCAGCAGCTGACATGGCACCCCAGACCATCACTGACTGTGGGTATTTGACACTGGACTTCAGGCATTTTGGCATTTCCTTCTCCCTAGTCTTCCTCCAGACTCTGGCACCTTGATTTCCGAATGACATGCAAAATTTGCTTTCATCCGAAAAAAGTACTTTGGACCACTGAGCAACAGTCCAGTGCTGTTTCTGTGTAGCCCAGGTCAGGCGCTTCTGCCGCTGTTTCTGGTTCAAAAGTGGCTTGACCAAGGTCTGGAATCAGCCCTTCTTTCACTTTTTCCTTCCCACAGACATCCCACTGAGGTGCCTTGATCCAGAACTCTGGGAACAGCCTATTCGCTCAGACATTTCTTTCTGTGTCTTACCCTCTTGCTTGAGGATGTCAATGATGGTCTTCTGGACAGCAGTCAGGTCGGCAGTCTTACCCATGATTGCGGTTTTGAGTAATGAACCAGGCTGGGAGTTTTTAAAAAGCCTCAGGAATCTTTTGCAGGTATTTAGAGTTAATTGGTTGATTCAGATGATTAGGTTAATAGCTCATTTAGAGTACCTTTTCATGATATGCTAATTTTTTGAGATAGGAATTTTGGGTTTTCATGAGCTGTATGCCAAAACCATCAGTATTCAAAACAATAAAAAGACCTGAAATATTTCAGTTGGTGTGCAATGAACCTAAAATATATGAAAGCTTAATTTTTATCAGTACATTACAGAAAATAATGAATTTTATCACAATATGCTAATTTTTTGAGAAGGACCAGTATATAGAGAGCTTATACCAAAATCTAATGAAGCATTACTTGTGCCATACTTCACTCTTCAAAATGGTCCACAAAAATCTGTTCATAATTTTTGCATAAAGCTACTAAAGAAAGAGACAAACAAATCAATATCAACATCCCAGGCCGAGCTAAAAATAATATCCCTTGGAGAGATGTTTACCCACTTATCGACACCAATTTGCAATCTAGCATAGCCAGTCCACACATACATGGTTTGGTTTTTTTTTTTATGGATGGACCCAAAGAAAATCACACGGACAACATCCACACAGACAGTAATCAAATCAAATTTGGGAAACTGAAGCAAATCTGGGACACTGATGCTGAGCGGTCACAATGCAAGTGGCTACATCAGCGGAATTTAAGCTGCATAGTAGTCTAATTTGAGTGGAAATGGACGAAGCCACAAAAATAAATAAAAAAAATAAAATCTTTACTTTCGGCTTTTTCCCCCCGTTCTCGAGAGTCGCCACAGCGAATTATGATTATACAAAAAACACTAACAACTCAAAACAGTCTAAAATAACATGGTTTAATAGCTTAATTAGTTACATAATAGGAACAGCTATAAATTATAGAAGTTGGAATTTAAGTTGATCAAATGTTTACATACAATTTCGTATGTATACAGCCTGAAAATTTCTAAACACTGATGACAAATGAAATTTATGCTAGAAGTTAAATGGGAGTGCATCTGTGGTCGAAAAAAAATAAAATAAAAAGATTTCATATTCAAAAATCTAAAACAACACCCCCCAAAAAAAGTAAAATAAAAACTTGTATTACCAGAAAAAAGCCAGATTAAAGTATGAAACCCAAATTACCCCAAGACTGCCAAATCTCATTTGACTTTGGAATTATAGCAAAGTCAGATCAGGTTAGCGCCACTCCAGTGAGGTGCTGAGGGAAGGCAAAGTCAGACCATCTCCATGTATTATGCCCAGTCAATGACAAGTTCCAGAACCTAGCTTTCAGTGGCAGCTAAGACATAGCATCTTGAAAAAGCAGCAGCATGCAAGTAATCACCGAGACAAAAAAAAACAAAAAAAAAAACCACTCCTTTTGGTGGAGTGTTCTCTTCTCAGAAGAAACACAAACTGAATCACGTTTAACATCATAAGATGGTAGGTAGCAGCATCATGTTATCAGGGTGTTGTGTTGGAAGAGGAACTAGTACACTTCATGCAGAAAAAAAAGAAAACCTCAAGACATCAGATCGGATGTTACACCTGCTTAAAAAACACTAAGAGAGAACATACGAGATGGGCATAGTGCAAAACATGAACAAACACAAAGACAAATAAAACAAATTAAAACAAACAAAGAAACAATTTGACTCCGAGAACTCCGCGACGTTGCCCTCTAGGCAGCGCCATCTTGGCGACGTCACTCCAAGTTCAATGTAAAAGGACATGAAGTGTAATAAAGTTTATCCTTTTGTTATCATTTGTTAAACATGTTACAGAACATAAAATCTCATCACAAACATTCTCAGAATTAACTTAAGTACTATACTGGAATAATAATTGAAAAAGACTTTAATACTAGTGCTTTACAACAGTACATGCTGTATAATGTTTATATTTTATCATCAATAAAAATAAGAGTAAAAATTGAAAAGTTTTTCTTAATCACTACTATATTTTACTACATTAAGACTGTATTATGAGTAAGACTGTTTATAGAATGTCTTTAAGAAGCATATTTTAGCGCATGTAATAGATACATAGTATTTTACTTACAGCTGCTCATTCGCGCATGTGATGTCATACATGGGGCTTTACTTCCGGGTACAGAACTCGCGTATTATCTCGATTCATGGGAGGGCTTGGAACCGAACACCCGCGAATGTCGAGGACCTACTGTAAACATTTAACCCTTTCACTATACATAATGTGTGTTCTTCAGTCTCTTCCACCAAGTTTGCAGCAAGCATGTAATGCGCATAATAATGTATAAAGTAGCCACAAGTTACAATTACATATAACCCAGCATCCAAATCAAACTGAGGTAACATTGTAAAAAAAGGTGAGATCACTGAACTGCAGGTGATCCGAGTATAGTCTTTAAATATCAAGAACCTAAATTAAATAGTTTCTGTGAACTGTAGTTAATGCCATGTGAACATTCAGGTGGAAGGACAGCTAAGATCGAGGCAAAGTTTATCAAAGTTGTGTACTGAAGGACTTACACACTGGAACATACTGCTGAGACGACGAGGTAGTATTTATTTATCCTATATTCGTACATACAGTAGGCCCTTGACCATTCACGATTCAGCGCTCGCGGATTAGCGACATATCTGGAAGTAACTGGCACTTCTTTTCCTTTCGTCTATTCCCTTCAAAGGTCGCCACAGCAAATCATCTGCCTCCATCTCATCCCGTCCTCTGCGTCATCTCTTACACCAACGACCTTCATGTCCTCCTTCTACACATCCATAAATCTTCTCTTTGGTCCTCCTCTAGGCCTTCTACCTGGTAGTTCCAACATCAGCATCCTACTACCAATATGTCCACTATCCCTCCTCTGTACATGTCCAAACCATCTCAATCTAGACTCTCTGACTTGGTCTCCAAAATATCTTATATGGGCTGTCCCTCTGATGTACTCATTTCTGATCCTATCCATCCTCATTACTCCCAGAGAGAACCTCAGCATTTTCATCTCTGCTACATCCAGCTCTGCCTCCTGTCTTTATCTCAGCGCCATTGTTTCTAAACCATATAACATCACTGGCCTCATCACCGTCTTGTACACTTTTCCTTTCATTCTTGCCGATACCCTCCTATCACACATCACACCAGACACTTTTGTCCAACCATTCCAACCTGCCTGCACACGCTTCTTCACCTCTTTTTCCACACTCTCCATTGCTCTGTGCCTAAGTACTTAAAATCCTCCACCTTCCTTATCTCTGCTCCCTGTAATCTCGCCATTCCTCTTGGGTCCTTGTCATTCATACACATGTATTCTGACTTACTGAGGCGAACCTTCATTCCTCTCCTTTCCAGGGCACACCTCCACCTCTCTAGATTTTATTCTACTTGTTCTCTGCTCTCACTGCAGATCACAATGTCATCTGCAAACATCAAAGTCCATGGAGATTCTTGTCTAGCCTCGTCTGTCAGCCTGTCCATCACAATAGCAAACAAGAAGGGGCTCAGAGCTGATTCTCGACGCAGTCCCATCTCCACCTCTTCCTTTGTACACACTCCTGCACTTCCTCATTCCACCACCAAGTCTCCTTATCTACTTTCCTTCCAGAGGACACACCAAGTACTCTCCTACCTGTCTCCCTGATCACATTATCTGTAGTTGTCCAGTCATCTGGAAGCACTTCCTGACCACCCAAAGCCTGTTTCAACTCCTCCTTGAAGACAACACGACACTCTGCCTTTTTCAGCTTCCACCACTTTGTCTTCTGCTCTGCCTTCTTCACCTTTCTCACCATCAGCGTCATCCTGCACACAACCATCCAATGCTGTTTGGTAACATTCTCACCCACTACTACTTTGTAGTCACAGACTTCCTTCAAACTGCATCGTCTACACAAGATGTAGTCTACCTGTGTGCTCCTACCTCCGCTTTTATAAGTCACCCTATGCTCCTGTGTCTTCTTGAAGAAAGTATTCACCACAGCCATTTCCATCCTTTTCGCAAAATCTATCAACATCTGTCCTTCTGTGTTCCTGTTGTGGATACCAAACCGGCCCATCACTTCCTCGTCCCCTCTGTTTCCTGCACCAACATGTCCATTGAAGTTTGCACCAATGACCACTCTTTCACCTCTGGGGGTACTCTGCATCATGTCATGTAACTCACTCCAGAATCTCTCCTTCTCTTCTAGCTCACATCCTGCCTGTGCGGCATAAGCACTCACAACATTGACCATCATGCCTTCAATTTCTAACTTGAGACTCATCACTCTGTCTGACACTCTTTTTACTTCTCGAACATTCCTGACCAACCCCTCCTTTAAGAGGAGTCCTACTCCATTTCTCTTCCCATCCACACCATGATAAAACCGCTTAAACCCCACGCCCAAGCTTCTAGCTTTGCTATCTTTCCACCTGGTCTCATGAACCCACAGTATGTCCACCTTCCTCCTCTGCATTATATCAGCCAGCTCTCTACCTTTTCTTGTCATAGTTCCAACATTCAAAGTCCCTACTCTCAGTCCTCGACTCATGCTTTTCCTCTCCTCTCTCCGCCTACAGACACACCTTCTGCCTCTCTTTCTTCGACCAACAGTAGTCCAATTTACACCAGCACCCTGTTGGTTAACAGCACTGATGGTGGTCGTTGTTAACCCGGGCCTCGACCGATCCGGTATGGAGGTAATATTTGTGATTTGTATGATAAAGTTTGGCATTCTTTTTACGTCGGATGCCCTTCCTGACCCAACCCTCTGCATTTATCCAGGCTTGGGATCGGTGTGAGGGAGAGACACTGGTTTGTCGTCCCCCTCACGGCTGCATTCTGGAAGTAACTGGCACGTGATTCAAATTTAGCCAGTGGCTGAGAGCTTTTGTTTCTCCCTTCTGCTGATTTGCTGCAGATGATGTTTACACCCCTTTTTTTCTCCTTTGCGCACAAGTTATCAACGTGATTGCTTGAGTTGCAAAGTAAAAAAAATTTTTAATGTGTTTTTAATGATTATTTAAGCCCTATGATGTCACTCAAATGCCCTGCATCTTCTCTAGCTTCTGGTAAGGAGCCTAAGTGCTTTATTTATTCATAAATATTGTTAGAGTGCAAAATTAGAAAGTTTTTACTTAATCATTACTACATTTTACTGCATTATTACTGTATTAATGAGGAAGACTGTCTATATCGGGGTCACCAACCTTTTTGAAACTGAGAGCTACTTCTTGGGTACCAATTAATGCGAAGGGATACCAAGTCGATACACACCTCTGAAATTACAAATTTACTCAATTTACCCTTAATTATATATGTTATTATTGGTAATTAATTATATTCATCTATGTAAAGATACTGATTTGATTTAAAAATATATTCAAAAAATTAGATGCAGCTCAATGGAGGGTGGCGCTGTGGAGCAGTGGGCCTGTCCCAAAAATAACAGTGAACAGATCCGCAGGCAACTTATATTGACTTTGAGGGCTACCTAGTGCCTATGGGCACCATGCTGGTGATCCCTCGTCTATATGATGTGTTTAAGAATCATATTTTAGCACATGTAATATCACACATAGGGTTTAAAAAACGCGTCAATAACTCAAATTTTATTGATTCGCGGGAAGGGCCGGAACCGAACCATCGCGAAAAACAGGGACCTACTGTACCGAGTATTTGGATGCAGCCAAGCAGACTTTGTTCCTTTTTTTATCCAAACAACTTCATTGTCTGTTTTAACCGTGACTTCTATTAATGAACGGAACCTAAAAGGTAAATTAGCTGTCCAATTCTAACTGAAGATATTGTGTGTTGTAAGCCACCTTTCATATCAGCGCAAAAAAAACACTTAAAAAAATAAATAAACAAACAATTACATAAACAGATCCATGAAGTGTCAGAACAGATTAAAAAGAGCATTTATCTCAAACTGCACTAGCTTTTTGTTTATGTGACAAAGAAAATAATTTCTTGATGGACAGAAAGCCTCTGCACAGTTTGTATTTCAAGGAGTTTCGTTTTACAGCAATGGAAAGATGCCCACCTTTACTGGCTGGACTGAAGATTTACTTTTTTTAATAGAAAAAAAAATAATAATCAGGGGCCCTACCAAGACCTTTCAGATATCGGAGGGCACATGTTTGGAATATAACAATGGATATTAAGTTGCCCGCTTCACCTTCATCAAGCTATTAGTGGTTAGTGATTATTTTTGCTTTTCCTGTCTGCTTGTGGGTTTATTTTCTTTCTTTCTTGTTGTGCATTTTTTCTGCATTACACATCATTACCAACACACACTACTATTTATATACAGATACAAAAGAAATAAAATACTTTAAAAACATTGCTACAAGAGCACTTTATTCACCACATATAAAATGGAAGGGTCATGATAAACGCTATATAAAAATTTTTCTTTTTAAATATATTTTTTATATCTGCCTGCTTACAGAACTCTTTCCTTGGCTTGTGCACAATGTCATAGATCAAACTGAGATTAGTGGCTGCAGGCTTTCTCAGCACCACTGCTCTAAACACACCTGAGCAACCATATGGATGGTTTGATTATTAGCTCATGAGCTGGATCAGGTGTGTTGGCGCAGTGAAAACTCAAACTCCCGAGGCCAGTGCTCCTTCAACATGGCATATTGCTTTACTTTACAAACACTCACTGGCCACTTTATTGGGAACACCATAATACCAGGTGGAATCTCTCACTGCTCTCAGAGTCTCTGAATGTTTCAAGACATAATCCAAGTTGAATATCAATGTACTATTCATGCACCAGTTTGGTATGTGCTTGGAAATATGACGCTTTATTTATCCAGTAAAAAAGATTGCATAAATTGTGGCTCAAATGGATACATGAAATCAGCAAGAATACTCGTGTTCAGAGGCATTCAAAAACGCTATATTGGTAATAACAGGCCCAGTGTGTGCCCAAGAAACATTCCCCACAAAATTCCATCACCCTGAACTGTTGACACAGAGCAGGTTGGATCCATGGAGTCATGCTGTTAATGACAAAGTCTTATCCTAACCATCTGAAAATTTCAAAGGCAGCTACATTATTTTGTAATCTACAGCAGTCTAGTTTCAGTGAGCCTCTGCCCAGTGTTACCTCAGATTTCTGTTACTGGCTGATAAGAAGGAAATCTAATGTGTTTTGCTGCTGCAACCCATCTGCCTCAAGGTTCAGGGTGTTGTACTTTGATGCTTTTTTCCCCTTCACCTTCAGGCTCACCATTCTGGAGACCCTCTACCAACTTTTGTGTATAAAAATCCCAATAATAAGCAACTTTTCTAGTGTGGCTAATGAGGCTATTTCCCATTTGGAGTATTTTACCCTATTCGTTACACCTCAGAGAATAGAGCACAAGTAACATTGTACAGAAATGAGCAAGTGTGCAGCTGTTTAAAAAAAATGCCCTCTTGACTACCTTGCAAATATGCAAAAAATATAATTGATTGCAAAAAAAAAAATCATAAATAAACAAAAATAAATTTTTAAAAAAATCAACGAAAGAGAGATGTTGGTCATAAACAAATTAAAAACTGAAGTAAAGTTTGTGGGCATGAAACTTCTTTCCACAAACCTTCATATACCTCGATATTTCGAAATGGCATAAAAGCATTTTTTTTGTGTGAAAGCAGTTCTGCTTACAGCAATAATTTGTAATAAAAGTAAAATAATTAGAGTGATGGACGCTGCAATATAAATTATAATAATTTATTATTAATGGATGATTGACAACTCTATATCTATGCTGTGAGAAACTTTCCTGGCTGTAGGCAGTTTTGTTAATGATGGCAGTAAATCACCGGCGTTTCTTGGATGACAAATGTGTATACTATATGCAAAGTGGTTTAGGCTTGGATGAACCTTTTTCCTGTTCGACTACTCTCATATCACTTGCGTGCGCGTGTGTGTATATGTGTGTGTATATGTGTGTGTATATATATAAGAAAACCATTTCTGTCATATTGTCATGGGCAAATTGACCATGAAATCTTTAGATGATTGTCTTGGCATTTTCTTCCTGGAGTTTACGAAATGGACTCTCACAAAATAACCCAAATTGGTGGAGTGAAGTAAAACAATTTAAAATAATAATAAAAACAAACAGTGGTTTATGCATATATATTTACCAACTTTACTATGAAGCTTAAAAAAAACTGGTAGCTTGTTTTATTTTATTTTTTTGTTGCTGTGTAATATTTCTCGTTTGCTTCATAAGTATTTTGAATCGTCAATGTTGATGACATGTTTTGAAAGTTGACTTCTAAAAGCCCCCAAAATATGCATTTTATTTTCTGGATGTATGGCAGCAAAATAAGAAACACACCACCTTCTGCAAGCCACTCTGCCTCTGTATGTACACAGGCACACAATCATGAGGAAAAACATAGGACACATTCAACTCTTGATTAGGAAGTGTTTACATAATGACCAATCTTGTTTTTCTTTACTTATGGAAAAGAGCTTGATTTAATTGTAATTAATATCATAAATTGACATTTTTACTCATTACCATCCATACACCAAATGAATCTGGGTATCGACCAATCATCACGATCTGATCATACTATGGATCATACTATCGTATTCCTAGCACCAGATGAGTTTTGTCTGTTATGTCTGTTCTAAGGCTTCTCATTGGTTTACCATGTATAGTTCAGGGAGTCCTTCCAGGACTCCACAAGTCGGCAAAGTCTTCTGGTACCAAATATGGAAATACCACAATCCCAAAAGCAGACTGAAAATTGTGAACAGAAGTAAATATTTCAATTGTTTTAAAAACAACTTATGCTTGGAACCCTTTTCTAAACAAGTATTTTCACCGGGATAGATTTTGTTTATGACTCCTACTCAATTTCTCTTCCCATCCACACCATGAAAAGACAGCTTAAACCCTGCTCCTATGCTTCTAGTCTTGCTACCTTTCCACCTGGTCTCCCGAACACACAGTATGTCCACCTTCCTCCTCTGCATCATGTCAGCCAGCTCTCTACCTTTTCCTGTCATAGTTCCAACATTCAAAGTCCCTACTCTCAGTTCTAGACTCCTGCCTTTCCTCTTCTCTCTCTGCCTACGGACACGCCTCCTGCCTCTCCTTCTTCAACTAAAAGTAGTCCAATTTCCACCAGCACCCTGTTGGTTAACAGCACTGATGGCGGTCGTTGTTAACCCGGGCCTCGACCGATCCGGCATGAATTTTCTTGATAGACTAGTGTATATTGTGTATATTATATATATATATATATATATATATATACATACATACTAGTCCTTCTCAAAAAATTAGCAATTCCCTCCATGCCACGCACATTGAAGCAGTCATTTCTGCAAAAGGATTCCCAACCAAGTATCGAGTGCATAACTGAACATAATTATTTGAAGGTTGACTTTTTTTTTTTTTATTAAAACAATTTTTTCTTGGTCGGGTGAAATATGCTAATTTTTTTGAGATAGGGATTTTTGGTTTTCATGAGCTGTATGCCAAAATTATCAATATTAAAACGATAAATGGCTTGAACTACTTCAGTTGTGTGTCATGAATCTAAAATATAAAGTCTAATGTTTATCAGTACAGTACAGAAAATAATTAACTTTATCACAATATGCTAATTTTTTTGAGAAGGACTAATATATATCTCAGAGGATTAGATTTTAAAATATCTTTTTTTGGCTCTCTTGGTCAAAAAGGTTTCCGACCCCTGAACTAGGCTTCTTAAACGTTTAAAAATACGGGAGAGCAAGTAAACTGCCACTCAAACTTTTCCTTCACTAACTGAGCTGTGAAAAAGCATTTTTTGGCTGCTGCAGGAACTCTAAATGTAACTTGCAGAAGGTTAATATGGACACCACATCTGTGCTGAAAGATCGTCATTATAACAGCACTCTTCAAATAACCCCACTTTCTTCTTTCCACCAATACTTAGACAAAATATAAAATCTTAAACCCAAGCGTTTCCTTGGTAACCTTCTATACACTGAAAACCAAATCTTAACTCAGCAGGGGCCAGCTTAAATCAGGCATGAAAAAGTGGGGCGAGCAGAGAAAACCGAATCCTGCTGTAGAGATAAGACGCTGGATGGTACATTAATCTAACTTGAAAGGACAGCTTACAGGTAGACCGCAGAGAGGCAGCTGACTTGGACTCATTAAACAGAAACCCAATGCTGGAGCATGCTGGCTGCGTCACTGTGACCACGAGGCCGGCTTGTTTGCCAAACAGCATCATGTTCCAATGTCAAAAAATAACTAGCTGGCAGGATACAACTACATAAGGAGTGCGGCATAATGGCAAAGCTGCACTGTGTTTACTGACAGCTCCTAAATTGCCTGTGCAGATCAAGGCCACATTGTCCGTGTTTAGATAATTACAGTACCTTCCTGTATAGTGTATACTGTATATATATTTATCTGTAGAATCTGTGGTTTGAACACCAAAGACAAGTCTAATGTGGATTTCGTCATTAAACATGGATTTTCTTTAAAAACTTTATGAAGCCTTTAAAAGTACTGAAGTGTGAATCAACATCAGCGTTCATAGCTGAGAAAACAGTTGGTGACTGTGAGAAGTACCTCATGCTGCTTTGTGTGCTTCTGACCCTGCTGGGACTTTCCCTTGGCTTTGGCCTTCACCTTTTTGAATTTCACACTATGCAGATAAAAAGAAAAAAAAAAAAAAACACAAAGTTGAATGGGAAGGTGATTTTTTTTGTGTGTGTGTGTTTAAGCACAGGTGATACGATACACTAGATTTTCTCTCTTTGACTGAAGTGTGTTGCAAGTAACACCGTGCCAGCTGAGCTCAACATGAGTGTTAAAAAGCTTTTACAGGTGACGATCCCTCTTCTTTTTTCGATTATTTCATTACAAACCCATGACTCTGCCTGCACCCCCCCACACACACACCCCACACCCCCGTGTCCGTATCACACTAAATTTATTCATAAAAAGACAGAATACAAGGCAGGATGTAATGAATGCAATCTCCCACCCACTCACTTCACACTTGGTTAGATTAACGATTCCTCCTGCAAATCATTTCTTCAGGAACGCAATCTGTCTCTGCCGCTGGCTCTGACACAAACAGCGTCTTTCCGCTACAAAAAACATACTGTTGTCTGAGCCAATGTTCAGCTGTTGAGGCTATTAACTACAACTTACGTTCAGTTGAAAAACAAATATTACACTATTAACGCAAAGTGCAGGGTACAGCCAAGGGCTGAATCAAAATACAGTGACATTTTAAGGCAAGTCTGAGGTTCTCTGACGATCAGTCAGCTGCCATTACGTAGGCGTATTCATTACAATATTTCTTGATAAATGTACAATTGATATCTATATAATCCATTAATTTATTCACAGTGCTGAAGTGGTAAGTATGTCTGTCTTACAACAAGAACGTCCTCGGGCTCTGTGTGGAGTTTGCATGTTGTCCCTGTGCTTATGTGGGTTTCCTCTAGGTGCTCCAGTTTCCTACCAGAGTCCAAAGACATGCACATTAGGCTAATGGGCTGTGTCATATTGCCCATAGATGAGAGTGAATGTGTGTGTGCGCATATTGCAGACTGCAAGCTGTTTTCTGGCTGTACCCGACATTCGCACAGTTTCGGCTGAGCAAGGCATCATTGTCCATGCAACCCTGGTAGGATTACGCGGTTTGAGAAATGACCGAGTAATCATTCATCCGATAAAACACTTCAGTTCACGTCATTACAGAAAAACAATCAACATGATACTGTACTTCGATGCAGTTTTATTATAATGCAGAGCAATAGATAACTTGCAGGTTATTTTTTTACGAATGTATTCTGAAGTGTTTTATTCATCTTATACCACAGCCATCTTCTTCCCATTATCCTTTTGATTTTTTTTTTAAAGAAAAGAATGTTAAATGTTTATTTTGAAAAAATTCAATGAGAATTCATCATCGAGTGTACAGCCACTGTACCTGTGTTACATCTGCAAACTTTTTTCTCAACAGAATCCATGTACTCAGTATGCTCTAATGTCGGCTATTAAATGCTTACTGAATATTCAGACACCCTACAGATCATAACGTACCACCTTTTGTGTGATACTGCTATTTCTAATGCAATTTGCATTCAGCATTTCCCCAAGTTACCAAGGCAAGCTTTGATTGCTGTACTAAGAGGAATCGACGGAGTGCAATTACTCTGTCTCGAAACCCTACTGGGCATTTCAAAATTGCTCACACATGGACACTCTTTCTATACACCCCAGAACAAACAGATCCTTCTCGAAAGCTTCCTTACCTCACTGGTTATACAAGATGCCCGCCAACATTCATTCATTTTCTGTAACCGCTTAATTCGAATTAGGGTCGTGGGGAGGCTGGCACCCATCTCAGCCGACTCTGGGCGAGGGCAGAGCACACCCTGGACGGCTCGCCAGGCCATCGCAGGGCAGAAACACGCTGACGGCTATGCAGCTACTCTTGATGAAAGTCAGCAATGGTTCTTTTACATGCTTCACACCATAGACAGTGAGAGACATGGCAGGCCTTGGATAATCCAGTTAGCTGCACTGGGGAGGGGGGGGACAGTGACAACTGTGGAGAGTGGGGCCAGAACCCCCAACCTTGAGCTCAGTGATCCAGCACCTTACCACCAGGTCACCACTGCCTGCCCTGACATGTCAAAGGTACAGTGATCCCTTGCTACTTCGTGCATCGCAGTTTTCTCAAAAATATTCATAGAAAATTTTAAAAAATAAGGAAGTTCAGGAAAAATAAAGCCAATTATGCAAAAAAAAAAAAAAAAAAAAAAAAATCAATCCAACAAAACTACTTAATTTTTATGTGAAGTGCACGCGTCTGTATGCGTGTGTATTTATATTTTATTTAAATCTTATACATTATTTTTGAGTGTTTAACTGCTATTATAAGCATTTATAGCGTTGAATATGTATTTATTGATATTATATACATATATACATGTACGTATACGTCAGTGCCCCCTGATCATAGTTCGAGGAATTCGGTGGTCGCAGGGAGGGTCCTCGATCCCCATTAACCGTGGAAAGTGAGGGATCCCTGTAATTTAAAAAAAAATCTATTATTTGCACAGACAAAACTGCATTCAGTACAGGTTTTATACATCATGTGTTTAAAATGATATCCTCCAAACGGTGTCCGTTACTGTCCATACGCGCTTGGAGATCTGAGGGCTCAATGGGTCATGCCGGGTGAAACAGAGGCTATCTCCTGCTGAATAACTACTGTAAAGACTTGGAGTTTGAGGTCAATGAGCATACAGTCATAATTGACACAAAAAAATATCATAAAGAGGACGTCAGGGAAATGAGCCTACCTTGCCTACATTGCTATGTAACAAAATCACCCAACCTGGAAACATTTTCCTCAGCATGTCCAACAATTTTCAAGCTGTGTGTGCCGTAACCCCATCTCACTTAAACCACACATTGAGCTCTTCAAACTCTCCGTGTTTAAATGGAGTTGGACTACCAACAAACCTTCACACTGCCTCTCCTACCTCACTAAAATTCATGTGTGCAAAAAAACAGAAACTATAAAATGATTTTCCATGTATGTGAATAAAAATTTGCTTATTTCCTTGTGAAACGTGGGAGCTTTTCCAGTCAAATTGAATGTCTTTTTGTTAAATTGCATATTTTTAATCAGTTTTAAGTCAGATTTATGTTACATAAAGCATCTGCCGACTAATGACCAGTGAAAGAGTTGATATAAAAATTATAATCTAGTACAGGGGTCTACAGACTAGTACAGTACTAGTACAGACTTTACTCATTTAAACAAACGTTTGAGTCTTCAGGGAGTTGATTGGTCAATCTGTGTGCACGCCTTACAGGAGACTGACCAATCAACTGCCTGAAGACTCAGATCAGTTAAATAAAAATGAGCAAAGTCAGGTGTGCTGCTGCTGCTTGGTTGAAACAAAAACCTGCAGCCACATGGCCCTTTGTGGCACCTGGTGCTCTCCTACAAGTAAAACAAGCAACTAATATAAACCTGAACAGATTTGGATGACAGACTTTAAGATTTTTACTGAAAATGAATCAAGAACATCTCAGTGATGTTCAAGTATGTGGCTGCTGTTCAGTGATCTTGCTGTGGTTGAACACAGTGTACAGGGGTGTGCGAACAACAGTAGTACTTACAGAGGTATGTCTTCACTGGAAGGGTCATCACTCAGCTCTCCCTGCTCAGCTTTCTTCCCCTTTCCCTTCTTCAATCTGCTCTCTTGAGCCATGATACAGATGCCGGAGGCTGTAGACAGATGATCAGTAAAATGTATTGCTTAGTGTCCACGACTAAAACTGCACCACACACACTGTGTTAATCCCAAAGGCAATGGACATAAATATCTCTGATTATTCAATCCACTTAAATTACGAACTATATCAATCACGGAGTAGTCAGAAAACATTACACTAATTACATTAAGTGCACGATTCTCTGATTTATTCGACACATTCCTATATATATATATATATATATATATATTAATTTGGTCAAATGTGAACCATTTCAATAAACTTACACACTTTGTATTTATAACAATGTCAGCTTTTATTTATTTATTTAAAAATACTGTAGTCCTCTCACCTGCATAGGCCGCCTATCTAGGACACTCCGATAGCTTTTAGGATTCTTCCTGGGTCCTTAATTACAATTTCCAAATTTTTGCACACAACCAATTTTTTCCCGAATTGTATTTAAGTCCCAATTAATCACTATGAAAGTTGTGTGTATGTCTAAATATGTATTAATGTGTTTTTAGCAATAAACGTAGAAAATCCGACCTTATGACTGGCCTAATTAACGCCAACTGGCAGCTGTAATCAGCACTTCGGGTGAATAAACAATGAAAACTTGAATTATAATACGGTTTAAATTGTGGGTAATGTTAGTGTAAAATATATTTGTGTATATAAATGAAAATGTATTCGATTCGTTAACATGAGAGAGAGAAAGTAACGACGGTGTAAATGATACCTTGTTAATTAGCTTCCACTCAGACTTCTCTTCTCAGAGCACGAGAGCAGCACGCCCGAAATGGATTGTGGGATTGGATCCGACGGAAAACTGCTGGCAAATCACTGGCTAATTGGGTTTATTAAACAACATTTCTCTAAGATTTTTTTTTCCTTTTTACAGGTTTTTGTTTGTTTGTTTTCTCAACCTTTGAAAGGTTTTACTCGTATATTACGAGACTTGTGAATGGGTAATATAATCGGTTTTATATAATATATACTGTATATATGTATGTGTATATGTATATATGTATGTATGTATATATATATATATATAGATATATGTGAATGTGTATATATGTATATATATATATATATATATATATATATATATATATATATATATATATATATGTGTATATATATGTATGTGTATATATATATATATATATATATATATATATATATATATATATATATATATATATATATATATATATATATATATATATATATGTATATATATATATATATATATATATATATATATATATCTTCTTCTTTTCCTTTCGGCTGTTCCCTTCAGGGGTCGCCACAGCAAATGATCTGCCTCCATCTCTCTCTATCCTCTGCATCTTCTACTCTTACTCCAACGACCTTCATGTCCGCCTTCACCGCATCCATAAATCTTCTCTTTGGTCTTCCTCTGGGCCTTTTGCCTGGTAGTTCCAATCTCAGCATCCTACGACCAATATACTCACTATCCCTCCTCTGTACATGTCCAAACCATCTCAATCTAGCATCTCTGACTTTGTCACCAAAAGATCTGTATATATATATATATATATATATATATATATATATATATATATATATATATATATATATATGTCAATATGTATGTATATCTATATGAATGTATATATATATATATATATATATATATATATATATGTGTGTGTGTGTGTGTGTGTGTGTATGTATATATATATGTCTGTCTGTCTTCCTTTCAGCTTTTTCCCTTTTGCTCGGGAGTCGCCACAGCGAATCATCTGATTCGCACGTTTGATTTGGCAGAGGGTTTTTTTTACGTTGGATGCCCTTCCTGACACAACCCTTTTTAGCAAGGGACAGAAACATGCTGACGACTTTGCAGCTACTCTTTACGAAAGTCAGCAATGGTTCTGTTACATGCCTCTCACCATAGACAGTGAGAGACATGGTCGGCCTTTGATAACCAAGTTAGCTGCACTGGGGGGGGACAGTGACAGCCCTGTGGGGACTCGAACCCCCAACTAATCAGTTCAAACGGGTATTATTCATACTGTTAACGAGTGGGGGACGAAATAATGTTTGTTTTCGAGCTGCCCAATACTTATTGGCCTCCCATTTTCACAAATAAATTGTTTAAAAATCATACAATGTGATTTCCTGGATTTTTTTTTTTTTACATTCTGTCTCTCAAGCTTCATGTGTATCTATGATGAAAATTACAAACCTCTCTTCTCTCTTAAAGTGGGTGAACTTGCACATTTTTACGTTGCCCCACTGTACACACACACACACACACACATATATATATATATATATATATATATATATATATATATATATATATATATATATATATAGAGAGAGAGAGAGAGAGAGAGAGAGAGAGTTTTTAAGTTTTAGCCGAAAGGAAAAGAAGGAGAAGAGATACATTTTGGAACAACCGCCAGTTCTTGGGTTGCCAGATTTTACAACCAATTTGATAGTAGACGCGTAAAGAAACTCTATACCAAATTGTGAATGTGAAGATTATATTTTATTGTTTCCATTTAACATACATATATTGCGTTTTTAATATAGAGATTTATTTAATTCTTATTTAAATTACATCTATAAAAATTTTCAAAAACTGAAATATTTCGCTTGATTTAAAACGCATCTGGCAACACTATATTTACTTGAATTAATACTCATCTGGCAACACGGTTTAAAAAAAGGCTTCCACTCTCAGCAACCCGGAAGTGCTTCACGAATCATGAGGTCAAAGCAGTTTATTTTTGTACTGGACAGTGGTTTATATGTTGGTGTGCTATGACAGGGATCCGAATAATCTTGTGGACTTTCTCCACGACTTGGCGACATATCTGTGTTTCTGAGCGTGCTCAGAGCTTCAGATTGTGGACCTCTCGTTCATGTTCCTCCATCGCAGGACATATTCATAAAAATAATAATAATAATCATCATCATCATCATTCTAAACACACGAGTGTCATGGAGGAGATGTTACAGAGGACTGTTGCTCAGTTACCGAATTATGAGACGAGAGAAAAGTCCCCTCCACCCCCTGACTCCAGCAGCATGGACTTTATGCACTTCTACAGAAATCTGGGGAAGGAGCAGAGACTCTCGTTTCTGGAAATAATGTCCAGGGAGTATGGAGTGGATCACAGAGGAGCCTCCGAGATGGCACGGAAACTGATCGATACACAGATTCGGGACTTGGCTACTATATTACAGGCGGAAGACAGACTGCGTTACAGTTTAACTCCTCGATACAGATATTTACTGAACCACATCAGTAAGATGGAGGGAGGGGTGAAGTTTCTGGTGGACCTCCGAGCTGATGTTCTTGACTTTACCTCGAAAGTTACTGACAGTCCGCACCTGAGGGTAAATTTTAAATTCTAGTCTTTGCACTGATTATTAATATTCAACTCTGTCGCCTTTCATAACAGTCCTGTGTACACAGAACAGACTCTGATGAATGGACATGTGCTGAAGTGCCTGGGAGTTTTTACATAACAGTGCCAGTGCCCTTTCACCTACTTCTGTCTGGGGTCCTGTTCCATGAAGGTTGTCAAGTATCATGACCTCAGACAGTGCCTGACCTTTCCCCTAGTTCAGCAGGGAAAGTGCTGGCACACCACAAAAACTATGCTATTGGACTGTGTTCAACTAGGAATGAAGTACTATATTTAGTTTATTAATGTTTAACAAACATTTTAAGCATAATGTGTGATAGGAGAGTGTCAGCAAGAATGAAGGGAAAAGTGTACAAGACGGTGATGAGGCCAGCGATGTTGTATGGCTTAGAAACAGTGGCACTGAGGAAAAGGCAGGAGGCAGAGCTGGAGGTAGCGGAGATGAAAATGTTGAGCTTCTCTCTGGAAGTAACGCGGATGGATAGGATCAGAAATGAGTATATCAGAGGGACAGCCCATGTAAGATGTTTTGGAGACAAAGTCAGAGAGGCTAGATTGAGATGGTTTGGACATGTACAGAGGAGGGATAGTGAGTATATTGGTAGTAGGATGCTGAGGTTGGAACTACCAGACAGAAGGCCTAGAGGAAGACCAAAGAAGAGATTTATGGATGTGGTGAAGGAAGACATGAATGTCGTTGGAGTAAGAGATGATGATGCAGAGGACAGGGTGAGGTGGAGGCGGATGATTTGCTGTGGCGACCCCTGAAGGGAGCAGCCGAAAGGAAAAGAAGAAGAAACATTTTAAGCATAATTTTATCATTTTGTGCAAGTTTCTTTCCCAATATGAATATATATATATACATATATATATATATATATATATATATATATATATATATATATATATATATACATATATATATTAGATTTTTACTTATTTCAACCCATCCAAGTGAGCACACAGGCACATTACAGCAGCTGGGAGGGGCAGTGGTGGTCTAGTGGATAGGGCGCAGGATCGCTGATCCTAAGGTTGGGGATTCGAGTCCCCACAGGGTTGTCACTGCCCCCCACTCCAGTGCAGCTAACTGGGTTATCAAAGGCAGGCCATGTCTCTCACTGTCTATGGTGAGAGGTATGTAAAAGAACCATTGCTGACTTTCGTAAAGAGTAGGCTGCAAAGCCGTCAGCGTGTTTCTATGGGACAAGTAGCAAGCATTCCTGCATCCCAGTTAATCTTCTCTTCTCTGGAAGAGACGAATTGCTCCACTACCTACAGGGATCAGATACGATGATGAATGCACATCAACATCTTCCCTAGTAGCTCAACAACAACAACAGCAGCTGGGGCTTAGGTGTCTTGCTCAATGACACTTCAGCCATAAATGTAGGGGAAGGGAAAATGCTCAGTCCCCATCACCACACATTTTTCCTGCTGGTGAAGGAATTGAACCAGTGACTTTTAAGTCTCAAGACCTCATCTCTAATCAAGAGGCCACGGCTGCCTCCCCAACCCCATTCGTCCCACTGTTACTATAGCTGTTGTTTAGTTTAAAAGTAAATTTACTTTTTTTTTTTTAACACATCCCCATAGGCACGGAACATTACAGATGCTCCCTAACTTACGTTTTAGTTCGGTTCCAGACGGCCGAACGTAAGGTGAAAAAAAACGTAAGTTGTTATTGCATGTTCCAGTGACGTATGACACTCATACTGTACTATACATCCATAAATACCATTACCGTATCTCATAAAACACCCCTAAATCACTTATTATAAACATAACATTGTAAAATAATATCAAATAATATCAACATTAATTTAAAATAAGTGAAATTCAAGCAAAATAATTTCAAATAGATAAATTTTAATCAAATTCACTCATCAAATATACATATTACAGTATCAAATATAACCTTTAACATGCTCTGTGATGCGATCTTTCATCTTGTAAATGGTTGCAATGGTCGACGGAGCCATTTGGAAGAAACGTGCAACATTCACATGTTTTTCACCAGCATCAATTTTCTTGATAATTGCTATCTTCATTTCTAACGAGATGACTTGCCTCTTTTTCGGATTATCACTATCACTAGTAGGCTTATGCTTCTGACCAATCATATTTGCGTAGGGTTACAAAAGTCCGCAAAACAGTGTAAACACAAAGATCACAGAGACGACGTCTTAACACGAGGGTAACACGCAGTGAACTGGGAAAACGGAGGACACGTTCAGTCTGTCGTTTGTAAACAATAGACGCAGCGTCATGCAGAAGTAGCGTATTACGTCAGCGTACTACGTAGGTACGTCTCATACTACGGAGAGCCCACTTATCTCAAAATTTGACAATTATTTTTTTTTAAACGTAAAATCAAAAAATACGTAAAACGAATGAACCTAAAGTGGAGAGTGTTTGTCTTTTGAAGTTCAGCCCATGCCATAGGATTAAGACTGCCACATTAACCAGTTGATGCTGTTTGGCTGTAAAATATCAGATGTTTGGATTATGACGACCAGCAGTAAAAAATTATCATAAAACGTTATTTATGACAAAATTCAGACTCAAAAGTAGAGGCTCATACACCACCAGAATCACATAGAATAAAAAGCACATAATCTAACAAGTGATACAACTCAGCAAGGTAATACACTAAAGAAATGCAGTTTAAAAAAATCCTCAATGTTCTTCTTTCACTCGACATCATAGTTGAGTGAAACACACGAGATGTATTTGTCTCCTCAAGTGTTTTAGATGATTCAGCACTAAAAGAAGCATTTGTGATTTTCACCATGGTTTTGCTTTCCACACATGTATTAAAAAACTGTAGGTAGCATAAATTATATACAGTATATATAGTATACTATTTATATAGTCGAATTTATTATATCCACACCCACAATGCATTCTGATTGGCTAAGATATTAGCTTGTGTGCCTGAGCACAAAAACACAAAAATGCCAACGTATTGCTGAATCCATTCAACTTGAAAATAAGACAACACGGAAAAAAAAACTAAAATGAAATAAAATTTGGAATGAAAGTGATTTTTTTTTTCGGGATATATATTTTTAATTTCAAGAGTTATTATGAATTTTCATCAAAGACTTTGCTGCTGTCCGTCCTCTGGTTTGTTTGGGTTTATGTAGCCAATGAGGCGCATAGATTGCAAAGTGAAAATGCTGTTGCATAATTTAAAATCTGAATAAAAATACTCAATATTCTATGTATCTCACAGTCCAGTGAATGTGGATAGGATAAAATCCACTTAATATCGTTGTGCGTATACGATAGCTGTCTCAGTGTTCTGTGGAATTTCATGTAATCATGTAAATATTCTCGAACTATTTTAAAATATATAATGGTGCCATGTATATAATATAGAAAATTGTCTACATGATGCAATTATATATTTTGTATTGTATATAGTAGTAGTGGTGGTCTAGTGGTATAGGGCAAAGGTTCCAAAGGTTGGGGGTTTGTGTCCCACTCTCCACAAGGTTGTCAAAGGCGGGCCATGTCTCTCACTGTCTATGGTGTGAGGCATGTAAAAGAACCATTGCAGACTTTCGTAAAAGAACCATTGCAGACTTTCGTAAAGAGTATCTGCAAAGTCGTCAGCGTGTTTCTGTCCCTTGCTAAAAGGGTTGTGACAGGAAGGGCATCCGACGTAAAAACCTCTGCCAAATCAAACATGCGAATCAGATGATTCGCTGTGGCGACTCCCGAGTAAAAGGGAAAAAGCCGAAAGGAA
>CM045739.1:32537500-32547500 GCA_024760905.1 Plotosus lineatus
AAGAAACCGGATTTCTGCTCTTGTTCCAAATGAATTTTTGTTCCTTGCATTGCTGATGATCATGTCGGGGGGGGAAGAGCTTTAAACTGTACCATTTGACATTAATTCCAAACGGTCTCCATGTCGGCCAGGGTGATGCGTCAATTTATCAGGTGCTCCTTCGTGCTTTTATTTATTTATTTTTTCGGGGGGGGTCCCCCCATAAAAGTTATGTGGTCGTTCGTATCCCAGACCACATTCAAGGGTTATTTAACACTTCAGATCCTATTCACACCTGTATGCCATGCTGTTCCCTAAGGATCACCTAGAAATTAGAAGTTACTGCCAGTTGTGAACTGGGTCTAAGGCAGGGGTTTGACATATCACTTGATTGAAGATGTAAAAACCTATGCTAAATCAAATGTGCGAATCAGATGATTTGCTGTGGCGACTCTCGAGAACGGGAAATAGCCGAAAATAAAAGAAGATATACACATATATACAGTGATACCTCTGCTCACGAACATAATTGGTTCCCAGAAAGTGTGTGTAAGGTGAAAAGTTCGTCTTCCGAACATTTATTTCCCATAAGAAACCATTAAAATGAGAATAATCCGTTCCCAGGTCCCCATAAAACATAATTTTCTATTAAATAAGCCTTAAAACTACACAAAAATATACCTTATTTTATGTATAATAAATGTGCTATTGTATTGTAATTAAAGAAATAAACTGTACTGTATAATAAAGTGGTTTTATTTACCTTTGTGATGGTAGTTGATGGCTTGATGGAATGGAGTGGGAGGAGGGAGGGAGGGAGGGACTTACTGTTTGGAAGGAGAGTTTGGAAATGCCTACTGTTTGGAAACACCCTTAGCCACACACGCACCCTTAATAGCTTCCTTGTTCTTAAGGATGGGAGCAATGGTAGACTTAGCGTACTGGTACTGGGACGCTAAGTCACACAAACGCACACCTCGTTCGTGTTTTTCAATGATCTCCGCCTGTGGTGGGGTCTTTTTCGGTCCCATAATAGCAAAAGTACACTCAATATGGTCCAAAATGTCTATCAAACACAAACCACGTCCGCACTCAAAGAAAGGGGGTGACGAACTGGGACGCCGTGAGCGTGCGTCAGCTTCTCGTGGCCGCCACCGTGGCGCTGTTCGACCACGTGGTTTGGTTCGTCCGCCGAAAACTAGTTCGTCAGAAGAGACTATATGCTCGCAAATTTAATGTTCTTGAGGCGAAAAGTTCGTGAGCTTAAGCGTTCGTCAGCGGAGGTTTTACTGTACGTACGTATAGTACGTCAGTCATGGGGGGGGGAGTTGATCCTACTTCGCGGAATTAGGCGGTTGCGGAGGGATCTCGGCCCAGTTAACCGTGGAAAGTGAGAGATCCCTGTATATCAAAATCAAATCAAAACTCAAAGCTCTGTTTTGGTTGACCAGAAATGGACTGTAAGGCAAAAACTGTAGTTTATTTAAGGAGTTAAGTTTAGACAAATATGATAAACTAACCCGTTAGAAAGTGATGCTTCTTCTCAACCAGCAATTGAAGCAAAGATTGGAATTGTACTGCATTTCAAGTTTCTGTGCCTAAAACTTTGCATAAACTACAGTCAAATATGGAGATCTGCTCACTGTAGAATTGAGGTGATCAAACAGTGGGAAGTTTGTCCTGGTGTTCCAAATCTAATTGATGATCAGTTAAGGAATCCGTGCTCAGCATGGTCCACATTTTATCTTGCCTCCAGATGTTATTCAGGCTCTTTACAGATTGCTGAGGATAGGCCAGGGATTTATTAGTTTATAACATGCTGTGTTGACAGTTTTTTCCAAAATCTGCAGTGCTTTATTAGTTAGGACTTTTTAGCAGTCATAAATGTCATCTCACCCCGTGAGTCTGTTTTTGATAACAATTTATAATACAGTAGTTGGTTCAGTTTGCTGATGGTCTAGAGAGAGTAAAGTTATTTAATGTGCTCCGCAGTTTGACTTATAAGTGTTGGAGGAGCTGGGCAGAATGTCATTCGTTCAGGTTTTGCAGTTCATCAGTTCTTGTTCTTATTTCATAAGAGAATGAGCCTCTCTGTATTTTTTCTATGATTACCCTGTGATTTAATTTCAAAGCTTTAACCATAGTATGACATTCAAACTGAATCACACTTAATAATATGCTTCAAACCTCCATTAAAACTTGATTGAAGGACGATTAAGATGTGCATGGTCAATAGAGGGGTTTAAACTTATAATTGACAGGGGGGGAAACTCTTCAAAGCAAGCGTGAAATGATTTAAAGGCACTCCAGACCAGAAGGTGCATCATGCATCACATGGCGTCTTTCTCAGACGTTCAAATTTGTGCACTGAGGCAAGGGTAAAACTGTTTGATGTTTTTACTGCGTGAAAAATTTGAGGGAAATTTTGATGGGCAAACATTCTGACCTACTCACATACCATATTAAATCTCAAGTATCCTGGCATATTAGGCTTCTTTGTACACAATGTTTTACCCTGAGCCATTCAAAGCCAGATTAATATGCAAGGCTTTGAAATTTATAAGGTTCGCTTGGATGTAATATTTCATTTCTATTACTCAGTGTTTGTTTTTATGCCAGCATGCGGCTGATATTTAAAATCAAAGGAATCATAACCCTCTATTTACATGAATGCTTTGAACATTCATTGGAAAGCTGTTCAGTGCATGCATGCTGAGAATTTTGGCAATGTTAGGAAGTGACCACATGACCTATATTTGATATAATTACTAATGTCATGTGATGCGAATCTGATGTGGCTGATACACATTTTAGATTTCATGTACACTTTGGCTTTGTTAATCTCCATGCTATAGATAATCTAATCAACTCTTTTCATCTCTTCATGTCTACAGCAATGATATTCAATACGTACTAGCGAAACATTTGAGATCTGGGGATACCTTAGTTCCTAGTTGGTTCCTCAGTTCCATGCTGAACCACTAGCCTTGGTCTTTTGCTTAGTGTGGCACGTTCTTCTCAGTTCCTTGGAGGTTCTGCCATCCATTCTTACTCCCTGGTGGAGCTGTACAGACCCCATTGTCAAGCTGGTCTGGGCCACCAATGTTCTTACTATCTACTGTATGCATTTACAGTGCCTGACCCCGTCTAAAAAAATTTTAAATACTGTAAGTCCTTCAGTGTAATACTTTCCTGGACTGCGATTCACCTCAATTGTAGCACATATCCCCATGGTGTTGTTGCATCAATTGGTCAGATCTAAGCTCAGCAACATAATATCGTATTAAAATTAAGTCAGGTGATTACCTATAAACCTGTGGGTCAATAAAAAAAAAATGGTGTCAGAGTAATTCAGGAAGAAGCATAAGGAACCATTTTCACACTGGTACCACTGACCTTAACCCTGTTGAAAGTCTTTGGGAGGAGCAGGAGACGACTCTATGTTTGATTTTCTATGTTTGAGTGGTTTGATTTTCCTGTCATTAATTCATGATTTTTTTATAGACTATTTCGTAAACAGACCACAGAGTCCCTTGGACCTGCTGCTTTTTCTAGTGGACAGAATGTCTTATTACATTCATTCTCAAATAGATTTGTTGTCCTAAATGGCTTTTTTTTTTTTTTTTTTAGCGGAATTCCGCTATTTTTCAGCTTCAGGGGGCCCTGCGGCTCCCTTGACCCCCAGGTGAAATATTTCATTTCCTCTGTTTCTGAACCCGTTTCCTCTATTTTTTTCTAAACCTCGCTGGGATCCCTGTTTGTAAACCTCCTTGTACTGGAGTACCTCAAAATCTATCCTTATGAGTCCATCTAGGATGCTGAACAGGAATGTCTCTCTCTATAGGTTACTTGCAGTGTCTTCAGTAAACAGTTATGGGGGTAATACATGCATTGGTGATAAGCTTGCCTTCCATGTGTTTGGGGTTTCCTTACTTTTGTTAATTAAGCAGATGAGTGAACTTGGAGTGTTTCATGAAAAAGAATCTGGAACTAGGTTGTGGTATGTTGTGCCTTTGGTTAATTCATTCCTTCATTTTCTGTAACCACTTAATCCTAATTAGGGTCACGGGGAGGCTGGTGCCCATTCCCAGTCGACTCTGGGTGAGGGCACAGTATACCCTGGACAGCTCGCCAGCTCATCAGAGGGCAGGAACACGCTGACAGCTATACAGCTACTCTTGTCAAAAGTCTGCAATGGTTCTTTTACATGAACCTCACATCATAGACAGTGAGAGACATGGCCAGCCTTTGATAACCCAGTTAGCTGCACTGGGGCGACAGCATTGATAACCGTTAACAATGGGGCTTGAACCCCCAACCTTGGGGTTGGTAATCCAGCACCTTACCACCAGGCCACCACTGCCTCTTTGGTTTGTCTCCATCCAAATAACTGTAATCTGCTATGAATAGAAGCCTGGAGACATTTTCATCGCTCGCTGGGTGGTGGATGTCATCACTTTTATCCTACTGGGGAATATGACCTCATGTTTTATGCTTAATACAGACACCAAACAAGGAATGAGAGACTAAAAAAGCTCTTATAACACAGATCCAGCAGATTAATCAAGGGATAATTATCAGAAGTAAATTGGACGTGTACTGTATTATATTTTATGACTTATTTATTTTGACACTTTAATTCACTCAATTTCTCTAGGCTCTGCAGTTTCGACTACATGTGGCCGAGGGCATGATCTGCATTGTGTTGCCGTGAGCCATCCTCAGGTTTTAGGTAGAAGATAAGCCATGTAAGCAACAGTAAAACAGAGGCATGTGCAGAATTTTGAAAGTGCCGTCAGTTATGCTGACATTTAAAGTGAAATAATATTGTTTAAGCACTATGAAGTAATATTTCTGTCCCAATCGGGTCGAAGATTGATTTTAATAATAAATAAAGTTGACTGGAAATATGGTTATTGAACGCTTGGATCCAGGGATAAAATATTTACTAGATTTGTGACTGACAGAAACAACAAGTAAGATACAGACTGCAATTTCTATGTACGTACGTATCTGTTCTTGCTCGTCCTCAGCTCTCCTTTGCCTCAGTATCTCCGGGTACATGATGGGAAATTTCACTGTTTGGACCCAAGCTCCTCTGTTATATTTGACTTGAAGTCCTACTTGTTTTTCAGTATTACTGCAAAATGGAATTTCCTCTCCCCTTCCTATTACTCATCTTATTTATAGAACAGAAATCTGTTTCTGCACAGAAGATAATGAGTGTATTATTAAGGGCTATGCACTGATTTTATATTGAAGCTTAATGCGGAGTTGTTGTTGTCGTTGCCGTTGCCCCCGTAATGCTGTCAACATCTACTAATGGCTTGAAAGTGCACAGTGCTTATTGTAGGTTGCATAAATGGCCACTAGCTGAACTGCGCTGAGATTTTTTTACTAGGAATGTACTAGTTCTCGCTAATGATTTTGAAAATTGCAAGCATAAAAATGTATTTCTTTCATGTGCTTTGATTTGCATTCTAGTTTTATGACCTATAACCAGATTTAATGTAAAAACTGACTTTTAAAAAGTGACCATAGCGGCTCATCAGACTGGTGCTTATCCCCGGTTTCCATAGCATGAAGCAACTAGGAGTTCAACTCCTCCTGGATGGGACGCTAGTCCATCGCAGGTTATCTTCCCAGTATATTTTTACTGGTCCCCATTTATACTGCTGGGTGAACAGAGGCACACTTGTGGTTGAGTAACGTCCTCCCAATCATGAGCCCAGCACCTTAACCACCACTACACCATCGGCTCCACACGTTATTTTTAAGTACCGGTATATTATTATATTCACACTCACAAATGGCCGTAGAACATTTATTTTCTCTGTACAGCACATGCATGTCATGAAGTCACATTTTCATCATCAGCAATAAAGGGACAGAGAGGCGAAGTAAATAGTGATATTTTAATTGACATTTTCTCAATTATATTCAACTTAGTTATGCATGGTGAAGTGAGATATGCCCAGCAATTCCTACAGGTATTTTAAATTTCAGTGGTTACCAAACACCCATAAGAGGAATACCTGCTCATGTGCTAATTCCTACGCACCAGCCAGCATTCTGCTATCATACAACTTCCAGTCATGGAGAAAGAAATTCTCTCTCTCTCTCTCTCTCTCTCTCTCTCTCTCTCTCTCTCTCAGTTGCTGTTCATGCTGTATCACAGGGCAGGGAAACTTGGCTGGAAGAAAAGGCTATTTGCCCATTTCTGTGTTCGAAAGGAGAGAAGGCGTGAGCCCTTTTTCCAATTTTAGAGAGTATGACTAATTTTGCTCTATTGGTGCTAAGACAGAGATGGCTGTGGCATCATCACGATTTGGACTTGCAAACTAAGTTAATTGTTTTTTTTTTAATTCTTTTTCAGATTCTTATATATTGACTTGGGCATAGCCAAAACATGGTCTTTGTGAGTTTTCTTTCTGATTTACTGCAGTGTTATTTTTCATAAAAATCAGTACAAGCATTGGAACACGCCCCAATTGCTAAAATTATTGTAACTGATTGAGATAAGGATTCTATGGTCATCATTTTAGCTGTACAAGAGCAGATCAAAAGGGTATACTAAAGTGTGTGTGTGTGTGTGTGTGTGTGTGTGTGTGTGTGTATGTGTATATGTGTGTGTGTGTGTGTATATGTGTGTGCATGTGTGCGTGCATGTGTGAGTGAGAGAGAGAGACTGACTCATATTCCAGAAAACAAAAAAAGCACCTGCCAGTAGCATTTACATTCTTGTGTTGGAGAGAATTATGGTTGTACAGTACATGTATTACTCTTGTTGTGTAATATGTGAGTGCTCTTCATCACTAAAAAATATTTGATTAGTATATTTGGCTCAGGGGCAGTGGTCGCCTAGTGGTATAGGGTGCTGGATCGCTGTTCCAAAGGTTGGGGGTTCAAGCCCCACTCTCAACGAGTTGTCACTCTCCCCCAGTGCAGCTAACTGGGTTATCAAAGGCCAGCCATGTCTCTCACTGTCTATGATGTGAGGTTCATGTAAAAGAACCAATGCTGACTTTCCACAAGAGTACTTGCAAAGCCGTCAGCATGTTTCTGCCCTGCGATGGCCTGGCGAGCCATCCAGGGTGTACTCTGCCCTCACCCGGAGTCGGCTGTGATGGGCGCCAGCCTCCTCGCGACCCTAATTAGGATTAAGTGGTCACAGAAAATGAACTGAGCTGAACGTTTGGCTCATAGTGTGAAGGTCCTGCGTTCGAATACCAGGCTCTGGTGTCTCTTTGTGGAGTTAGAATGTTCTCTCAATAATGCTGGAGTCAGTTTCCTTCCACAGTCCTAAGACATGTACATTAAGTTAATTGGCTGGTCTACCATGGCCCTAGGTGTATGGTTGCGTGCTTTGGCCCTGTGATGGTCTGGTGAGCTGTTTAAGTGTGAGATGGTGAGCTTTTGGTTGAGATAGTCGCCAGCTTCCACAAGACCCCAATAGGATTAAACTGCTAACAAACAAGTGTGTGAGTGAGATTTTCGCTTTTGTTGATAGGCCAAAAAAGTTGATACAGTTTCCTTGCTTATATTTATCTGGAGGTTATTATCTCTTTTAAAACTCAACATGCATCCAAAAAGGATGTTTATAAAGATTTTACTGATAGTTGTTCCTAAGGGTGCATGTACAACTGTTCATATGTCTGTTCCTCCTTGTGATTCAGCACAAAAGTGAAGTTCCCTGAACCTTTTCAGATATGAAAGCTGACCCGCAGGAGTGATGTGCTTCCTTGCTGAAATTGCGTTATGTTTACCACAGATCTGCTCCGGTGTCTCCTGGAGTACATCTAATAACATCAGCTGAAGGGCAAACAAACAGGTCTAGAGTGCGACAGCCTGGAGAGAGAAAATCTGATTTGTCTAAATTCGAAACCCTCCATGCCAGACTGTAGAAGATCAGAAATGGGTAGTGAAATATTAATGCGCCGAGGATCCGGGAGACTTTTGCATATGCATCAGACGTAACGTAATCCACAGGAAAATGAAATTAGTGTTGTATTAGTTTACTTGAATAAATCCTTTGATTTCCATACTAGAGAGAAATTCCGTCAGCTAACGTACACATCCTGTCAACTAATGAAGTACAGTCGGCCCTGTCTGTCTTCCTTTCGGCTTTTTCCCTTTTACTCGGGAGTCGCCACAGCGAATCATCTGATTCGCACGTTTGATTTGGCAGAGGTTTTTTTTTTTTACGTCGGATGCCCTTCCTGTCACAACCCTTTTTAGCAAGGGACAGAAACACGCTGACGACTTTGCAGCCTACTCTTTACGAAAGTCAGCAATGTTTCTTTTGGCTCTCACCATAGACAGTAAGAGACATGGCCCGCCTTTGATAACCCAGTTAGAAGTACAGTCGGCCCTCTACTTATGAAATTAATCCGTTCCAGAGCCTTTTTCGTAACCTGGAGTTTTTGTAAGTAGAGGTGCATTTTACATGTAAAACACATGATTCGTTCCAAGGCTCCCAAGACTACCCCATAAATCCTTTAAAAATTATAAAAGTACACCAATTTTATATGAAATATGTGTTAAAAGTAAAAGAAAATTATTTACCTTTTTTAAAATCTCTCGAACCACCCATGCGACTCTTTAAAGTCCAGGGATTGCTGGTCTGAAGAACCCCCACCCCCACCCCCACCCTCCTTCACGAGATCTTTAAATATGGTGGGTGCTTTTTCCCAAATAATTGCCTCCGTCACTGTATCTCTGCTTTTGAGGTCTCCTTCTGCTTCAATATCGTCCCGATTGTAGAGGGGTTTCGGCCATACTCCTTTGCAATTTTGCTCAACCATTTTTTTATTATCTCCTGCTTCACTTCAATTGATAATGCAGCCCACTTCTTTTCTGTGTCACCGGGAATCACTTTCTTGGAGTCCATGATGGATAACAAAATATAATGCTGCAATGATCACTCTCAAAAAAACTCACGAGCCAACAGTCCTGTTCAACTCTTCTTCACGAACAAACAGGAAGTGACAAACAGGAAGTATGGGTACAGTTCAGCTCCCTCCTGGCCAATGGGAGGCCAGCGGGGCGGGATGTTGGGAGAAAGCCAATGAGAGAGCAACTCGCGCATTGTTTGAATTTTTGAATGGCGCGTTTTAATGTTTGAATGGCGCGTTTGAATTTTTGAATGGTGCGCTTGGCGCTTTTCATAAGAAGAGGTTGTTTCGTATACAGAGGACGAAAATTTAGGAAAATGTTTTTCGTAACCTGGATTTTTCGTAGTGAGTGGTTTTCGTAAGTAGAGGGCCGACTGTATTCGTCAGACGATTTTGCAAAGTTATAGAAACAAGTTCTTGTAGGATCTAATTAAATATAACTTTGTGTGTGTTTTTGTTTTAGGATCTTAACAGCACTTTGAAGAGCCTCCTCTCCGAGTGGTTCTCCGTTGGGCTTCTCCGGTTAGAGAGAATCACGTGGCAGTCCTCTTGTGAGCTCCTTCAAAAGATCAGCCAGTAAGATTCACTTACACCTACAGAGTGCTGAACATGACGATTCGGGGCCCCTAAAAAAGTGTATAAACGGGAATCACTGGTGAGATCTACCAGGGAATGCTGATCAGGGTGTGAATTTACAGGTATGAAGCGGTGCACCCAGTGCGTAACTGGACAGATATAAAGCGCAGAGTCGGGCCTTACAGACGATGCTACGCCTTCATCCATGCCTCCATGCCTGGAGAACCTCTGGTGGTCTTACATGTAGCTCTCACACAAGACATTTCAAATAACATCCAGGTTAGGGAACATTATCTCACTATCACTTTCTGTATACTGTTTATTTACTTCATATTGCTCAGGAACACTGAGGTCATTGATTTTTTTTTTTTTGTTGTTGTTTAGAGTATTGTCAGAGAGTTCACCACATTGGATGCAGTAGAGGAAGCAGAGAAGATCAACACTGCCATATTTTACTCCATCTCCTCCACCCAGGCTGGTCTGCAGGGGGTGGAGCTTGGTAATTACCTCATCAAGAAGGTGGTTCGAGAGTTGCAGGTGAGTGTGATAAT
>CM045739.1:32552500-32567500 GCA_024760905.1 Plotosus lineatus
TTACACTTTCCAGAAAGAAAATACATAATACATACAAATAAGTCATCATTGTCTTCTCCCATCTTCATGACTGGGGGTCAAACGCCATGGAGGCATATCCAAGAGCTGTCCACTGCTTCCACCCATTGCTGCTGTGTGTGTGTATAATGCTGTCTGTGATCGATTAAAGCCAGTGGGTCCTGACCTGCACATTCGCACCTGAGGACAGTTTTGTATAGCCAGTCAGAATAATGTGCATTTCTTTGGACCGTGGGAGGAAACCTTAGCACCTGGAAGGGACCCACACAAGCCAGGGGAAAACATGCAAAAATATGCACAGAAATGGCCTTTCGGGGCACAGGGTTCGAATGCAGGACCTTCTTGCTGTGAGGCAGAAGTGCTAACCACTAGACCACCATGCCATCCAATACAGAAGTTAAAAAAAAACATTTAATAATAAGTTGCAAAGTGTGATGTGGAATTCACTGAGTACATTAAAAAAAATGAATCATTGGCAAATCAGTGCAGTAAATATAAAAATAACTCACTGTATGTGCCAGGCCATCTCATACCTCTGCCACGGATTATTTTTGTATAACAGCTTGCATTAATGTTGGCTCTTCAATAAATACTGTCGATGATAACTCAAAATAGTGATATTGAAATAGGGATTTATTAAGTTGAAATATAAAGATATCATAAATATAATTTAAGGCTTTTGTAAAATGATGGTCTGTGTGTATGTTAAGACAGCGTGTGTGGATCAGGAGTTAACGTGGATTAGGATACACAAGGACAGTGTGAGTGTTTGAATTGTGGAGTATTTCGGAGAGGTAAAGGTGACTCAGTCTGTCAATTGGGAAACATCTACAGGGATGGATGCAAGATGAAGGATGAGGGAAAAAAAAGAGAAGAAAGGTCATACTGTGATTTAAGAGGAGAGATGGGTCTAGTTGTCTGGCGGTGTTGTACTCATGAGGCTTCTCCTCTTACTTTCTATCACTTACTTTACAGCTTCTCTCTTTCGCTCTCTCTCACTCTGTCTGTTGCTTTCTCTAAGGCATGCTGACAGAGGATTTGCAGTAAATTTAGCTGATGAATAGAAAATGACCCCCGGACCCACTTATCCTCACTTTCTCCACAAGTGTGATGGAGAGCATGCTGATAAATGATGGAGAAGCAGAAAGAAGAAGAGAAAAAAAAAAAACAGATTTAGTCTTTCCCTTCAGGGACTAGACAGGCAGTCTGGCTTGTTTTGTTGTCAGCTTTCTCAGACTCGAATATAAACCAGAGAGGGAAAGAAGTGAAAAAGAACTCCGAGGTGTTGATCGAAGTGTCGATTTTCAGAGTGTTGAATCGGAGCTGTGAGATAGTGGTGACGGCAAAGAGGAAACCGTTTAGTGAAAGGGTCTTAATGTGTCTTTAGATTGTATAAATGGCTCACACACACGACTTTAACAGATGCAGAGAAATACACTCACTTCACACACACTTAAACATTCAATTTCTAAATGCATAATATGCCATCAGCATCCGTGTTGTTGCATTATTAGCAGGGTGACGCTGAACGAGCACCGGTACTGGTCATCCTTCCAGCATAATATGGGGCAGTGGTGGCCTAGTGGTAAAGGGCGCTGGATTACTGATCCAAAGGTTGGGGGTTCGAGTCCCACTCTCCACAAGGTTGTTACCTCAAAAACTGGTCATTTTACTCGATGGATTACTAACAGAGACTTGAAGCAATGGTTATCCATCGTTTCCCCATAAGAGATGTCAGAGTGTTGGCCGGGGTTGTCTAGACCAAGTAAACAAGCAGATCTATTCAGCGACTGACATTTTATCTGCTTCACAAACACTTTTTTTTTTTTTTTTTTTTATCACCTATAGCAGTTTGGAGGAAATGAGTGAAATGGTTACATATTGGACCCAGAGAAGGAGGGGTCTTGTGGAGATGGTGAGGCGTCACATTCGAGTGACTCTGGGGAAGAGACTGCTGCCGGAGATGTATAGGACTGTGAATCTAAAGTGGATGATGCAGTTTTTACCAATTCCTGTCGTCGGTTGGTTCAGGAACAACAAAAGCATTGGCCGATAATGTGTTGCGCTCCATGGGTCAGTTATGTAGCCCAGACAATCCAACAAGTTAACGTAACCACCAGGCAGGAACAGCCGATAAGTAAGGCAACATGTCGATCAGCATGCTTTTTATTAGGACTCATGCACAATTTGAAAATTAGGCATAGATTGGCGTTGACGGAAGGAACCACTGATGTTATTATACTTGATTGTTTTAATGAGATTGTCACACTAACTCACCACAGGCATCCCTTAATGCCCACTTTATGACACACACTTTGCACAGAAAAAGTTCAACAATATCAGTAATACTGTATTCTGTTTGTTTGTTTTTGCATAGGCTGTGTACATGTTAATCAGTTATTTATTACTGGTAAGATTTTAAAGACAGAAATACTGTTATTAGTGGGGGGGTTGCTCTTAAAATAGTAAAGTGTGAAATTCTTCATTGCATGGATTTAACAACATGTTTGAAACATTCCTTTGAGATTCTGGTCCATTAACATTGCAACAAACAATTCCTGCTGATTTGTCAGGTGTGTATTCATGCTGCGAATCACCTGATCTGATACGGCTCAAAGTTCTACTGGATTCAGATCTGGTGATTGAGAAGGCCACAGAAGAACATTAAACTCATTGCTCGTTAAACTAGTTTGAGGCAAGGTTTGCTGTGTGACGCTATCATTTGAAGGAATCCAAAAGATGGTAAATTGTGACCATAGAAGGATGCTCATGGTTAATAACGATCCTCAAATGAATGCTATGGCATTCAAGTAATGAATGGCATTAACAGGCTCAGAATGCCACGGATGTATTCCCCACACAAATACACACCACCTCCACCACTCTGGACAGTCGACACATGGAGGGTGGGAGCTGTGGATTCATACTGCTAACACAATGTTACTAAATTCTGACTGCCATCTGTGTGTCTCAGCAAAGATCAAGTGTTATCAGACCAGGCTATGTCCCCCCCCCCCCGACTATCTTCAACTGTCCGATTTTGGTGAGCCTGTGCTTGCTGCGGCTTAAGTTCTGTTCTGAGCTTACAGTATTACAACCTTGTGTTGGACTAGTGTCCCATCCAGGAGATGTTGACCTCGTCGTCGCTTCATGTTACAGAAACTGGGATAACGTGATGAGCCACTAGGATCGGGTGTAAAAGTGCAACAGACTTTACCTTTCCTTATTCAAGTATACAGCCTTTCTATCAGCTCGGAGTAGTCTGACCTTTGAGCTTGTTCACCTACAAAGTGTTTCTATTCACAAAACCACTGCTCAAAAGCTGATATTTCAATTCTGAAGTACTGGGATATGCAACAACAAAATCTATATCCAGTATTGCAATATATACAGTACATGATGAAGGCTGCTTTCTTTCAGTTTTTGTTTTCTTTAATAGTTTGTACTTATGGGGACAGTGATGGCCCAGTGGTAAGGTGCTGGATTACAGGTCCAAAGCTTGGGGGTTCAAACCCCACCATCACCGAGTTGTCACTGCTGTTTCCCCAGTGCAGCTAACTGGGTTATCAATGGCTAGCCATGTTTCTCATTGTCTGTGGTGAGAGGTTCATGTAAAAAAAACTACTGCTGACCTTTTTAAAGAGTAGCTGCATAGCCGTCAGCGTGTTTTTTGCTCTACGATGGCCTGGCGAGCTGTCCAGGTGCGCTCTGCCCTCGCCCAGAGTCATCTGAGATGGGCGTCAGCCTCCCCTTGACCTTGTATAGGATTAAGCGGTTTAGAAAATGAATGAATGAGTTTGCATTTGTAAGACATCTTGAGCACCATATGCAATTCAGGGTAGAAAACTCTATTAAATATTTAAGGAGCTCAGGTGACTAGGAATAGCGACTTGGAATTATATGCATTTTTACCAATAAATGATTTTTATTTTTATTTTTTCAAGCCCAATCAGTTGCATGCCTGTCATCAGAGTTTCCTGGTGTGACATTTGTTACAGCATATTCCTGCACATCAGGACATAAATCACTTTTTGAGATGTGGCGCTAATCATCATCATCATGATGCAAAAAAATAAAATGTGAAGGAAAACTTTTGTTCCTTTCATTGCATTGCAAAAACGAGTGTGTCAAAGATAGTAATTTCACTTTAAAAGCAATGCAAAATTCTTAGGTACGCTGATGCCTGGTATCAAGCGGAAGTTCTGGCTTTGTCCGAAATGACGTTCACTAGTGAAAATTGTTTGTAGGTTGTATATGAAGTGATATGGACATGGGCACAGTGCTACAGTACAATCTGGGGGCAGCATGGTGTAGTGGATGGCACTTTCCTTATAGCAAGAAGGTTCTGGGTTCGAGATCCGTGTTCGACAAAGGTGTTTGCATGTTTTCCTTGTGTTTGCATGGATTGTCCCTGGTTGCTCCAGTTTCTTCTGACAGGCCAAAGACATGCAATTTATGTCATCTGGCTGCTCTAATTTGCCCAGAGGTGTGAGTGAGTGTTTTTTTTTCCCAGGAAATCAGTTCTGTAAAGTGCTTGTACATTCAGGTAAAGCAATGTGATGCAGAATGGACTGATTGGTTACAGATAGATAGACAGTAAGCCATCGTAATCTAATCTAATCTGAAAATAAAAAGGTGAATTTAATGAAATAATAAATACATTGATATATTTAATCATATAATATAAGACCTGTTTTAATTTTGTCTTTTATACAGAGTGAATTTCCTCATATGGCTCAGTTCTCCAGCCTCTCTCCTATTCCTGGCTTCACATCATGGCTGCAGGGTTTCCTTTCACAGTGCAGAAAGGACGGCCATGTCTCCGATCTGCTCTCTGAGCATGAATGGGCGGAAGTCAAGGAGGTGACTGGAGCAGTTTCTGGTGTCGCTGCCCTTGATGCCCTGCGTACCCTCATCGCCTCTGGAGACTGGCACCGTTTTGAAGGTTTGGTGCGCACTCTGGAGCCAGCCCTGATGCGTCTGTGTGCCTGGTATCTGTATGGAGAGAAACGGCGCGGTTATGCCCTCAATCCTGTTGCCAACTTTCACCTCCAGAATGGCGCCACCCTCTGGAGAATCAATTGGCAGGCTGACACTAGTCCCAGAGGCATTGCCAACTCGTGTGGCATCATGGTAAATTATCGGTACTTCCTGCAGGAGACTAGCATGAACAGCAGAGCCTATTTGCACAACAAAGTTATCGCGGCTTCAGAGCAAGTGCTCAGCCTTGTCTCGCAGTACCAGAAGAACAGCAAACTCTGAACAAGTGACAGCAAAGTGCAGATTCGAACACTAAATGTATATAATTATCGCCGTAATGCACTGTATGTAACATGCTTGTTTTGTGTCTGGTGTTATTTAGCCTTTTAAATAGGCCTTACCACTAGTTAATGTTCTCGCTGGTGGTTGTGTAAAAACTTTCCAGTTCATTTCACTTGTGTATGATTTTGCTTGTGCTTTCTTTCCAGCGCCTTTGCAAGGATTATTTTCCTGCAGACGTGTTTTGTGGTTTTGAAAGACCAGGATTAATGAAGTGAGAAAAATCTATCAGACCCTGTCATGTCCCTGCTTCCGATTGTACATTAGCGAAAATGAGGCAGAACGAGTGGGCGGTGCTTGCTGGAATAAATGAGGCTTTGATTTCTTTATTAGTGTGAAACACTCACATGTGTGCAATGCCAGCCACATTCTTTTCTCCTCGCAAGCAATGAAAAAAAAAAAAAAAAACAACAACAAAAGTATGTCGGACACGTGAACAATTCATATGAACGTGTTTATTCTCCACCCTAGATTTATGTATGTAAATAAAAATGTTGATTCATGTGTAATGAACAATGGTTTACAATCACCTCATTTATTACATCATTTTTCTTGCCCATCTAACAATAAGAGCCCTCAAAGCGTGATAAATATTAGATTCGCGAGATGGATTGTAATGTATCTTAAGTAAACCCTCCAAGGAAGCAAACACATTTGTATCAGTGTTAGACAGTAACCATGACAGCTTTTCTATCTGTGTTTGGAAAGATTCAACAGTCTCCAGCTATCTTTATTCTTCTGTATCTTATGGAGTCAGATGAAACAGCAGCACTCACATATCTGTTTCAAGTCTATTGTCCTGTAAAAACGTCAGTCACTTGACTGTGAAATTGAATTTTTTTTGCTGCTATCCTTTGCGCTGCCTTTGAAACGAATGGAGTTCAAAATAAAGTTGAAATCAATCGATAAATTTATGATATTCACTTAAACGGAGCACGAGGAGGAAAAGTAAAATAGGCATTTAAAGACCGTCTTCCCTTGAGGGAGTATCTCCTACAGAAATTGAAAGAGCCCATAGTAAATGCATTAGGAGAACGTTGAATTGCAGGCCCAGTGTTGGTATGGTACACTTCAACACTCCAAGGGATTCACTGAGAGGTAAATGGAGGCGGAGTTACTATGGTAACTGCCCGGCTACTCCATGACTCCTTCATTCCTCTTTTTTACACCAATCTGTCCTAATCTGAGGCCAATTTTTATATATTCCATCGCAGCGTCATCCATCCCAAGTGGTTTCATTTTAATTTCTCTAGCATGCTGGCACTTGATCAAGTGATACTGATGCTCTCACCTTTTCCACCTGAAGAGAGCTTTCGGTTATTGCATCACTGTTAGTGAAGTGTCAGAAATGCCAATAAATCTTGTCTGTATTATTGCTGCATGAGCAGATCTGTATTTGGGTAAATCCATGGCAGTGGGGCGCACATCAGAGACTGTAGCTGTATTGTAGCCTAACGGATCAGTCAGCGATCCAGGCAGCAGAGCTTGAGAGGGAATCGGCTTATTTGAACTAGAGCGCTAAGGAAAAGGAGATGTTTTCCTTTGCTCCTCCCTCAAGGATTACTGAGGCTGTCATTCAGCAGGAAACCCTCTCTTTTTCACACATACAACATCCTGTCGAGATTTCATAATGAAAGCTGAATACTGGTGAATTTATCATTTTTTCTCCCAGTGCAATAGCTAAATAAAAAAAAAAAAATAAAAAAAACTTCACTACCGGTTCTAGCCTTTGTATTCTAAAGTGCTTTGTTAATGAAATACTGTGTCATCAGAAGGAATGAGAAGGTTTTTACACCAGATGTTAAAGCTCGAGAGGCACCAGTATTTTTTTTTTTTCCGGCTGGCACAGGAATGTGTGGTATAAAAGGATTTTTTCCATATTTGTTTAATTGTTGTTATGCTTCCATCCATCCTTATGTGCCAGCAGCTGACACTTTCTGTCTGTAAACACTAAAAATACGGTGAATTTATTTGGCTGTCTGAACATCACATTTAACAATAAAATGCATAATAATATTCAGCTTCTGTTTTTTGAGTAATTTGGCTCTATTTCAGGGAATATACTGTAATTTATGTACACATATGGCATTGCGAAGGCATCTGACAAGCGCACCAATATAAATAAGCTATAACATTAACAAACAGTATCACTGATTGATGATGTACATAACACTGATTATATTATTGCAATAGCAGGAAGAGTGGGGTATTTTAGGTACAAAGTGAACAGTCAGTTCTTAAATTGGTTGTGTTGAAAACAGGAAAAATGAGCAAGCATAAAGATCTGAGGGACATTAACAAGGGCCACACTGTAATGGCTAATAAACTGGGTGTGATAGTCTCCAAAACAGCAGGTCTTGTAGGGTGTGCTTGGTAAGCAGTGGTAAGTAAAGTATCTACCAACGTTAGTCCTTGAAGGGCAAAAAAGTGATGTCATAGGTGTCAAAGTAAAAGATACTATGTCTGGTATGATCCCACGAAAGAGCCACTGTAGTAAAACTGCCGAAACTCAATGTAAGTTATGATAAAAGATGTATGGACAGGTGTATGGAGCTGACTGGTCGTTCTTTTAAAACACAACATTCCAAATGTGGGCTCTGAGCTGTTTGTTTAAGGAAGGCCTGCATGATAGTCAGGTGTCCACAACACCCCTGTAGCTACCATAGAGCGCTCGGAGCTCACGCACCCTCGTTCGCCCACATAGTAAAGTTTTCCAGAATGCTCACGGTCAGAACTATGATGGTGCTGGAAATATGGCCGGTAGGAGAAAGGGATGTGCAGCACGAATTCTGGAAAAGAATGCTCGAGCTCCATATTTTCATTGCACTAGTCATGATCTTAACCTGGCTCTTGTGCATGCTGCCAATATACAGCCAATATTTTCTATGATGGAGAATCTAAAGGTTCTTGGAAATTTTTTCAATGACTCTCCAAAACGACAACATGCTCTTGAAGCTGCTATCGAGTCCTACAACCAGACTCTTGATCCAGCAAAGGAAAATCCCATTCACAAACAGAGGATGCACACACTGTGTCAAACAAGATGGGTGGAGAAGCATGCTGTATTTGAAATTGTACATGATATGTATACTCCAATCCAATCCAATACTCCAATTATATTGGTGGTAGGATGCTGAGGTTGGAACTACCAGGCAGAAGGCCTAGAGGAAGACCAAAGAGACGATTCATGGATGTGATGAAGGTAGGTGGTGTAAGAGAAGAAGATGCAGAGGATATGGTGAAATGGAGGCAGATGATTCGCTGTGGCGACCCCTGAAGGGAAAAGCCGAAAGGAAAAGAAGAAGAAGAATGTATACTCCAATCCTCGATGCTCTGGATGCCATCTATGATGGAGATAACTGAGACCCAGGAAACAAAACTCAAGCTGGAGGTCACAGGAACACTATCACATCATCTATGTTTTTGGCAGCATTTGAAATAGGCAGATTCTTGTTTGGTTATACCAAAAGCCTAGCTGAACTACTGCAGGGATCGACTGTGGACAGCTTGAATGCGTACACTTCAAGTTCAAGTGTAAAGAGAGACCTCCGAGAAGTAAGAAATAAATCAGAAGAAGTTTTTAAAGTGGTGTTTTCAAGAATGACAGAAAAAGCAGAAAAGGCTGGGGTGGAGATCAAGATCAAGAGAATGAACAAAAGTCAGACTCTTCGGGAAAACCATTGCCTTGGTGGAACAGCCGAAGAGTACCACAGGTTGAGCCACGTCTTGCAGTACTTAGATCACCTTCTATCTGAGTTAGATTCAAGATTTATTGCCATGCCCTGTCAGAGGATTAGTACTTTTGACGTGTAACCTGGAGGCATGTACCAAGGATGCAGACACAAGTACCATGGCTGATCTAGAAAGTTACTATGGTCCAGACCCTCCATCCAGATCAACTCTATTGCAAGAGATGCACAGGTGGAAGAATTTACCAAGGACCATTGACACTACACTCAACAATGTAGGAGTCAACTTCAAAATGTTCCCAAACATTGTGACCAAGGGGCAGTGGGGGTCTAGTAGTATAAGGCGCCGGATCGCTGATCCAAAGGTTGGGGGTTCGAGTCCCACTCTCCACAAGGTTGTCACTGTCCTCCCAGTGCAGCTAACTGGGTTATCAAAGGCCGGCCATGTCTCTCACTGTCTATGGTGAGAGGCATGTAAAAGAACCATTGCTGACTTTCGACAAGAGTATGCTGCAAAGCCGTCAGCATGTTTCCGCCCTGCGATGGGCTGGCGAGCTGTCCAGGGTGTACTCTGCCCTTGCCCTGAGTTGGCTTGGATGGGCACCAGCCTCCTCGCGACCCTAACTAGGATGAAGCGGTTACAGAAAATGAACTGAACTGAACATTGTGACCACATTGAAGCTGTTGCTGTTGCTCCCTGTTACAAGCTGTGCAATTGAAAGATCAAACTCTGCACTAAAATTCATCAAAACTGCTTCTAGATGCACCATGACGGAAAACAGGCTAAATGTACTTTTGCTGCTTTTTGTCCACAAAGACCTTGTACAGTCCATCAATATAGAGAAAGTAATAGACAGATTTGCGAATATTAGAAAAAGAAGGATGCTTCATTTGGATCCATTAGAGTAGTTTTGAACATTTCAAGTCCATAATGATCATTCATGCCTGTGCATGAATACAATATACTGTATAAATTTATAAAAGAACTACACATACATTTCATTGTAATAGATTATTAGTTCTACTGTGCAGTTTATTTTATAACTAACTGTCAGTATAATTTTGTGTATAATATGATTCAGTATGAATGTTAATGTAATTCGTCACAATGAACACTGGTTAAACATTTGCCTTAATAAATTTTTTCTGTATGCCTATACCTGGTTATTTTAAAAAATTATTTATTTAACACCAATGTTATGAAGTGATTCTTCCCAGAGGCCTACAGTGGTCACTCAATTACTAAGAATTCTAATATCTCTCTATCCCTGCTGTTGAAATACACATGCTTTTAGAATGCCTGAAATTTTCACCATTTACTCATTTTAGAGTGTTTGCAAAAATATCATGGAGGAAGCCCATACCGTAACTGTATCTCTTAGGTAACCCTGCTTTTCATTGTTAGAGGAGCACCCCTGTTCGCCAAATCCTGGCTATGGGGGTGCACGACCTTTGTTTTTCAAAAGGAAGAGAGAATGTGAAAGTTTTGGGGGGATCCCAATACTTAAGGGCTTCATACTGAATAATAGAAAGCCCCTCATTAGCCACTAGCTCATCCTCAGCAACGAAGATTACAATATTAATATACAATCTTCATGATATAATACAAATAAAGTACATTCCTGGTTCTGTTAAACCATTAACCATTAAAATTTCATTAATATATTGGCTTTTTTCTATGATGTATATACTAAAATTCAGAATAAATAAAAGCGCGATAGTGATCCCTCTCTATTTCGTGCTTCAGTTTCTGTGGCTTCAGTCCATCGCGGGTTTTTCAAAAATATTAATCAAAAAATAAGGAAATTAAGGAAAGATATCAAAAAATAAGGCCATTGATGCAAAAAAAAGAAACAACCCCAAACCCCCCAACAAAACTCCTTACATTTTTATGCGAGGTGTGCGTCTGTATGTGTGTGTATCTATATATTTATTTACATGTTATGCATTAATTTTGAATGTTCAATTGTTATTATCAGCATTTACAGTATAGTACTGAATATGTATTGATTGATATTATATACACACATACATGTACGTATACGTCAGTGAGGGGGATCGATCCTATTTCGCGGTAATTGGTAGTCACGGGGGTGGGGGTGGGGGGAGGTCTCGGTCCCCATTAAATAATTTAATTAATTATTAAATAATAAGTATGCAGCTCATCTGCAACTGTCATCACCAAACAAATCTAAAAAATAAACCCTAAAACCATAATATTTATATGCAGTACATCATATTTATGTAGATTTAGTCACTGCCTATAAAAGAGGAGCTCCTGATAGATGTCTTTATTGATAGTTGCCCGAGCCCGAGCTTGCTTTTCATCACCTTTTCTTTTACTAGCTGATTTCTACTTTCGTGTATATCACCTCTTTATTGAGTTTAAATATTTAATAAGTTTATGTTCTGTCAAGCTTCTGATTTCTTCTTTTCCTTTACCAACATCAATTAACCTGCAAGTCATTATTAATAATAAATTTATTATTGTTATTAATATTTTATTACTGCCTGTCATCAAGCAAGTCAGTGATATATTACAGCCAATCAGCATCTACTCAAGGACGCGGTAACCTTATTGTTTTCTGTGGTGGACACTCACAGGCACCAAACAGCCATCCAAGCCATATTCTATGACTACATTGCTCCACAAGTGGGGCCGGTGCCATAGTGGTTAGGTTGCTACGCTAATGATCAGGAGGTTGTGTGTTCAAATCCCAGTTAGACCCCTCCCCCTCACACAATACACTGTACTATGACCCCTGTGCAAGATCTTAACCATAAGTGTGCCTCTGTTCACCCAGCAGTATAAATGGGCACCAGTAAAAAAAAATAAATAAATACTGTACTGGGAAGGTAACTGGCCTGATGAGCCACTAGGCTCAGGTGTTGAAAGCCCAACTGACTTTACCTATTTTTTTTAATGTTTCTCCATTTGGAAGCTTTAATACTCAAATAATTATTTTCCTCAGGCCCAGTGAAGCTCGCAAAATGTTCCACCGTGGGAACTATTCAGTGATCTCCAACTCATCTTTGGTTAATAATTGGTAATTATTTGATGGCATGAAATGACAATGTCCAACACAAATTAAGGACAAGAATGAATGTCAAATGGGCAAGACATGCAAGAAATTAAATGGAATGTTCTTCATTAAAAAAAAAAAAAAGATCAATATTTATTATAACCTCATTTCAGTTGCTGTCCAGTTCCAAGAGATGCTGAAGCAGAATTCATAGCCAAAAAGAGCAACTGTAGAATAAGACCTTACAAGATGGGAGTAGACTTCAACAGGTTCATCAGTAAAGCTACTGTGACCAGCCAACTGCACATTACATTTTAGAGCTCATTTGTTAATAAGTAATTACCATCTGGATTGATTAGGAGGCATTTTACACCTATTTTAATGGTTCTGCAATTGCAATCAAGTTAACCAAGTGCTAAAGAATGTTCGATTGCCTCATCACAATGTCTTCCAACAGCACATAAATCAACTCTTTCCCCCTCCGATCACTCCCAATATCAGAGAGTGCTTTCTACACAAATGGAGGTTATTATGGCTCTGCCAGCTACGTATTAATGTCAACCTGTGGTTTTCCAGATTGTTCAGTTTAATCATGTTTTAGGAAGATGCATTCTGTCCATACGCAGCATGCAGAGAGATTAAGGATAAGCATTGCAATAGATAGATTGGCCAGTTGCCTGAATAAACAATAACTTTAATACCTTGCCTGGAAGATTTAACTGAAAAGGTTACCAGGAAAATGAAAGCCTTCAAAAGAAATGTGGGGAAAAAATAAATTATGCCTGATGGTTACTCATGTGCATGCCTGGAATGAAAAGGGAGAACAAAAGGCAGAGAAAGGTTTTTCCATCACTTATAATAAGTTTAATTGAAATTATAGATGTGATGTGTTCTCGAGGTCAGGGTATTTGATTGATGTAAAATTCCTTTTAACCTACATATTACATGAACCTTGAATTCGTAGGTTTGAACGGTTTCTGAGATTTATGAAAAAACGGATCTGCAAACATGGGAGCATAAAACTAAAGAGAATTCCAGTCCCCAGTTTAATTAATATTTATGAAGCTATTTCCATGATCAAAACGCAAGCAAAAATCCAGGAGTTGCCATCGTTGGCAGAATTTTTTTTTATCTTCTCTGGATGGGAGTACAGGCCGTAAAATGGTGCAGAATGATATTAAGGGTAAATGCAGGTAGGGTTACAATAAAAACAATGAAGCTCAATTTATTCAGAAATATTTCACAGGTGCATTTATACAAGAAATTTGGTATTCATGAGTATCCCGTCCTCAGGGAGTTTTGTGGCGGGTGCATTGGTGCTAAAAAGCTGAAGTGAGTGAGGGCCGAAAGAGCAGGCAGACATAAAAGACGTCTGGGCCAACTGTCACTTAACAGTTAAACATAGCAAATGTTCCTGTATGATGTGATTAGATTATGTGGGCACAATTATTTTTTCCATCTCTTTGCAAATCTGCCCTAATTCTTTTCATCTCCACACACTCGGACACTTACACACTAATAGAGTGCAAACCCCCACCAAGCCCAGCAATTCCCCAAATTAAACAAAATGGCAAACATATTATGCTATCTCAAAATGATCAAGAATCCTTTAAAACATTACCGGTTCCCATTTCCAATAATTTAACGCAGCCTCACTTATTCAATGCCCCACCTCTTCTTCTTCTTTCTTCTTCTACTTCTTTTCCTTTCGGCTGTTCCCTTCAGGAGTCGCCACAGCAAATCATCTGCCTTCATCTCACCCTATCCTCTGCATCTTCTACTCTTAATTCCAACTACCTTCATGACCTCCTTCACCACATCCATAAATCTTCTCTTTGGTCTTCCTCTAGGCCTTCTGCCTGGTAGTTCCAACCTCAGCATCCTACTACCAATATACTCACTATCCTTACTCTGAACATGTCCAAACCATCTCAATCTAGCCTCTGTGACTTTGTCTGCAAAACAAATTTTCTCAAAAATCTGCATGTATATGTTTGCGTAATCCTGATAACAATCACACACAAGCCACAGGTAAAGCATAACCTTTACATTCTTGCAAAAATTAACCTAATATTCATTCATTCATAATCATAATTAAGGTCTCGAGGAGGCTGGCAGCCATCTCAGCCGACTCTGGGCGAGGGCAATGTACAATCTAAACAGCTCACCAGGCCATCACAGGGCAGAACCACGCTGATGGCTACGCAGCTACTCTTGACAAAAGTCACCAATGGTTCTTTCACATACCTCTCACCATAGACTGAGAGTCATGGCTGGCCTTTGATAACCCAGTTAGCTGCACTCAGGGAACAGTAACAATCTGTTGACAGTGGGACTTGAACTCCCAACTTTGAGATCAGTGATCCAGCACCTTACTTGCTCTGCCATGCATGCAGGGGTTTTTCCTCCCGTTGTCCAAAGACATACTCATTAGGTGAACTGGCTACTTTTATTTACGTACTCAGAGTAATGAATGTGAGTTTTTATGGATGTGGTGAAGGAGGACATGAAGGCAGTTGGAGTAAGAGGAGAAGAGGCAGAGGATCAGGTGAGACGGAGGCAGATGATTCGCTGTGGCGACCCCTGAAGGGAACAGCCGAAAGAAAAAGAAAAAGAAGAAGTAATGAATGTGAGTGTGAATGGTTGTTTGAGTCTGCATTATCCCTGCAATACAGTGGTAACTTGTTCAGGGTGTATCCTGCCTCTCGCCCAATATCAGATGAGATTGGCTCCAGCTTGCCTGTGACCCTGATGCATGAGTGATATAGAGAATAAATACATTGTGTATCCATAAGTCCAAATCACTTCCATTTCTTTTCTTTCACAGTCCTCACTTTCTAATTTCAGCTCGCTGAATACTTTATCTTCGATTTAATTTTGTGAACTTCAATATGTACAAAAAAAAAACACACCTGAACCAAAGTGAAACACGGACAGACCTAACACTTTGT
>CM045739.1:32572500-32580000 GCA_024760905.1 Plotosus lineatus
TCCCATCTCTATTTCTCTACTGTGCCAACCTGTTTAAACCATTTTCTCCCACCGTACTGTCCAACCTATCATACAAGTCATCATACGCCCTCTGTTTGGCCTTTGACACTGCTACCTCCGCCTTACGCTGTGCCTCCCTGTACTCCTGTTTACTCTCTTCGGTCCTCTCAATGTCCTTCTTTTTAGCTAACCTATTCCTTTGTACACACTCCTGCACTTCCTCATTCCACCAAGTCTCCTTATCTACTTTCCTTGCAGAGGACACACCAAGTATTCTCCTACTTGTCTCCCTGATCACATTAGCTGTAGTTTTCCAGTCATCTGGAAGTACTTCCTGATGACCCAAAGCCTGTTTCAACTCCTCCTTGAAGACAACACGACAGTCTTCCTTTTTCAGCTTCCACCATTTTGTCTTCTGCTCTGCCTTTGCCTTCTTCACCTTCCTCACCATCAGCGTCATTCTGCACAGCACCATCATATGTTGTTTGGCAACTCTCACCCACTATTACTTTGCAGTCACTGACTTCCTTCAAATTACATCGCCAACGTAAGATGGTGTCGACCTGTGTGCTCCTACCTCCGTTTTTATAAGTCACCCTATGCTCCTTTCTCTTCTGGGAAAAAGTATTCACCACAGCCATTTCCATCCTTTTTGCAAAATCTATCAACATCTGTCCTTCTGTGTTCCTGTGCTGGATACCACACCTGCCCATCACTTCCACGTCCCCTCTGGTGCCTGCACTAACATGTCCATTGAAGTCTACTCCAATGACCGCTCTTTCACCTCTGGGGCTACTCTGCATCACTGCATCACTTCAGCTCTTTCACTTCTGGGGCTACTCTGCATCATTTCTAACTCACTCCAGAATCTCTCCTTTTCTAGTTCACATCCTGCCTGTGGGGCATAAGCACTAACAACATTGAACATCATGCTTTCAATTTCTAACTTGAGACTCATCACTCTGTCTGACACTCTTTTCACTTCTAGAACATTCCTGACAAACCCCTCCTTCAAGATGACTCCTACTCCATTTCTCTTCCCATCCACACGCTGATGAAACTGCTTAAACCCTGATCCTAAGCTTCTAGCCTTGCTACCTTTCCACCTGGTCTCCTGAACACACAGTATGTCCACCTTCCTCCTCTGCATCATGTCAGCCAGCTCTCTACCTTTTCCTTTCATAGTTCCAACATTCAAAGTCCCTACTTTCAGTCCTAGACTCATGACTTTCCTCTTCTCTCTCCGCCTATGGACATGCCTCTCGCCTCTCCTTCTTCGACCAACAGTAGTCCAATTTCCACCAGCACCCTGTTGGTTAACAGCACTGATGGCGGTCATTATTAACCCAGGCCTCAACTGATCCAGTATGTTATTCTCATTTTTGATTCACATTTTTATATGTGTCATTGGTTTTATGTTGGATGCCCTTCCTGACATAACCCTCTGCATTTATCCGGGTTTGGGACCGGCGTGAGGGAGAGACACTGCATTGTGCCTCCCCCCTCACGGCTGCATTTCAAGCGTTGACCGGTCCGCAATGATAAAAAGGCTGGGGACCCCTGCCATAAGGAACACATTGAGAGCGCCACTGCCACTTGGTGAAGAGGATGCACAATTACACTTAAGGCTGGTTCAGTATGTTAAAAAAGCATGTTCCCCAGGGTAATACGTGCCAATTACTTAAAACAGTTAAAAAAACAAGAAATTAATTAGTTAAATAAATAAAAAGATAAAAATAAAAAGTAGTGTAAGTTATTGTTAAGTGCTATTCTTAAGGTCAGAAGCACTTACTGTATTGTTTATTGACTTACTGTTTATTCTTTTTTATTATTATTTATTGTTAATTAGGAAGGGCATCCACCGTAAAAACCTCTGCCAAATCAAACGTGCGAATCAGATGATTTGCTGTGGCAACTCCCGAGTAAAAGGGAAAAAGCCGAAAGGAAGACAGACAGACAGACAGTATTATTAATGTTGCTCTACATGTGCTATTATTGTGAAATGTTTACTGTTACATGTTTATCTAAATATATTACTTAAAAAATACATATTTGTGTCAGGTTATATGAGTTTGGGAGGGGGTTATAATGGATTAATTGGTTTTCTATTGTTTCCGATGGGAATTTTTGTTTCATCTAACAAACGTTTCCACGTATGAGCTCGCCCTCGGAATGGATTCATTTCGTAAATCCAGGTACCACTGTAATTATATTTTACTGTTTGTAGACACAGCTTGCAAAACCAAAAAAAAAAAAAAAAAAGATTCTGGACCTTTATAAAGCACATTGTGCTGGAAAGAGTGCAGTGCAGATGGTTCTATCACATTGAACCTTTGAAAATACATAATTTACACTTCAATTTTCTAGAACAGGTCAATGGCTTTGATGAACAATGGTACGCAGGTGTATTTTGTGTGAAAAGATTACCTTGAAATTTAAATGGAAATAGTCAAAATTATTTCAAAATCTTACCGATTTCTTCCAGGTAAAAAAAATGGAGGTTTTTGTACAGTTAATATATTCAGATTGGTTGTGGTTTCCAGCCACTTAAAGTAGAGTTGGCAAGGGAAAGCGAGATTTGCATCTAGGTGCATTTAAAAAGTGATGACATCATAATGTCATCACTTGTGTGCACAACTGAGGGATCGCATTTACAAGTCCCTACTGTGAGTTGACCTGGTGATGAACTGGTGAGCTGTTCAGGGTGTACTCTGCCTTCGCCCAGTGTTAACTGAAATAGACTACCAGCCTCCCCATGACACTGGTAGGAGGTTCAGTAAATGAGTGTATAACTGAAAGTCGCTACGCATTGAAACGTCAGTATCAGTTGCTATAATGCAGGAGAATAGTTTATTAAGAGCAGATGCGAGTTCTCATATCTCTTATGCAAATAGCTTTCATTTCTAACACGTAGCAAGGGAGTGCTGTAGTAAATATAGTACTTTATATATATATAGTTTATATATATATAACTTTACTATATATATAGTGATTTTGTCAGTAAAAGAAACTCCCCAATTTATAATCTACTGGAACCTCATTCCATAATCGCAAATACAGATATGTACAGATTTTCACTCAAAAGGCTAAAGGTTTGTCTGTTTTTCTGTTCCAAAAAAAAAAAAGAACCTTTAGGCTCTTGCATGAAATAAACCAGATATCATTAGCGTAAATATTGTTGCATGCAAGTGCTAGTAAGGTCAAAGTGTCAAGTTACGTTTCAGCCCTGTAGGATAAATAATTGGGAGGAGACCTGCAGGTGTGTCAGATGTTACAAATCTCCCTGCTTTTAGTTGCACCCTGGCCCTGTACTGTATAGGCAGAGTGAAACTCTGCTCATAGCAAGGGCATTAATTCAGTCTATCTGTTTTGCCCCTTAGACCTACAAAAGCTGTAAGTGAAATTTACAGCATGTTCACATTTCCTTCAAGACACAGACACACACACACACACACACACACACACACACACACACACACACACACACACACACACACACACACACACACAAAGTAGAAGAAGAAGCTTTTTAACCACTTCTGGCTTTTCTCTTGCTGAATTAATTCTCCTCTGCACTTTCTCGTTTTTAAGAAACATTAAAGTCTTGCCTTGGAAGTCTTCTGTTGCTAACTTAAATGTCACTGCTGTACTGAGTGTATGGCATCACCTGTCTCTGAATCCGCCTTAGGTGAGTGCGTATGTCTGAATGGTAAGATGAGATTTGACCTTTATCTGAGTTGATTCACAGTGTGTGTATGTGTGTGTGTGTGTGTGTGTGTGTGTGTGTGTGTGTGGGGGTGTGTGTGTGTGTGTGTGTGTGTGTGTGTGTGTGTGTGTGTGTGTGTGTGCGCGTGCGTGCGTGTGTGTGCGTGTCTGTGGCGTATGTGTGTTTCTGTTCTGTGTGTATGTGTGCGTGTGTGTGTGTGTGTGTGAGAGTTTCTGTGTGTGTGTGAGAGAGTTTCTGTGTGTGTGTGTGTGTGTGTGTGTGTGTGTGTGTGTGTGTGTGTGTGTGTGTGTGTGTGTGTGTGTGTGTGTATGAACATCAATTGTTTAAATGAAGATATGGAGATAGAAATGGTCGAAAAAAATTTGAGTAGCAGTAATTTTTTTCCCTTAAGTCCCAATCTGTCAGATTTCTGCATCAAATAGTATACAAATTAGACAGTTTAAGTAGCGGTACTGTATATATATATATTTATACTTCACTGCATTTCCAAAAAAAGGAAAAAAGTTTTTTCTCTTTACATGTTAATCGTGGCTGTTAACATCCTCATCTCAACTCTCAAATAAAATGAGGGTATTTTCTGTTGTTCTCTTCTTCAGCTCTGTTACCTATTCCTCCAGTTATCATCCATATAGAATTAAGATTTAATTTATTAAACTTACCATCAAATATAATAAAGTAATGTGTTACATTTGTTTGGACAGCAAGTTCAAGTTTGTAAATTTATTGGTTAAATTAGCGAGCAAGTTATAATCAGAATGGTAATGGACAGAACAGTGGCATAGCGGTTATTCATGCCTGTCTCACGGCAAGAAGGGTTTCACACCTGGGCTCAGAAAGGGTGTTTCTACGTTTTCTATGTCTGCATGTTCGCCATGTTCGCCTGGGTCTACCTCAGGCACGCTGGGTTTCTCCCACAGTCCACGAACATCTACAGTAGGTTAATTGGCTGTTTCAAATCACCCACAGGTGTGAGAGTGAGTATGAATGGTGAGTGTTGGCCCAGCAATGGCCTGGCAAGCTGTCCAGGGTGTACCCCGCCCTTGACCAAAGTCGGCTGAGATGGGTGCCAGCCTGCCTGCGACCCTAAATAGGATTAACCGGTTTAGAAAATGAATGAATGAGTCTGAAAACCTGGATATTAGGCTAATTGGCTGTCCCAAATTGTTCCTCGGTGGGAATGTGAGTATGAATGGTTATGTGGGTGTTGTACCCTGTGATGTACTGAAAAACTGGTCAGGATGTACCCAGCCTTCTCCCAGAATCAGCTGAGTTAGGGTCCAGCTACCTTGATACCCTACTAGGATAAAACAATACTTCAAATGGTGAAATAAATCCAGGGAGTGATATTGCAAAGACAAAATGACTCCATTCATCTTCAACATGTCAGGTCTTGTTGGGAGGGCCAGGTATGCAGTGGTATGTACCTACCAATAAAGGATAACTACGGGCTAGTGTGTGCCTGGTCGCGTCCCTTAGAACATCTACTCTAACACAAACTGTTTACATCCTCAGAAAGAGACTATTTTGGTCCCTCTGATAAAGGGTTTCAATTACTCAGTCCAGCCCAGTTTATTATCTGTCTGTTATATGTACTGCTTCCTATTTGCCCGCACTGATCCCTGGATGGGCTCTTGGCCTCCTGAAATCCACAAACAGCTTTCTTTTTCTTTGCCACATTGAGCTGTGTATGGTTAAGTTCACACTATGTGACAAAGTACTCATCATAGTCCTGTTCTCTGCCTCCTCACTATTGCTGATACATTGAACTACTGTAATGAAGTCATCAGAAAACATCATAAAAAAAGCCAAGAAAACTCTGTGTGGTTTTTCAAAATCTTTACTGTAGAGGGTAAACACGATGCCAGGCAGGATTGTCTCCTGCAGAGCCTCGGGGTTGCTGATCACTCTGTTTAGACACATAGTGCTGCACACCCACATACTGTGGTCTGTCAGTCAAGTAGTTGATAATCCAGGACACATTGGGAATCGACCTGCATCACTGTTTGTTTCTCAACCAGTAGGACTAGCTGAATGGAAAAAAAAAAAGAAAGCACTGGAGAAGTTAAACACACACACACACACACACACACACACACACACACACACACACACACACACACACACACACAATACTGCCTAGGTGGGTATACAGTGACACATTCAAAATAAATAGAAATAATCACATTTGAAAGATTTATTCATTGATATCCATACAAATAGAAGGTAAATTGATGGAGATTCCTCACAGCGATGCTTTGACTGACGAGAAGTTTCTCTACAATATCAGATGCCTTACAACTGGGATTGTTTTCAACAGTCCACTTGACAAGATGAAGACAACTACCAGAGACTCAGGTGAGCTTGAGTGGTATGCTCTTGATTTCTTACTTTTTCTGATCATTCAATTGTGACAAGACTGAAAAAAAAAAATCAAATAAATACATAAATCCTTGTGGGGGCAGTGGTGGTCTAGTGGTATAGGGCGCTGGATCACTGATCCAAAGGTTGGGGGTTCGAGTCCCACTCTCCACAAGGTTGTCACTGCCCCCCCCCCCCCAGTGCAGCTAACTGGGTTATCAAAGGTGGGCCGTGTCTCTCACTGTCTATGGTGAGAGGTATGTAAAAGAACCATTGCTGACTTTCGTAAAGAGTAGCTGCAAAGTCGTCAGCGTGTTTCCGTCCCTTGCTAAAAGGGTTGTGACAGGAAGGGCATCCGACGTAAAAACCTCTGCCAAATCAAACGTGCGAATCAGATGATTCGCTGTGGCGACTCCCGAGTAAAAGGGAAAAAAGCCGAAAGGAAGACAGACACATACATAAATCCTTGTACGACCTTCCTGTGTTATCAACGATCTACAAACTTCATACATTTTTGTGTTATCTGGTGCACTCAGAATCGTATGATTTTCTTACAATAATCCTCTGATTTACCCGACACTAAACCCACAAGATTTCTTTTTCTTCTATGTGTATTAGACAGCATTTGTACAACAGTGGTAGGTTGAAGACGTATATCAACCGAGTAAGAAATCATACGGCATTATACAACAGACATGGAAAATGGATGTTACACTGAAAATTACCTACAAGTTGGAAAACATTTTAAATAAGTTCAAACCGCGGCACCAAACATCAACATTGGCATTTTCTGTCACACAGCAGGAACATTTCTTATGAGTTTCATTCACAATCTAAAATTTCACCCCAAAGAGGCTTTTAATTACCTCACTACTTAAATTATGTAAATTAGATAATTAAAATATCCACCTTATAACATATTGTAAAGTATCTAAATAAACTAGTTAGGATTTGTTGTCTTTTTTTCATATTCGTTTTCATAGACAGTCCAATGTAATGATGAGGATTGTTCCATAAAAGTCATTAAACCGATGAGCCCCAGATTGTTTTTTCTGTTTCAAGAGTTACTCAAGCATTTTGGTCTGTTTCGCTTTTTAAGATTTGTTTGTATATTCTTTGAAATGAAGGCTTGGATGGCCCTAGTTTCTGTTCCCGTGTGGTAGCTGCAAATAAAGAATCTGCTCGGGGAGTCTGTCAGATGGTAAGCAAAGAACATGGCCAATCCAACACAGATTTTTTTATGGATGAAACACACACACACACATACACACTGATGCATATACACACACACACACACACACACACACACACACACACACACACACACACACACACACACACACACACACACACACTCTCTCTCTCTCTCTCTCTCTCTCTCACACACACACACACACACACGCTGCATGTGCACA
>CM045739.1:32582500-32642500 GCA_024760905.1 Plotosus lineatus
GTAAATAATATATCCACATTTATATTTCTAAAATCCCCATATTTGATTTCAAGGCATAGAAAAGTCCAAAAATCTTCATTTTTTTGTAGATATGAAATCACATATTACTCATGACTTCATGTCTGTAGTGGGGCCAGTGTTGTGCTTATGATTGAGAAGTAATGAATCCCCAGCAGACCCCCAACATGCCGTTCAAGGTCTCAAGCTCAGTCCATCCAGCATTAAAAAAAAAAAAAAAAAATCCTGGGACAGTAACCTGCAATGGACTAGCCCAGCCTAGATGCTTCATACAATAGAAACCTGGACAAGGCGTGACGTGTCATTACATGTCAAAATGTCTTGTCTTAAGGGACAGAAACCCAAAAAAAAAAAAAAAAACAAAACAAAAAAAAAAAACCCATAAGGAATCTCCGTAAAATTCACCATTGCAGTTCATTGTTTGTTTTTCTTCTGCAGGTTAAATTAAAAGGTTTCTCAGTACTGCAGACCCACATTGGTACATGAAAGGTTAGTCATTAAGTCTGTGAGGTTTTAGTTAGTTTTTTGATCACATCAGTGGAAATTACGACCCACTATTATCAAGGTTGTATTTATTACTGAGTTCTTTTTGACTGGTCATTTGAATCAAATGAGTTTAATCAAAACCTTCAATGAAAAACAAGTAGGCCTATAAAAAAATTAGCCTGGAACTAATGTGTACTCTTGGTAGAAAATTTAAGAATCAAAACCCCATGGCTCCAATAATTAGGCAGAATATTACACTAGCTTTGAATCATGAGTGTAATATTTGAGTAGATCATAAAATAAACTTGTACCAAGGGGTCAGTAGAATTTTTTACAGTCCAAATGATCCCAGTGTGAAAGACATTTGAGAGCCGCTTATGTAATAGTAGTAATTATCTTTTTAACCATAACACTTGAAAGCCGGAACTTTTGTGGAAGTCAGATTTCTCTACTACTTCCTTGCATCAATTATCCACAATCACCCAAATGAAGCCTTTTAAGTTGTCTCCTTATTTTTAAGAAAACAATGTGAAATGGTTATTTTAAAAAAATAAATAAACTATTGGCTAGGTTGCTGTTAACTGTTTGTCAGACATTGACCTTTCTTATTGAGAGAAAGGACTGTCCTTTGAAACAAAACAAATCAGTTCCTGGGTGGTTTTGAATATTAAAAGACTAAAGGTCGGCTATTCTTCCCGCTTGTCCTCATTAAGTCTCAGTAAAGCAGGGATTCGGGAAGGAATTGAGATAGCACAGACATTCATTTATCACTGAGCAAGTTAGACTATTAGTGTCAGGAGATGACGCTCATGATTTCCAAGGGCAGGATATGAAATCCTGTTTCATGGCCATACCCACTTCTCTCTCTGAGAAAAAAAAAAAAAAAAGGAAACTCGTGTAGGATTCCATTACCAACCCTTTCACGCTGGCTTCCTTTAAACACCAGCATTGCTACGCCGACCTGCCAGATAAATTAAAAGCATTTAAAGATGTCTAATGCACTCATCTGCATCTTCCTCCATCTGGATTGAGAAAAAGATGTCATTCAAGGCGTGACCACCTTCTGCTCCTTTTAAATGACATATAGTCTGCACACGCTCAGACCATGTGATCTGGTGGAATAAGTGGATTTAATTAGTTCTTTCCTTAGCCTTCAAGGTTAGTGTGGCGTTAAGATAGCAATTAACTATACACCAAGCGAGAAGTAGACTATTAGACGTGTCATGAATCTTTGGTGATTAGTTAAAGATGAGAAGCTGAAAGGTTCAAGAACCCCCCCCCCAGATATGATTAAAATGGATGTATAGTGATATATTACAAATTAATTTCCAAAGTGATTAAGGGGGCAAACCAGGTATATTATTATTCACCCAATCAAAAGTTAAATTCATACATTTATCTACATCATACGACTACGCTATTGAAAAGATTTACAAACCATATATCAAATACCGTGCCTCACCTGTATATACAGGTGTCACTTATTTAGAGACTTTGAATATTGAAACAGCTGTAAACTTTAAAATAGTTTCATGCAATGAACCAAAATAATATATAATAAAAGAGTCTGTGAAGGGTCACTTATAATCCCTCCCCACATATTTTTAGGAATTCAAAACCACACCTAGATGGCTTGCTCAATAAATATTTAAGATTTTTCAAAGTTATTGGTTTATTACACATATACCACCAAGGAATGGATGTCTCTTCATAACAGTGAATAAAAATGAGGAAAATTGGAGCAATAGAAGTGGAGATATAATAAATTAAAATTACAAGATTTCAGGGCGGGCAGTGGTGGCCTAGTAGTAAAGGTGCTAGATAACGGATCCTAAGGTTGGGGGGCTCAAGTCCCACTCTCCACGGGTTGTCACTGCCCCCCAGTGCAGCTAACTGGGTTATCAAAGGCCGGCCATGTCTCTCATTGTCTATGGTGCGAGGCTGTAAAAGAACCATTGCTGACTTTCAACAAGAGTAGCTGCAAAGCCGTCATCGTGTTTCCGTCCTGTGATGGCCTGGCAAGCCGTCCAGGGTGTACTCTGCCCTCGCCCAGAGTTGGCTGGGATGGGCGCCAGCATCCCGGGGACCCTAACTAGGATTAAGTGGTTACAGAAAATGAACAAAGATTTGAAGGAGACTTTATTTGACAAATATGATAATGACATAGGGGGCAGTGGTGGTCTAGTGATATAGGGTGCTGGATCGCTGATCCAAGGGTTGGGGGTTCGAGTCCCACTCTCCACAAGGTTGTCATTGCCCCCCCCCCCCCACCCAGTGCAGCTAACTGGGTTATCAAAGGCCGGCCATGTCTCTCACTGTCTATGGTGTGAGGCATGTAAAAGAACCATTGCTGACTTTCAACAAGAGTAGCTGCAAAGCCGTCGGCGTGTTTCTGCCCTGCGATGGCCTGGCGAGCTGTCAAGGGTGTACTCTGCCCTCTCCCGAAGTTGGCTGGGATGGGCGCCAGCCGCCCCGCGACCCAAATTGGGATTAAGCGGTTACAGAAAATGATGATGATGATAATGACATAGCATATATAATTTAAATTTTTACACTATTTACATGTGTATAATTTAAAAATGACATAAGATGTTATAGAAATATACAGTACTCGATCTATAGCAGTGCTTCTCAATTATTTTCTGTGGCACCCCCTCTACAAACTTTATTCAAAATGTGTGAACCTTCCATACAACCTCGATTTCAATGTTCTGACCAAATGCGTACAACATACAGTAATTCTTACTCATCCGTTGAATCATAGGAACTCTGAAAGCTTCTAATGTAAAAAGTGTTTGTAGTGCAATGTGTCGAAGAAAAAAAGAAAAACCCACAATGCCACCTACAGCAGGCACGAAGACGAGAGCTGTCTGTAGAAAACTGCTTTATGCCTTTGTTTTGTGAAGTGCTTTTGCCTTAAAAGTCTTGAATCATTTTACACATAAGAAAACATGAAAAAAAACAAGACTCTGATCGTTGTGTATCAAAACCTGCAAACCTCATACATACCAAAATATCTGAAAAACCTTTCTCACAAAGAAGAGCTTTTTTCACCTTTCAAGACAAAATTCTGTTCCAGTAAAAACAAGTCAGCGTGCTGCTTTCCTTCTCTGCTGATTCACATTCACAGTTCCAGTATCATGGAGACACTAGGATTAAGCTCAGGTATTATTTATTTATTTATTGCACAAACTATTTGCATCTTTAAGCATTGAAGCTCTGTGTCTGTGGTCTGGGATACAATCCATTTTCTAATAGTATTCTTCCCTCCTGGGGGTAAAAAAAAAAATCCTAAGCTGCTTACTCATCATCTCCTCTTTATTGTGTCCTGTACCTCCAATATAGTTAATCTGGACTTTCATTCTGGAGGAAAATCATTCAGATAAACTTGCCCTAAAGGTCAGAGCTGGAGAACAGGCATTGCTGTAATATATTGTCAGCTACAGCATTGCAGTCTTCCCTCCTTTAAGAGCCTCTGTAAATGCGTCTGGACCACAAATACCACTGGGAGCCTCAAGCTTCCTGTCCATTACAGGAAGAATGGTCTATAAAACATCTTATTCCAATTAGCAGAAGAAAACCGTTCGTAATGACTATTTGATTTACATCTTCAATATTGGACTACATGACCTCACCAAGGTCAATAGCACTCAAAACTCCGAATGAGCATTAGATGGGGCTATAACCGAACTCAATAGAAGGTCATTAACCCTGATAAATTGTACATTTCTCATCCTATTTACTTAGCAAGTCTTCAATTAAAAAAAGATTTTTGGATAGTACTGAGCAGGACATAGTTATTGAGAATAGTGATAGCTGGTTAGAAATAAATAATGAGATTTCATATACTGTATACAACTGCATATATATCACGTTGCATAGTCTTTGGACAAAATGAATCACAGATACTGAATTTGACAATAAATTATTCCATGTTTGACCTTTCAAAAATATATTTTCTTTATTACCAGTGAAAATATATGCTTTGCAAAAAAAAAAAAAAAAAAAGTAAAAAAAGAAAAAAACACAGAAACAAATTCCCCTTCCTTCTTGTGAAAAAAAAACATTTGAATTTATAGAAGCAGAAAATATATCTATACATGTTTTTATTAGTAAAAAGACTGGAGCAGTAAAAACAATTAAAGTTTCATTTCTAAATATAAAAAAATATGTCCAAAAAGTCAAAAGAATATATATGTTTAGATGACATGTAAAAAAAAAAATCATGATCTTTTTTCGGTTTGGTTTAGTTTTAGTTGTAAATGTTTAGCATTTTATGTTTTAGATTGGGACAGTATTGGCCCAGTGTGGGGCCGGTGGCGTAGTGGTAAGGGTGCTGCGCTCATGATCGGGAGGTTGTGAGTTCGAATCCCACTGAGATCCTCACTGTGCTAAGACCCCTGGGCAAGGTCTCAACCACAAGTGTGCCTCTGTTCACCCAGCAGTATAAATGGGTACCAGTAAAAATATACTGGGAAGGTGACCTGCGATGGACTAGCGTCCCATCTAGGGGGACTTGAACTCCTGGTTGCTTCATGCTATGGAAACCAGGGATAAACACCGGCCTGATGAGCCACTTGGCTCGGGTGTAAACACCCAACAGACAGTATTGGCCCAGTGGTAGGGTGCTGGATTACTGATCCAAAAGTTGGGAGTTCAAGCCCCACTAACAACAGGATGTCACTGCTGTCTCCCCAGTGCGGCTAACTGGAATATGATAGGCTGGCTATATCTTTCACTGTTTGTGGTGAAAGGCATGTCAAAGAACGATTGCTGGTTTTCATCAAGAGTAGGCTGCATAGCCAACAGTGTGTTTCTGCCCTGCAATGGTGTATTTTTCCATTGCCCAGAGTCGTCTGAGATGGGTGACAGCCTCCCCGTGACCCTTATTAGGATTACTCGTTCAGAAAATTAATGAATGATTTTATTAATTTATTTTTTTTCTTTCTCACTAGAAACAGAAAATTGATCAACCAACATGTATTTAATTTTTCCCCCATGTTGGAAATGTATTTCATTTTTTCCCCATGCCATGCGTGTGCGTTTCTGCTATAGAGAAACACAGGTATATGAAATATTACAATGAAAACATACTAAATCATAAAGAAAGTAAGTGAATAATTACTTAAGGAATACTTACTAGGAAGAGTCTGTCTTTTCATCTTTGTCAATTTTATCCTGAGGCTTTGGTAATGCTATTCAAGACAGTAAGACTTTCCTGCACAGGTTCTTATCTACACCACAGGCACAGGCAGCAAATACACCGTGGGTTTCAGTGCTTGGTGTTCACTTGCACCGCACTGAGAGCAGAACCGTGTGATCACTTAGAAGCTTTTGAAAGAGATATGAATTGATTCATATACACTGTCGTCCATAGCAGAGATGAGCTGTGTGTAGAAGAGCATTACCATTTGTTGTGTTATTTCCACACATTCTTATCTCGTCATTCTTTTTCCTTTTCCCTTTTTTTAATTGGCAGTGTAGAGCACTCATTCCTTTTGCCTTTTATCAGTGAGAGTTTTCTTTCTATTTATTCATTCATTCTGAACTTCTTAATCCTAAATAGGGTCGTAGGGAGGCTGGCGCCCATCTCGGCTGAGTCAGGGCAAGGGTAGAGTACACCCTGGACAGCTCACCAGGCCATCGCAGGGCAGAACTGCACTGATGTCTCTGCAGCTACTCTTGTGCGAAGTCAGCAGTGGTTCTTTTACGGCCTCTCACCATAGACAGTGAGAGATATGGCCGGCCTTTGATAACCCAGTTACCTGCACTAGGAGACAGCAGTGACAACTGTTGACAATAGAGCTTGAACCCTCAACCTTGGGATCAGCAATCCAGCACATTACCACCACTGCCCTGTATTTATTTATTTCACAAAAAATACCAAAAGCACACAAATAAATAAATAAACAAATAAATAAATAAATAAATAATGATAATACAGTGATCCCTCTCTACTTTGTGCTTCAGTTTCTACGACCTCAGTGCATCACAGGTTTTTCAAAAATATTCATTGAAAAATAAAGTATTGATGGAAAAATGCCAATTATGCAACCCCCACCCCAAACAACCAAAAAGAAAAAACAACCCAAAACCCCCCAACAAAACTACTTACATTTTTAAGTGAGGTGCGCATCTGTATATGTATGTATTTATATTTTATTTACGTCTTGTGTATTATTTTTGAATGCTTAATTATCAGCATTTATAGCTTTGAATATTTATTTATTGATATTATATACACACATACATGTATGTATAAGTCAGTTGGGGGGGTCTCAGTCCCCATTAACCGTGGAAAGTGAGAGATCCCTATAATAATAATAATAATAATAATAATAATAATAATAATACAGTGGTACCTCACCTTACGATAATCCCAGCAAATGTAAAATCCAGTTTACGAAAAACATTTTCCAAAATTTTTTGTCTCTGCATATGAAACAAGTTCTCCTTACGAAACACGCCAAACGCGCCATTCAAACATTAAAACGTGCCATTCAAACATTCAAACAATGCATGAGCTGCTCTCCCATCAATAACATTCAAACATCCCGCTCTGTTGGCCTCCCATTGGCTAGGAGGGATGACGCAGCTACCTCCTATTGCCTATCTTCCAGCATCCCACCCCACTGGCCTCGCATTGGCTAGGAGGGAGGACGCAGCTCCCTCCCATTGGCCAGGAGGGATGATGCAGCTCCCTCCCATTGACTATTATGGAGCTGCATCTCCCATAATGCTTTTCGTTTAAAGGACAGAGTTACTGTTGTCATCATCATCATCATCATCATCATCATCATCTTCTTCCGCTTAGTCCAGGGTCGGGTCACGGGGGCAGCAACCTTAGCAAAGAGGTCCAGACGTCCCTCTCCCGAGCCACTTCCTCCAACTCTCCTGGGGGGACACCGAGGCGGTCCCAGACAAGCCGAGAGACATAGTCCCTCCAGCATGTTCTAGGTCAACCCCGGGGTCTCTTCCCGGTTGGACATGCCCGAAACACCACACCAGGGAGGCGTCCGGTGGACATTCTGACCAGATGCCCGAGCCACCTCAACTGGCCCCTCTCAATGCGGAGGAGCAGCGGATCTACTCCGAGCTCTCCCCGGATGGCGGAGCTTCTCACCCTATCTCTAAGGGAGAACCCCGCCACCCGGCGAAGGAAGCTCATTTCAGCCGCTTGTATCCGTGATCTTGTTCTTTCGGTCATTACCCAAAGCTCGTGACCATAGGTGAGGGTTGGAACGTAGATCGACTGGTAAATTGAGAGTTTTGCCTTGCGGCTCAGCTCCTTTTTCACCACAACGGACCGGTACAGGCATCGCTTAACAGCAGAGGCTGCAGCGATCCGTCTGTCGATCTCTCGCTCCATCCTTCCCTCACTCGTAAACAAGACCCCAAGATACTTAAACTCCTCCACTTGGGGCAGGACCTCATTCCCGACCCGGAGGGTGCATTCCACCATTGTCCGACTGAGAACCATGGCCTCGGACTTGGAGGTACTGATCTTCATCCCGGCTGCTTCGCACTCAGCTGCGAATCGTTCCAATGAGAGATGGAGGGCCCGACTTGATGAAGCCAAAAGGACAACATCATCCGCAAAAAGCAGAGACGATATCCGATGGCCACCAAACCAGAACCCCTCATCGCCTCGACTGCGCCTAGAAATTCTGTCCATAAAAATTATGAACAGAATCGGTGACAAAGGACAGCCTTGGCGGACTCCAACTCCCACTGGAAACGAATCCAACCTGCTGTTACCAACTTTGTAAACTTTGGCTCCGGTGATACAGCGACCGAATAGCTCGTAGCAACGGATCCGGAACGCCGTATTCTTGGAGCACGCCCCACAAGATCTTTCGAGGGACACGGTCGAAAGCCTTTTCCAAATCCACAAAGCACATGTGGTGAGATTGGGCAAACTCCCATGCCCCCTCCAGAATCCTGTGGAGCGTATAGAGTTGGTCAAGAGTGCTGCGGCCAGGACGAAAACCACATTGTTCCTCCTGAATCCGAGGTTCGACTATCGGTCGGATCCTCCTCTCTAGTACCCCTGCATAGACTTTCCCAGGTAGGCTGAGGAGTGTAATTCCCTAATAATTGGAACACACCCTCCGGTCCCCCTTCTTAAAAATTGGGACCACCACCCCAGTTTGCCAATCCAGAGGTACAGCCCCCATGACCACGCGATGTTGCAGAGACGTGTCAACCAAGACAGTCCTACAACATCCAGAGCCCTGAGATATTCCGGGCGGATCTTGTCCAACCCCGGAGCTCGACCACCGAGGAGCTTTTTGACAACCTCATTGACCTCCACTCCAGTGATGGGCGGACCCTCACCCGAACCCCCAGGGTCTTCCTCTTCCACGGAGGGCGTGTTGGTGGGATCGAGAAGGTCCTCAAAGTATTCCCTCCACCTCTCAACAACATCCCCAGTCAAGGTAAGCAGCTCCCCACCTCCACTGTAAACAGTGTTTGTGAAGAACTGCTTCCCCCTCCCGAGGTGTCGGATGGTGGCCCAGAACCTTTTTGAGGCCAACCGATAATCACTCTCCAGGCCCTCACCGAACTCCTCCCACGCCCGAGATTTTGCATCTGCGACAGCCTCGGCTGCAGCACGTTTGGCCTGCCGGTACCCGTTTGCTGCCTCAGGAGTCCCACAGGCTAATAAAACCCGATAGGCCTCCTTCTTCAGCTGGACGGCCCCCTTCACCGCAGGTGTCCACCACCGGGTTCGGGGATTACCACCACGACAAGCACCGACGACCTTACGGCCACAGCTATGGGCTGCCGCCTCAGCAATGGAGGCACGAAACATGGCCCATTCGGATTCCATGTCCCCCGCCTCCTCCGGAACGTGGTTGTAGCTCTGCCGGAGGTGGGAGTTAAAGGCCTCTTGGACAGGGGGCTCCGCCAAATGTTCCCAGCAGACCCTGATTACACGCTTGGGCCTTCCAGGTCTGGAAGGTTACCTCCCACACCACCGAAGCCAATTCACCACCAGGTAGTGATCGGTAGACAGCTCAGCTCCTCTTTTCACCCGAGTGTCCAGAACATATGGTCGCAAGTCCGATGACACGACTACAAAGTCAATCATCGAACTGCGACCTAGGGTGTCCTGGTGCCAAGTGCACTTATGGACACCCTTATGTTCGAACATGGTGTTCGTGATAGACAAACTATGACGAGCACAGAAGTCCAACAACGAAACACCATTCGGATTCAGACTGGAGAGGCCGTACCTACCGATCACACCCTTCCAGGTCACACTATCGTTGCCCACATGGGCGTTGAAGTCTCCCAAGACAACGAGCGAGTCTCCCGAGGGAGCGTTCTCCAACACCCCCCCCAAACCCAAGTACCCAAAAAGGGTGGGTACTCTGAACTGTCATTTGGTGCATAAGCACAAATAACAGTCAGGACCCGTCCCCCCACCCGAAGACGGAGGGAAGCTACCCTTTCGTCAACCGGGGAGAACCCCAACATTTGGGCACCGAGACGGGGGGCAACAAGAATACCCACACCGGCTCGCCGCCTCTCCCCATGAGCAGAATAGAAGAGGGTCCAGTCTCTTTCGAGATGGATGGTTCCAGAGCCCAAGCTATGCGTTGAGGTGAGCCGACTATATCTAGTCGGTATCTCTCCACCTCACGCACCAAATCAGGCTCCTTTCCCGCCAGAGAGGTGACATTCCATGTCCCGAGGGTCAGAGTAAGTAGCCGAGGATCAGTCCGACAGAACCCATGCCTTTGGCTGCCACCCAACTCACACTGCACCCGACCCCTAAAACTCCTCCCACGGGTGGTGGGTCCATGGGAGGGCGGACCCATGTCTCCTTTTCGGGCTGGGCCCGGCCAGGCTCCATGGGCATAAGCCCGACCACCAGGCGCTCGCCTTCGAGCCCCTCCCCTGGGCCTGGCTCCAGGAGGGAACCCCGGTGACCCGCGTCCGGACAAGGGAGACTGATTCCTGTGTTGTCTCATGTGTAATAGGGGTTTGTTTTGAATCACACTTTGTCTGGACCTTCACCCCGGACCCTATCAGGGGCATTTGCCCCCGACAACATAGCTCCTAGGATCATTAGGTCACGCAAACCCCTCCACCACGATAAGGTGGCGATTCAAGGAGGGGGAGTTACTGTTGTTTCATGCTTTATTTCTTGACTCAGGCTTTAAACCTTCCATAAACATTTGTAAGATTATAACTCTGCTAAGAAGACATGGTCAACAGACACGCGTGCACACACACACACACACACACACACACGCACACACACACACACACACACACACACACACACACACACACACACACACACACACACACACACACACACACGCGTGTGATTTCCGGTGCGAGTGAGAAGAAGAAACGAACCCGTGGCATGCTTAGGAGTGATATTGCAAAGGAATATGGCCAAACCCGTCTACCATCAGTACGATATTGAAACAGAAGGAGGTTTTAAAAGGTATGCTTTTATCATTTTTAAAGGGTTTAGGGGGTAGTATTGGGGGCCTTGGAATGAATCAGGCCTTTTACATGTAAAATGCCATTGAATTTACGAAAAATCCAGGTCAAGAAAAAGGCTCTGGAACAGATTAATTTCGTAATGTGAGGTACCACCGGTATTATTATTGTTAGGGCTGCGCAATAAAACCGGTTTATCAGTTTAAACCAGTTCTAACATGCAAACAATACATATTCTGATACTCTGAAGCAAAACCGTTTTTTTTTTGACAGGCATTCGGAAAACTTCGGAACAGTAAAAAAACTTTGGAACAATAAAAAAAACTCTGGCTATTCCCGTTAATTGAACCGGAAGTAATGCTCCATTGGCAGTGTGGATGTAACAAAAGCCTTCAGCCAGTAGAATTTGTTTTTATACAGGATATGGAAATTCCCACTAAAAACAAAACCACGGTTCATGTTGCTAATTGCTAAAAAATGTACTGACCTACTGCATCTAGATTTTCGCTTATAACCCTCGATTTTAAAATGAGCAAAAGAGGAAAGCGGTCCCATGAACCTGATCTCCAACAAGGAACATGAACCATGCGTGTTTTTTTTTCTTTTTGCTAAACGTGGCAATAATATCTGTCTACTCTGAAAAAAATGACGTCACACAACTTGCGGACTAAGCCTCAGGCTCAACATGCTCTAGATCAGTCCAGAATGCGGTAAACTACATTCCACTTCTCTCCACCGTATTAATGTGATTTATATAATAAAAGATATTGCATGTTATTATTGTAAAGTTCTTAAGTTTTACAGAATTTCCTGAGCCATCAGTGTCACTGTAAGTGTTATATGTGTGGGACACGCCCTGCAGGCCTATGGGCATTGCTATGATGGCATTAATATACTCTATATACATGTAAAGTTAATATTGTTATATATATAAATATATTAATCTACTGCTCATAGGGTCACAGGTCTGATGAGGTCTGGTTGTGCATGATATAGTTCTGCGCATGTGTGGATGATGCTCCACCTTTAATCCTGCCTGAAAAATTTAATATGCATGCATTAATGATTAAGGCTTCACAATATGCTAATAATAGCACTAGATGCACTTAGGCCAGGAGTCGGCAACCTTTGCCATTTAAAGAGCCATTTGGACCCATTTTCCACAGTAAAGAGAACACTGGGAACCACAAATCCTTTTTTGACATTTAAAGTCAAATAACTGCATATTATGCCCCCCCCTTTTTTCCTTTATGTTAATATAAAAATAAAACCAATGTGTTGCATTGATTTAAACGACTGCAGAGACAATTAAATTACAATTCCAGCCTCCCTGTGACCCTAATTGGAATTAAACAGTTCAGAAAATGAATGAATGTGTTCGAGTCCTTCTTGTATTTTTATAAAGAAAAAGAATATCTATCCCACAGAGCGAGGGATGCGTGGGATCTTCTTTTTCTTTGTTCGTTATATTAATGTTGTTTTGTCAGTTTTAATTTACGAAAACAACACAGAAAAGTATATGAAGACTTATTTTAAGAAGGAGCCTGATCAACATTCTTTCAATAATATTAATGCTTAATACTGCCCTGACCGACCCATTCTCAGAGTGAGACTGAACCACGCCCAGTCTTTTATTTTGTCACTGGGAGGAGAGTTATTTAATTCAGATATTGCTGTTCATAAAACAACTCTCATTCATCGTCTCTTACTTCAGCTGTGTTTTCCGTTCCTGGATTACAAAACCCGGCGGCAGAAAAATCTCTTTCACTCGCTGGGCTGCTGCTGGGATGGCGAGAACACTGCTTGTAATGAGCACATGGGTTTGGAAATCCACCAACACAGCAGATCAAAAACACTGAGACTCTTAATGTAGCTGATTAATATAACGATAGCCACATCCACAAGAACACACAAAAAAGCCATGGAGCTGCATGCGGCTCCGGAGCCGCGGGATACCGACCCCTGACTTCGACTATTCTCATGTTTATTCTGTTTATTTAATGTTTAAATAGCTTATTTTGCTCAATATGCAGTTCTATTTCAGTATTAATGTTTGTGCCAAAGTTTAAAACATTAACCCTAGAAGTGCCCAGTGTTAAATCTCTAAATGCCATGCATTTTTTAGTGAAATTACTTATATCTTGAATCTTCAAATTATCTTCTAGTCTCGTTCGGGTGCCGGAGCAGCCTCGTATACCCACTTTTTTTTTTTTTTTTACCACTACAGCACTGGATAGAACTATTGATAAAGAAAATGCTGTGTGCAAAACATGCAAAGGTGACATCAAATTTTCAGGGGGTACATCGAATCGGCTCGCTACTATGCGGCGACACCACGCGAAACTTTTTTGTCAGACCACATGCATGTCACAAAATGAAACTAGTGAAACTGAATCTAAGTCGTCTAGACAAAGTCAGAGTCTCCTCATCGAAAACATTTGCTCTCACTGGCTGGTTTGGGGGAAGTTACAAGAAAAGTTCACCATGTGCACAAGAAATTACTGACAAAATTGCGAGATTCATCATTAATAAACTCTCCAAAATTCAGAGATTTAGTGTCAACTCTGGATAGAAGGTACACCATTCCTGATAGGAAGATGTTTTCTGAAACAGTAATCCCAAAGGATGTACCAGGCGACAAAACGTTTTTAATGTAGTTGATTTCTCTTTTTGAAATAAAGAATAAATACTGTCAGGAACAGGCTCACTTTTAATTTAAAATTCTTCTTGCAATATATCACAATACATATTGAAATACATGCTAGAAATCGCAATACATAAAATCTAGGCAATACCCACCCCAAATAATAATAATAATAATAATAAAAACAGGTTGAATAAAAAGCTTTTAAAAATTTGCAAATACACTCTCGTGATGTAATTCACTGCCCACATGTTACATATGGCGGCACGTTGGCATAGTGGTTAGCATGTCCGCCTCACAGCAAGAAGGTCCGGAGTTTGATTCCCAGCTCGTGCGTTTCTGTGTGGAGTTTGCATGTTCTCGTACATGCACCGTAGGTTAATTGGCTGTTTCAAATCACCCCAAGGTGGAAGTGTGAGTATGAATGGTTGTGTGACTGTTGGCCCTACAGTGGCCTGGCAAGCTGTCCAGGGTGTACCCACCTTTGACCGGAGTCAGCTGAGATGGGCGCCAGCCTGCCTGCGACCCTAATTAGGATTAAGTGATTCAGTCTCATGTCTCAGAAGACATCTCATTAAGTAGTTTTCTGGTCAGTTATGAAGGACTGTAAGTGGACAAGATGAAGAGCTCAACTCGGCAGCATGAACAATGATTGAGAATAAAATGGGTTCTGGTCACACTTGATGATGGTATCATATTGGAATTTATGTGTGCAGAGCTCCACTACTGTTGGTCAGCAATAAAGATATGGGCTTGATGTCTGGATGTACAGAGATAGAGATCGTGACAAAGGATGTAGACAAGTGTATCCTATGTAATGTGTGGGATGTGTTTTGGATCATTTTCAGGGACTGGGTGTGCTCAAGCCTATAAATGATAGAGTATCTAGTAAAAAAAAAAAAAAAAAAAAAAAAAAAAAGGTAAAGTCCTTTGGGCTTTTTACACCCGAGCTGTAGTGGCTCATCAGACTGGTGCTTATTCCCGGTTTCCATAGCATGAACCCACTAGGAGTACAACTCCTCCTGGATGGGACGCTACTCCAGTGCAAGTTACCTTCCCAGTATATTTTACTGGTACCCATTTATACTGCTGGGTGAACAGAGGCACACTTGTGGTTAAGACCTTGCCCAGGGGTCTTAGCACAGTGAGAGTTTCACTGGGATTTGAATACACAACCTCCCAATCATGAGCACAGCACCCTAACCACTACACCGCCAGCCTCAATATATAGTAAAATATGATATTTACTTTTTCGATAATGTGTAAGGTTTGTGAAGTATATTATGACTTTTTTTCTGTCATGGCTGGTTGGCCATAATAGGATTAACGGTCCGGCAAATGAGTGAGTGAGAGTGCAGTGACATCACTATAGGAGACATGATCTTTAACATGAACAGCACCAGTCGGGTTATGCTGTTAACTTTTAACATCAAACGTGTAGGAACCTTTTTTCACCCCCCACATTTTTTTTATCAATGCCACAGGCATCGCCCCGTATTTTCACGAGTTTTATTTTATGTATTTACTAGTACCCATTTATGCTGCTAGGTTGACAGAGGCGCACTTGTTATTATGGTCTTGCCCAGGGTCTTAGTATGGTGGGACTCTAATAGGGATTTAATCCCAAACTGACAAAGCAAGTGTTTAGCTCAAAGTTCCTAAAGTTCTAAAGTTTAGATATGTACCTATTTAAAATGTTCTCTAGGAAGTTCAGAAGCACTGGACTCCACCGCCGTGAAGTAAATCAGCCACTCAATGACCTCCTGCCCCCTCAGGCTTAAGTATGAAAAATAACCATGATGGCAGCACTGAACACATATGCAGAGCATCAGACAGGCAATTTGGCATCACATTACAGCCATTTACTAAAGATTTAATGTACTTTGTGATAGCAGTTCAGTCAATTTTCTATAGGATTAAATAGATCCTTATTGAATAGGGCCACTTTCGAAAAAAGAAAGGGGGGTCTTTATAATGTGTAGTCAATTTACTGAACATTAGATAAATGGCTGATGAGATTTCAAGTGGTAGATTGAAATATATGACAATAATTGCCAGCAGAATGTCTCCAGATTAACATGGTAACCTCAGCACTCAGGACCATTTCTTTCACTCTAGTCCATTAAAGAGACCTAATTAACTCAGCATGGGTTGGAACCTGAAATAACATTTGTACAGAGAACCCTTTCATTGCAAATGTTCATGACCACTAGAAGTTCTCCCCTTGCTGTCTTTGTCTCCCTTTTACCTTATTGACCACTTTTTATAAAGTCGATTAACAAAGCTGAGTCTTCTTGATTGAGGTTCTTTTTATTTACTTCTGTAACAAAGGACTAATAAATTTATTAGTTGGGCACTCTGATGTCGAAGGTCATAAAAGCACACATTAATGCATTCAAATATCTGTTTATTAAAAGCCATCATAATACAAAAAACAATGAGTGCTCAGACAGTGCAAATCTCTGCAAAGCCATAAAAATTAAGAATACTGCACCTCCTACTGGGCTTTTTGTGCTGCCACACTTCCAAAAAAATGTATCGTGTTCAATAAAAATAGCAGCCAATCTATAATCAAATCTGGATGAAATTTGTTCCGATATCAAAGCTCTTGACTGCAGGGGCAGTGGTGGTCTAGTGGTATAGGGTGCTGGATCGCTGATCCAAAGGTTGGGGTTCAAGTCCCACTCTCCACAAGGTTGTCACTGTCCCCCCAGTGCAACTAACTGGGTTATCAAAGGCGGGCCATGTCTCTCACTGTCTATGGTGAGAGGCATGTAAAAGAACCATTGCTGACTTTCGTAAAGAGTAGCTGCAAAGCCATCAGCATGTTTCTGTCCCTTGCTAAAGGGTTGTGACAGGAAGGGCATCCGACGTAAAAACCTCTGCCAAATCAAAACGTGCGAATCAGATGATTCACTGTGGCGACTCCTGAGTAAAAGGGAAAAAGCCGAGCGACGTATGTGAGTTACGACCACCAGTACTTATGACCACGCCTAGCAGATGCCTTTTATGAGTTTATTGTATATGTCTGGCAGTGCAGTGAGTAAGAGAGTTGTGGCATCTCACACTCACAGCATTCTACCACTACACTCAGTGACTAGATACAATTTCCCCGTGCTTTCGTGTCTTCCCTGTCAACAATAAATCTCATCCATTTTCATCATACCCTGTGTAATGCATTTTTGGGTCCGGCTGAATGTTCCTGGTGTCACAGAAGGGCTAGAAGATTCTGTGATGCCAGGAACATTCAGCCGGACCCAAAAAATGCAGGCGACAGGGCATGATGCAAACGGATGAGCTTTATTGTTGAAAGGGAAGGCACTAGGGCACAGGGAAATCGTAATCACTGTTAGAGAAGCCCTGTGATTTCTAAGTGGAATCAGGTGTGTGCTTAGCACTCCACCCACATGTGACAGCCACGCCCCTCTTCAGCAATGTATGCATAGAGAGAGTTAGAGCCGCCAAAACCAGTGTCTCTCAAATGAGATCATAATACACAAAAATAAGAACCACAGTACAGTTAAAGCATAACAACAATAAAGACAACAATTTTACCTTTGTGGTGGTGAGCCATGGTGAGGCATGCGTAAATGCTGGAGAGGGAGAGAGGAAGCGGATCCCCTTTCATAACAGAGAGGGAGAGAGGAAGTGGATCCCCTTCCATAACAGCTTCAGGTGAATCAGCCAGTGTTTATTTATTTATTTTTATTTTAATTTTTTTTTCTTGCTACTCCCTTTAGCATGGATGACTCTTCTTCAGGATGTCCCTTTCTTTCTTCCTTCCTTTCAAACCTTACGGAAGTGGCTCATGACCTCATCGTTAAAGGTGTTCACAGGGATATATATTATCAACAAATTCTGGCTTCCCCAGAAGAGCTCTAGCTTTATCAGCGTGATCTCAATAACATTTGGAAAGCGTGCATTTCCCCTCCCTCTCGGTCTTGTTTTTCCCCCGCGTTTTTTAGCGTTTGACTTCTGGATTTTGGTCTACTTCAATGCCCAAAAAAACCTGAATTTTTTTTGGTCGAATTCAGATTTGTTCGACCTCTAAAGCGTTCGACTACCAACGTACCACTGTATACACTTTCAACAATTAGATTGTTCATTTGGCCATGCCAATGAAAACACAACCTCCTCGGCGGAGTGAACAATTATGTTCACAGTTAACATTTAATTCAGATTTTCCTGTCCATGTTCACAACAACAGACATACATTTACAAAAATAATGGAAGATTATAAGTTCAGTATAAGTTATCTAAGTTTTATTCATGCAATTTTTTCTATAAATAGATGCCATCTTTCTGTTATGTTGGAGAACTGTGCAATGTGACAATAATATTAAGAAGCACATAAATATATATATTTAAATAACTAAAATGAATATTACATATAAACAGTACATAAATTGGCACAATGGATTTAAACACTATTTTTTTTTCATTCATATGATCAAAGTCAGTGTGAATATATTGTCCATCCATTAACTTGACTACAGTACTTATTCATCATGGTCACAGTTGAGCCTGAGCCATGATCTCAGCTGATTTCAAGTGAAAAATGGGGTGTCTAAACTTTCATAGGGCTACCATAGATATGTCCGATCATTAAAAAATGCGTTTGCACCATGGGCATGAAGTGTGGATGAAAACCAGAGCACCAGAGGATTTTTGAAGTTCTGGTAGAGCCTACTTTGAGAACAGTGGCAACAAGGCAGGAATATACAGTGGATGAGATTTTAGTCCTGTGAGCACAGTGCGCGCACGCACACACACACACATACACACACACACAAACACACACACACACACACACACACACACACACACACACACACACACACACACACTCTCTCTCTCTCTCTCTCTCTCTCTCTCTGATTCACAACTAAGGGCACTGTAATATAGCTAAAATGAACAAGATCTCAAACATTCAGACATTTGCCAGTAAGGCAAGTTCATACCATCCCATATTTAGTTCCCTCTTAGCTGTAATAATGACAGTTCTTCTGAGAGGACTTCCTATTACATTTTGGAACACTGCTATGAAAATTTGTCTATTCGGCCATGAGAGTATTTCAGACACTGAAGTCAGTTAAAAAGACCTGGGGTGCAGTTGGCATTTCAAGTTCATCCCAAAGGTGTTCTGTGAGGTTGAGGTCAGAAAAGACTCAGCCTTGATTATTAGAAGACAGCAAAAAAGTTACAAAGAAAGTAAAAGAAAACTAATAATAAAAAAGACCACCATTCAATGTATAAATGTCATGATAAACCTTCTGGAATATTAAATTAGTCCTTGGCTCTAAAGTCTGCTACAAATCTGTTTTGGATCTTTTTAATACAGGTCAGGGGGAGATTAATAATCCCAATTGTACCTTTTCTGCAAAGCTCTGAGGATAGAAAAGAGAACCAAGGTCTGAGGCTCATGTTGACAGCTCGCATTTGTGACCTGCCTAGATATTACAATGCAAATTTCGTGTATGAAAGTTTCAATGTGTCCTTAAAGACATCAAGGTTTTAGATGCAATAAAATGGTTTTTATCAAAACCATTCTTTATTAAATTAAAGGTTTTGTCATTTCTTCATATCGTTCATGTCTATAATTTGTTTCTAATTTGTGAGCCACTCCACCAAAAGTAGACTCTTGGGTTCAAAAATGAGCTTTTTGCACAGTCAGATAGAGGAGGCCCAAAGCTGCAAAATGCAACAAAAGGTTTGTCAATACCTTGAAAACTGATGAGCTATGCTATTTCTTGTGTCAGCATTCAACTAAAAATTTCAAAAGACGTTTTGGAGAAAAATGAGCACAAACATTGCACTTCTTCCAAGATCATTAGTCCTTAGCAATCAAAAATTTTTATGCACCTCAGCCATATAAACTTTTAGAAAACATGTCTAGGAAAAGTTTTAGGACGAGATGATAAGAGAAATCATCCTCATTTTACTAGTCAATCTGACACACCCTTTTTTAACACATCAAAAATGAACAAAAAAACAACTGTTTTTCCCCATTTCTGTTTATTCCAATAAGATGAGTATGTATCTTTTCGACCATTATATAAAGGTTCAAATGCCTTCAAATGATACTGATTGAAAAAAAAACACTGTCAGGTTCAAACAATCACACTGAAATTAAGAAAACTATATACAAGAAAACTATATAACAAAACTCTCTGATCTCTTTATACAGGTAAGCTTCATCAACTCTGCCCTCATCATTATCTTAATCTATATCCTGCTCAGCAGAAAGGATCACATCATCTTCGCAAACACCACTCATATTAACAGATGCCTCTTCTTCATCAACATCAAAATCTTCATCAACACAACTGGCATCATCATCATCATCATCATCATCATCATCATCATCATCAGTTTTTTCTTCTGTAAAAGGAATGAAACATTTAAGTATTTTTCAGGTCTTGACCAATTTTCGTACAGAACTAAACAACCCACGATCCAGCATGTCCAGTCCAGACAAGATTACACACAAATAAAAAAAAAAAATCCATAATCATTTTTTTTTTCAGGGAAAAATACTCACCGGCGAAATAATCTTCAAGAATACCAATCATTCCGGCATCTTCAAAGCCCAATTCTCGCATTGAATTTAACATCTATACTAATGCTGCTAGACATCATAGACGACCTTTCACTCTCCTTTTTGCAGAAACTATGTGTATTCACAATCTTATAAATAGACTTAATGACTGTTACTGAAGAGAAAGTCAGAGATCGAAAGTTAACACCGGAAGTTAACGTGTGATGGGCACTGCACATGTACAAGCCCGAGCTGACCAATCAGTGTGCTCATTTCAAATTTTCCGTAGCAACTAGCCTGCATTGTTTACGAGCATATCATCTTCATAACCTTTATTTTATTTGCTGAAACGGCATTTTAATATCAAAGCAGTATCCGAAATGGAGAGACGACTTCACAGCCGTTCTTCTGGTGTATGGATGGTGTCTCTTGTACCGAACTCGATGAATAATTGCAACGGAAACCAGTAAGTTTACTACTGCTTTTATCTAGTTTTATGAGGTACTCACCAAAAAAATGGAGAAAAGACATTTTTACTGAGTTTTAGTCGATTTCATATGAGCAAGTGATAGATGAATACTTGCTTTAATAGTTTATGCAAAAATCTGAATTTCGATAAAAATGGACCATTTGTACTTTTCTGGCCTTTATCTCAAAAGTGGTCTGTGCGACAAGTGCTTACATTTGGTGGAGCACCTCACATTTATATCACATTGTGGAACTAGAAAGATTTTTAAGATACTTTAACCCTTGCCATGCTCCACGCCACCCTCCCAACATTCACTTATTTGCTGAACCGCTTACCCATACTAGGGTGGAGCCAATTAGCCGTATGTCATTCATTCATTCATTCATTCATTTTTTTTAACCATTTAATCCTAATTAGGGTTTCAGGAAGGCTGGCACCCATCTCAGCCCAACTCTGGGTGAGTTTCCTAATGTGAATGTGTCCGAGGAACCCAGAGTACCTTTGGTGAGAACATGCAAACTCCACACAGAAACATCCACGCAGATTCCAGGATGCAAACCCAGGACTGTCATGCTGTGTGGCGGACATGCTCACGACTATGCTACCTTACCATCGTTAATAAGTCTCTTTTGTTGAATTTTCATCTTCTTTTTTTTTTACAGTATGACCTCATGATTGTAAAGCACACCTGACTTTCTTACAGTAACCTTATCTTTACATATGATACAATGCAGTGGGCACATAAATCAGACAGACCAATAACTAACAGTGACATGGCAGTGTGTAAGTGACCTTGAGTTCAGAACACACTGATTTTTGAAACATGCTACCATGACAACAGTGTACTTTTTTTTTTTTGTTGTACTAGTAAACCTTATTCCTTTATGCAACAAATTTCCAGACAGCATATGGTATAAGAGAGCTGAATCTGGTTCAACTATACCTACAACACGGTTCACTTTAAAAGTGTAAATCAGTAAACACTTCTGTGTTTTCACTGATAGTTTCACTGTAACTTCATGAAAATTTATGGCGTTTTTGTCATTTGGCCACCTGTCTCGAATCGTTATGGTGATTACAGGTGGTCTTCAGTCGTTGTATTTTTAACACTTTTCTGAATGTAAATCAACTGTCTGTCTTATTCACACAGAAATAACCCACTTTATGAATAGTGTTTTTCTTGAGTGTTCTGCCTGGACTTACGACCCACACAATGAGAACAATGGCATAGACAGTGATTTTTTTTTTTTTTTTGAAGTGAACTTCTTAGCGTATAGAATGTGAAAGACTGTATGAACCTACAAAAACACAACAGGGGCTTATTTTATTTCACAGCAACTGTACTTCATACAGCACTGGAGTAAAATAAAATGTTGGTGACAACAACCCACTGAACAAATAGATGTCCAAAATGTTTTGAATCTCCTGTCACATGTTGAAAAGATGTTCCCCAGGGAGCCAGCATTAAAGCTTTTATGATGTTTTCTTAAGGTTCAACAACGACACCCAGCTTGTTCAAATACACAACATTGTACACGATAACAGCAGGCACGCTGTACAAACACATTTTGAAATTTATTGCTAATTAGCAGATGACATGAATTTTCTGCAGCCATTATGCACATCTATAAATGTCCAAAAACCTTCTATCCATATACTATTGCATAGCTACATATTAGTGATGTCATTGTCAGATTTTTAGATATTGAAAAACTTGGATTAGGCCCAGTGGAAAGGTGCTGGATTACTAATACCAAGGTCAGGGTTCAAGCCATGTCATGGGTTTTTCACCGCTGCCCCCCCCAGTGCAGTTAACTGGGTTATCAACGGTCGACCATGTCTCTCACTGTCTCTGGTCAAAGGCGTGTAAAAGAATCATTGTTGACTTTCGTCAAGACTAGGCTGTATAGCTGTCAGCGTATTTCTGCCCTGCAATGGCCTGGTGAGAATTCCAGGTTGTAGTCTGCCCTCCCCCAGAGTCAGCTGAGATGGGCACCAGCCTCCCTGCTACCCTAATTAGGATTAAGTGGTTCAGAAAATGAATGGATGAACTTGGTTTGCATGTCATCCAGACATACAAGTGTGGTCTTGACCCAAACAATGAGATATAGATATGATCTTCACACACTGAAGACTTAGAGACAGATGAACAGTTTGCAGCAAAGGGATCCCTCGCTACTTCGCACTTCAATTCCTGCGGAAAATGCCACAAAAACAAGGCCAATTATACAAAAAAGAACCCCAAAAAACAAAACAAAACGCTAAACAAACACGAAACAAAACAACCCAAAACCTCCCATCAAAACTAGTTACATTTTTGTGAGGTGTGTATCTGAGTGCGTGCGTGCATGCGCGAGTCTGCCTCTGTATGTGTGTGTATTTATTTTATTTACATTTTGTGCATTATTTTTTAATGTTTGTTCTTATAAGCATTTATATAGCATTGAATATGTATTTATTGATATTATATACACATGTAGGTATACGTCAGTCGGGGGGTGGGGGGTGATCCTACTTCGCGGAATTTGGTGGTCGCGGGGTCTCGGTCCCAATTAACAGAGGAAAGTGAGGGATCCCTGTATTCTGCTATGTTATGTTTCTTTTTTGTTAAATGTAGACTATTATTCAGAGCCTTTTAATTCTCACTATTACATTTTAAATGTACCAAAAATACACATACAGCAAGACTGATTCCAGCTCTGTTTATAACTTCACATGGGGGAACACACATATATCGAACCAGTAATTAACGACAGGTGCATTCAGTCATGACCTTTATTACCTGACACAAGCCCAAACAAGACCTTTTGAATGATGTCGTTGATGGGTGCTATATTACCAAGGACTAAAATCCGCCATTCCAAAAAAAAAAAAATGAGTCCAAATATTTGTTTAATTTTACTTTTACCAAGGCATTTTACCAGCATGTATAACAATATGCAACAATCACAGCTGTTTACATGTTCTATTGTTTCATATGTATTCCATGACTTCCGTGAGTATTCCGTGGGGATCCGTAGATGAATGCGACCATTCCATGGCCGCTTTTGACCATACGGAAGGGGGGGGGACGACGACCTGCAGAACAGTCACTGAACACTTGCGGTATAAGAGGAAAAATCACAGACCATTTGAGGAAAAGATGGAATGTTTGCGGAAGGACTGTGGACCCAAAGGGAACACTCTCGGAAAATCTTTCCGTGAACATGCTTTTGAACATGTTCAAAAGCACGTTCGTGGAAGATTTTGGTTTGCCGGAAGTGGTGGATCACATTCGGAATCATATGGAAGGACATGGAAGATGAGGGAATGACTGAGGAACGTTTGATGATGACAACATTTTTGCTTCCGCAGGTCTTCCGCGCTCCAGTGAAATGGGGGTATAAAGCCTAGTTGTCAAAAATTGCAACCAGTCTCTAGTAAGATAATGCTTTGAATATGTGTGATATACTGGTGGCACCAGTCTCATGTTTTTATCTATGACCAAACTCCTCTCGTCTTGCAATGAGTGCTCAACCTGAGGGTGGCCTCACTGATACAATTTCTTGCATAAATGAGAGACAAATGTCTTATTATTAATAGGTGTGATATGAGTTGGCTTTACCAAGTACAAGATCTTTGTTCCACTTCCTCTCCATGTTCATTGGAGTTCCTTCTCATTTTTCTCCCCAACTGAATGAGGTGAATATATATATATATAGCTGAGAGAGAGAGAGAGAGAGAGAGAGAGAGAGAGAGAGAGAGATTCAGCACTGAGTTAAAAAAAAGCACAGATTATGGTTCAAGGCCAAAGTGCCAGTAAATAAACAAAAGTGGCAAAACTTTTGTGGCCTGTCCACAGTCTCCCAAACCCCTAAACTGTAACAGCCTCTTTTATGAAAATGCATCAGACTGGTGTAACATGAACCTGAGAATGTCTGTCTTCCTTTCGGCTTTTTCCCTTTTACTCGGGAGTCGCCACAGCGAATCATCTGATTCGCACAGTTGATTTTGGCAGAGGTTTTTTTTACATGAACCTGAGAATAATCGTCTTAAAACGTGACAGAAAAATAGAAGGAAAAAACCCCTGTTGAACAAAATTTGAAAATTAACCAGAAAAGAAAGTTTGTATGGAAGCATATAACAGAAAACACAACACTCAATTACAAGCTTTCAGAGGAGAGTATGAATGACTGGATTACACTTTTCTAGAAATAGGTAGCGCCAAGCTCCTTTCAAACTTAATTAACTGTGGATTAGCTGGAGCTTTCAGTGTCTTACTTCCAAACATGACATGAGAATCATTAGGCAGTGGCCCAGACATATAGACCATGACCTGCTCCATCATTGAAGTGAGATGCACTGGATTTGTGGCATCTGGTTGTTTAATATTCATTCATTCATTTTCTGTAACCGCTTAATCCTAATTAGGGTCGCAGGGAGGCTGGCGCCCATTCCAGCCGACTCCAGGCGAGGGTAGAGTACACCCTGGACAGCTCGCCAGGCCATCGCAGGGCAGAAACATGTGACAACCTGTTGAGAATGGGACTTGAACCCCCAATTTTAGGATCTGTGATCCAGCACCTTTACCACCAGGCCACCACTGTCCTGTTTGGTTATATGTAGATCTTCATCTGCTCACCAAACTATGAGTTGTACTTTTGTTTTCTTTGTAAAAGCTGAAAACACCATTCCAGAGCTGCCTTGTTCACATATCCAGCTAGTTTTAATGACCTGCGGATGCAAATAATGAAAACACCCTCATAACCTGATTACTAATAAGTGATGTTAGAAATTAAACTGGTCTCTTTCACACCTGACTGAGTGTTATACAGACGCTCCTCGACTTACGTTTTAGTTATGTTCCGAACGGCCGAATGTAAGGTGAAAAAAAAAACTTAAGTTGTTACTGTACGTTCCTGTAACATGGCCGTTCATACTGTAATATACATCCATAAATACTACTTAAAATGTGCTATGATGAGATATTTCTGCTTATAAATGGTTTTGATGGTCGACGGAGCCATTTGGAAGAAACGTGCAACGTTCGCATGTTTTTCACCAGCATCAATTTTCTTGATAATGGCCATCTTTGTTTCAAACGAGCTGGCTTGCCGCTTTTTCTGATTACCACTATCACTAGTAGGCTTATGCTTCTGACCAACCATATTCGCTTAGGGTTACAAATACGTAAAACAGTGAAAACACAAAGATCACAGAGATGACGTCTTAAGACAAGGGTAACATGCAGTGAACTGGGAAGAAGCAGGGCATGTTCAGTCTGTCGTTTGTAAACAATAAACACAGCGCAATGTAAACAAATGACGCAATGTCATGCATAAGTAGTGTACTACGTCTACGTACTACGTAAGAACATCTCGTACTACGGAGAGCGCATTAAACTCAAAATTTGACTTACAAAAAATTTTTTTTTACAAAACTTTTTTACAATCAGTTCAAACGTAAAATTGAAAAAAAAAAAAAACGCAAGGTGAATAAACGTAAAGTGAGGAGCATCTGTATTCTGAAGTCTCACTCTTGCCTTCTTCAGTGAGACAGTTATACACGGCTCTCTGGTTTCTGAGGTAGTCTGGTTTAGTTAATGCTTGTTGATTGTGAAGGCAGATGTTGTGAGTCGGGGGACGGGGGACGGGGGGTGCAAAGTTAATGTAAAAGTATGTTGTAATAGGTTTTTATAGTGGAGAATAACAAATGTATGGCTTGTGTGCAAGTAACCTATTGGTATTTTTTCTTTCGTTCATTTTCCGAGCCACTGAATCAATCCTAATTAGGGTTGAGGGGAGGTTCGTGCCCATCTCAGCTGACTCTGGGACAGTTCAGAGTACACCATGGCCAGCTCGTCAGGCCATCACAGGGCATATTAGTAATTTTTCCCCCTAACATCAAATTTTAGCACTGATTATCAATTGACTGAATGTCTCAGTGCACTACAATGTAACAAAGCTTTTCCACTGCATATGACTGTACAGATAATATCAACTAACACAGTGTGTGCATGCAGAGCGTATGCATATACACTCAGGGACTGAAGGAAATAGCCTAAGCAAACGCTATTAAAATTAATGTTTGCATATGTGCTATTAAAAGCGTTAAATAAACACCCAGTGCACAATGCTGGCTGTGGAATATCCTTAAAATATTCATTTTCAAAATTCAATACTTTGAAAAAAGTGATGAAAAAAAAATGATGTCTCTTGATGGGGCAGTGGTGGTCTAGTGGTATAGGGCGCTGGATTGCTGAGCCAAAGGTTGGGGGTTCAAGTCCCACTCTCCACAGGGTTGTCACTGCCCCCCCCCCAGTGCAGCTAACTGGGTTATCAAAGGCCGGCCATGTCTCTCACTGTCTATGGTGTGAGGCATGTAAAAGAACCATTGCTGACTTTTGACAAGAGTAGGCTGCAAAGGCATCAGCGTGTTTCCACCCTGCGATGGTCTGGCAAGCTGTCCAGGGTGTACTCTGCCCTCGTCCGGAGTTGGCTGGGATGGGCACCAGCCTCCCCGCGACCCTAATTAGGATGAAGCGGTTACAGAAAATGAACTGAAAAATGATGTCTCTGCTTTACATTCTTTAGCACACACTTGCTTTAGCACCAGTGGTGAGCAGTGAGGGCCAGCCTTTTCTGGTGGCCAAAACACTGCCACAGTCACAATCATATCTATACTGTGGTACCTCTACTTACAAAAACCATAGGAAACAGTAGAAAACCAATTAATCTGTTCCAACCCCCTCCCAACCTCATATATCCTGTCTGTCGAGCTCCCGCTCCATCCTTCCCTCACTCGTAAACAAGACCCCAAGATACTTAAACTCCTCCACTTGGGGCAGGACCTCATTCCCGACCCGGGGGGTGCATTCCGCCATTGTCTGACTGAGAACCATGGCCTCAGACTTGGAGGTACTGATCTTCATCCTGGCTGCTTTGCACTTGGCTGCGAATCTCTCCAATGAGAGCTGGAGGTCCCGATTTGATGAAGTCAAAAGGACAACATCATCCGCAAAAAAGCAGAGACGAGATCCGATGGCCACCAAACCAGAACCCCTCATCGCCTCGACTGCGCCTAGATATTCTGTCCATAAAAATTATGAACAGAATCGGTGATTCACCGCAGGTGTCCACCACCGGGTTCGAGGATTACCGCCGCGAGCTTTTTTAGTGTGTTTTAATTACCAGCAAAACGCCAGAAAAAGGTAATGACGTTGGATGTCTCTTCTGAAGAAACTTCTGAAGACTTTCTCCTGAAGAAACGACAGTTTCCTCTGAAGTGCCTGAAGAGGAATAATCATCTGAACTGTTGTAAAGCATTGTAATGTTAAAGTCTTTTTCAATTATTATTCCAGTACAGTACCTAAGTAATTAATGCTTAGAATGTTTGCGTGTAAGATTTTATGTACTGTACTGTAGCATGTTTATCCTTTTGTTTTGTTTATCCAATTTATTACACTTCATGCTCTTTTATGTTCTTTTTGTTATGGTCTGTGTTTTTGGGGGACTTTGATTTTGGCGGCTATGCCTCTAAATCTGTTTTCTCTCCGCTCTGGCTGAGGAGCATGGCTGAGCTGCTTGGGTGGCTCACACCTGAATTCAGTCTTCTCATCTACTCCCAATAAACACAAACACGCTCACCTCAGTTAAAGCGAGCTGCTTAAGTGCTTCCCCTTTGAATAATAAATCCACTCTGCCATCTCATGCCGCCTCCTGCATTCTGGGTCCGGCTGAAAGCTCATTACGTCACACTTATGTTCTTTATGTACAATACAATCAATGTGAGTTGCTCCACCAAATGTAGACGCTTGTTACAAGTGACGTATGGTGCCTGTGAGACAAAGCGTGGCTTATTCAGACTTCCGATCTTTCAAGTGAGCAAATGCGCGTTGAATACTTGTTTAGTACTCAACCTTCACTTGCTCGCTTGAAAGATCAGAAGTCCGGATAAGCTGCGCTTTGTCTCACAAGCACCATACGTCACTTGCAACAATTGCCTACATCTGGTGTCGCGCCTCACCCATGATGCAATGCCTCCTTCTAGTTGGTGTCTGATAAGCATTTTTAACCATTAATACATTGTACCTGTATGTCTTTTATATATACAATAAGTATATATATGCTGTATAATGTTTATATATTTTATTAATAAATGTCACAGTACAAAATTAAAAAGTTTTTCTTAATCATTACTACATTTTACTACATTAATACAGTATTAATGAGTAAGACTGTCTATAGAATGTGTTTAAGAAGCATATTTTAGCGCATGTAATAGTACAGTATTTTACTTCCGGTTGATCATTCACTCATGTAATATGATATATGGGGGGTTTACTTTCCGGTACAGAACTCGCAGATTACCTTGATTCACAGGAGGGGCCAGAACCGAACCCCTGCGAATAACGAGGGCCGACTGTAGTCTGTTTGTTAGAGCTTTTATCCAATTAGATTTCAGTTTTGATCGTGTCTGTGTGGTGTCTGCATGTGCTCCTCATGCTTATGTGGGTTTCCTTTGAGTACTATGGCTTCCTCCCACAGCACATAAACTTGCACAGTAGGCTAATTGGCTGTTCCAAATCACCCTAGGTGTGCATGTATACTTGAATATAGGCCAGTCTACAAAGCCGTTCCCTTCTTTTCTTTTATTGTTTACTAATTTATACTATTTATGTATCTATTTATTTATTTACTTAATAATATATATGTATGTGTGTATGTTTCTATATGTATCTATTTTTGCACCCCCTACTGATGGTACCTCAAGAGCCTGTAACAGTGAATTTCTCCATTGTGAGATCAATAAAGCTGTATCTTATCTTATGTAAATTGTCGTATAGGTCATGGCCCTGCTATGGACTGGTGAGCCATTCAGGGTGTACCTCACTCAGAGTCGGCTGAGATCTGTGACAATCTCCCTGTGACCATCATTAGGATTAAGTGGGTCAGAAAATGAATGAATGAATATTAGTGGAGCGCTTTCTATAAGGACTATTGTAAACCAGAGTACCCGGAGGAAACCCACGCAAGCACAGGGAGAACATGCGAACTCTACACAGAAATTCCCGAGCCTGGGACTCAAACCCAGGTCCTTCTTGCTGTGAGGTTGATGTGCTAACCACTGCCCTGCTGTGCCAACCTTACTCCACTAACCTCTCAGATGAAAATTTAATGTGTAAAGATCCAGTGCTATTGCCTAGCATATCGGAATCCTGATTTATAATGAATAGGCTGCAGCATATGTTCCTTGGATTTAGTATCTTTTATTTAACAGATGGTGTGGCAGACTCGTGAACCAACTCTTAATGTTAGTGGTGTTCCTGCTTCGCCTCGAAGTGTCAGCAACTGATTAAAACTATAAGAAACGTGTGTATGCCGCGGGTAAACTTGCAAGCATTCTCACGTTTGTGTCACTTCTGTGTTTTTGCACATGCACAACTGTTGTACATGGAGACCCCTGGACTTTTTTTTTTTTTTTACCATTCATCTCTATATAAACATAATTCAAACATACACTAAAAAGTATTTCTGCTATGTTTTGATATACCAAGTGACATCCCAAGTATTTATTCTGATTATTTAGCATTTTGACTTATGATTGCCTTCTTGGATTTTTACTTCCACTTTGATTTCCATATTGTTCATCACCTAAACTCACATCTCGCTGTCGAATTTTGAGTATGTTTCGTTTTGTGTTTTGAAATTTTTTTCAATTGAGGGATCCCATGCCACTTTACACTCAGTACTCCCAAAAACAGCTTTTTTTTTTTTTTTACTGTCTAATATGCTGTGTCTGTCCCTAATTTTTTCATTTTAATTCAATTCAGTTTAATTTGAATTGCACTTTTTTTTTTTTTTTTTTTTTTTTTACAATTGACATTGACGCAAAGAAACTTGACATAGTAAAGCTGAATTTGAAAAAGAATTTAAACATTTCTTATACAAACCCTGCACATCCGTACACATCCAAAGCCCATCCTCATTTGGGTGAGTCTGTCTTCCTTTCGGCTTTTTGCCTTTTACTCGGGAGTCGCCACAGCGAATCATCTGATTCGCACGTTTGATTTGGCAGAGGTTTTTACGTCGGATGCCCTTCCTGTCACAACCCTTTTTAGCAAGGGACAGAAACACGCTGACGACTTTGCAGCTACTCTTTACGAAAGTCAGCAATGGTTCTTTTACATGCCTCTCACCATAGACAGTGAGAGACATGGCCCGCCTTTGATAACCCAGTTAGCTGCACTGGGGGGCAGTGACAACCCTGTGGAGAGTGGGACTTGATCCAGAACTCTATACCACTAGACCACCACTGCCCTATCCTCATTTGGGTGAAACCAGATAAAAATGCTAACGACATAGCAGGGGCTTCACTACAGTTTAACAAGAACTGTAATGGTAACTAGTCCTAAATCATTTACATAAAATACTTTATATCACCAACAGAAAAATTACTGTATGCTAGCTCCAATGTTCCCCCTGTGCTCATAGTATATAAAAAAGCCCCTTCCATTGCATCTGCCTGTCTGCTTCAAGATCCTCATTCGCCCAACTGCTTAATCCTATTATGGGTGTAGTGAGACTGGTGCCTATCTCAGCCAACAATGGGTGAAGGCAAGGCACACCTTGAGCAGCTTGCCAGACCATTGCTGGAACCAACATGCACATCTATACCTTGGCGGAATTTGGAAGAGCCAATTAGCCTAATCGTGGGGCCGGTGGTGTAGTGGTTATGGTGCTGCGCTCATGATCGGGAGGTTATGTGTTCAAATCCCAGTTAGACCCCCACCGTGCTAAGACCCCTGGGCAAGATCTCAACCACAAGTGTGCCTCTGTTCACCCAGCAGTATAAATGGGTACCAGTAAAAATATACTGGGAAGGTAACCTGCGATGGACTAGCATCCCATCCAGGAGGAGTTGAACTCCTGGTTGCTTCACGCTACGGAAACCGGAGATAAGCACCGGCCTGATGAGCCACTAGGCTTGGGTGTAAAAAGCCCAACAGAATTAGCCTAATCTGCATGTATTTGGACTGTGGGAGGAAAACTGGGTGCCCTGGGAAACCAACACAAACACAGGGAGAACATGCAAACTCCACATAGAAACACCTACGCCTGGGACTATAACCCAAGACCTTCTTGCTGTGAAGCAAATGTGCTACCCACGACACCACCATGCTAACATCTGCTTCACAAAATGATTTCCCAAATATCAAGTGAACAAACTAACAGCTGGGTAATAAAGGATACTCAATATAATCCAATCATCCAGTGATTATCATTAATGAGAAAAAAATGAACAAGGAACAATCAACAGAGGCATGTTCAGACAGACAGACAGACAGACAGACAGATGAACTCACACACACACACACACACACACACACACACACACACATACACACACCCAGACATGACAAGAGGGTGCTGTTGTACAAGTAGCTTATTTTTATCCCCGTGTCTGACTGATGTGAGCTGTTGACATGCACTTAACTGAAGGTTGGCCTCTATTACAGAACATGCACACCATGCCTGCTTCCTCCCACACTGCACTAATAGAGGCCTACCATCATTTCTCCTGCACTCCCATTATGCACCAGTTCTAACAGGGTAATGCTGAGACAAAGGATATCCTCCACTACGAGGATCACTGAAAGCAAAATAAAAAGAAGAAAAGAAGAAAGTGGAAAAAAAGACATAGTTGGAGATGGAAAGTGCAATGAGTGTGGCAAAGTCTTTAGCTTTTTGATTATTTCCAAAGGGCACTTTGCATTCGACTGGTGTGAATATGAGATAGTGAAAGTAAACAGGGTGAAAAATTTAGTGGAGGGGCTAATGAGAATGATTTTGTCCCCCCTCCTTTGTTGTTTCTTTTGCCATGTCTGGTCTTTAAAGATAGCCAGAGCTCTCGCTGAAATGTGTGTTTATCACCATGGCGCCAGATACTGCGAGCGCAAATTTTCTGAAGGCCAAATGGACATATGCACACAGACAGTATACACATAAACATACTCGCAGTCTCACTGAGAAAAATTTATTTACTTTTGGTTTTTCTAAAATTAGAGCAGTTCAATAAATAAGGACATCCCTCAAGAGGTGCTATTATCTAAATGCCCTCCAGCGCCCCACTAGTAAAACCAAAACATCATGCTGACCCCTTTACAACCATTCAGTTATGAAGGAAACCAAGTATGAGTATAATTGCTCATGAATCACATATAGAACAGATAACTGTCTGTCTTCCTTTCGGCTTTTTCCCCTTTTACTCGGGAGTCGCCACAGCGAATCATTTGATTCGCACGTTTGATTTGGCAGAGGTTTTTACGTCGGATGCCCTTCCTGTCACAACCCTTTTAGCAAGGGACAGAAACACGCTGACGACTTTGCAGCTACTCTTTACGAAAGTCAGCAATGGTTCTTTTACATGCCTCACACCATAGACAGTGAGAGACATGGCCCGCCTTTGATAACCCAGTTAGCTGCACTGGGGAGGACAGTGACAACCTTGTGGAGAGTGGGACTCGAACCCCCAACCTTCGGATCAGCGATCCAGCGCCCTATACCACTAGACCACCACTGCCCCACATAGAACAGATAACTAAGCAGTGAAATTATTTTAAATGACACGATGATTACAGCGATAACATGCAGCTACGCTGCTTGAATTTGTGACTAGTTATTTTAAAAATGCTTCAAAATCTAGAATTCCAGAGAAGGCAACTAAAGCACTAACAGCCGTCTTTGTTAAAGGATGAACCCAAGTATCAACACGAAGCCAATGCATAACAAGAAAAAAAATGTAAAATTGAAAAATTAGTTGGTGAACAAGTTGACATGCTCATAGAATAGATTGAGAGAAAACAAAAATATCAAATATCACATATCTTGGCTGTGACATCACTAATGACTGCAAACCAGACGGTGAAATAATGGCCCACATTCAAGCAGCCTTGTGCTCAAAGGGAAGGCTCGAAGATTCGGTCTTCCTCTGTAGAGAAATCTTAACAGAAACCAAGGTTAACGTTTGCAATCAGTGCATCATCTCCTGATAATGTGTGGAAGTGGGACTTGGATTGTGTACTGCTGCCATATCAAGCAAGTTAGAAACCATCCCACAATGGAACCTTAGATTCATTCTTAAGATCAAACTTTGCCCACTGTGTGACTGATGACATTTAAGAGTGTTATGGATGTGCTGGCGAGGGGCATGGCTGTTACCTGCAGGCGAGGTCCAGAGAGCGCACCTGTTTCCATTTAGCAATCAGCAATCAGCGAGCTATAAATAGGAGTGGCACGCTTCCCTCCGGCGTCAGAAGATTGTCCTTCTTTGTGATTCCGTTTTCTCTGCGATCTCTCTGACTCCTGGTATCCTGCTTTGTGCTTGACCAGTTTTCCATGAGTAATTATTTCCAGTGATTTAGATTTTCTCAGTGCTAAAATAAAATCTTTGAACCTTCGTACATGGTCTCCTGAATCTTTGGGTCAAGACGCATATACTCCAGACGTAACAAAGAGCATGTTAAAGCCAGAAATTTGGCTGTTTTTTTTTTTTTTTTTTAACTTATAAAGTGATTCTAACAAAAACAAACAAACAAAACAAAGAAAGAAACAAAAAAACCCACCAGCCTATTCTGATTGGAACATGTTGCTCGAATGCCAAATGAACAATTAGGCACAAAGGCAGGCTTGCAGAGGATCATAGGAAGTTTGCATTAATGGCATTTGGCAGACACACTTATCCAGAACAACTTATATTTAACTTCTTTATACAACTGAGGGTTAGAAGCCTTGCTCAAGTACTCAACAGTGGCAGCATGGTTGTACTGGGGCTTGAACCTTTAACTTTCAAATTAAAAAGCCAGATCCTTAACCATTGAACTACCACTGCCCTTTCTTAAGATGCAAAAACACCATGAAAGGCAATCTGAAGACTGCATAGACACTTCAGGCTGCTGCTGACAAACCAACATGAAGTAAATGTATCTCTGATAAATGCATAAAGAAAAAATGGCTGAAGGGGGAGCTCCTTCTAACATACACTCATTACTTGTTTTTCGATATTTAGATTCATGACGCGTTCATAATATAACAAGCTTTCTTGCCTGTGTCATAAGCATATAGCATAGCATAGCATAGCATATATAGCTAAAAGCATAATAGATTATCAAAAAACATCTGGATGTGCTTTACAAATGTACACAAACATTTGACCATAATGCAGTGCTTCGCAATTATTTTCTGTGGCGCCCCCTCGAGGAAGAAAAAACCATTTCGTGTCCCCCCCACCGCCCCGCCAGCGACTATAAATAGTATTATTTGTCGATAAAGTTGTTATTTGTACACCTCTGCATAACATTTTATCTTTATTAACATTAATAACAAACAAAAATATATAGTTCAACTTACAACAAAGAAAAACTTCATTGATATTGTTTTTTAATCTTAATATCTCTGTCTCTTTCCAAATTTCTCTTCCTACCTGTTAGAAATTTTCCCGTGTTGTTTCTTGAGGGGTTGTTTACTGCACTTCATATCGTTTGCTTGTGCGAAAATCCACTATCTGACAATGAGAGCGCCACTGCCAACTACTGCAGTGGAGGTGCAATTACACTTAATTCTCGTACACTATTCCAGAAAATAGGGCCATACCCCCCCCCCCCCCCGGCATCACACCGCACCCCCTCTCGCATCATACCCCACTGTTTGAGAAGCACTGCCGTAATATAATATAGTAGTTCAGGGGCTGTGGTGGCGTAGTGGATAAGGCAGTGGGTTGCTAATTCAAAGGTCAGCAATTCTATCCCCACTATCACCACTGTTGGGGCCTTGAGCAAGGCCCAAAACCCTCAACTGTTCAGTTGTATAAAAAAATATAAACATAAGGTACTCTGGATAAGCATGTGTGCCAAATGCTTTAAATGTACAAAATGTAGTCTGTTACATTTTTAATGCAAAAACCACTGAGCATATATAGTTTATTATACATAATGTTGTGAGGTCTGTTATAGGGTCAAGGAAAACGTCGCTGTGTTTTTAATTTCAATTTTACTTTGCCTCACTGCCCCTGGAAGAATACAAAATGTTCTATTAGCCACATAAACACTGACTTTATTATTCAGTTATTCATCATCAAGCATATTATACATTACCCGTCATGAATTATTCAGTAAGTACAGTGAAACATTGAAAAGGTGCGTAGTTAAGAGAGTTATAACTATATGCCAGAACCTGCTGATGGTTCATGAAAATGTAAGCATTTAAAGAGAAGAAAAATATAAGATAGTGGAACAGGGTTCAGATGTACTTTTATTCAAATATAACTAATGTATCCAGGTCAGTTGCATGCTAGATCCAGTGCCCATTATAGAACGTATGATGTGAGGCAGGAATAAACTTTAAGTTGGGTCACACTTAATCAAAAGACATCATGCACAAACACATGATGAGCTGAATAGCAGATCCAGTCCAACAATCCATCAATCAGTGCACAACTTTGGGATGTGGGAGGAAGGGCTTGTGTGAGACACGTGCCGCCATACAAAACTTTATGTATACAGTATCCTGAGTTCACGGTCGAGCAGAAGATACTGAACCTTTAATAAAAATATGCTATTTCCTAGTGATGGAGATTATATAACCTCGGTATTTTGGTGTAAGCAGCTGTAGCCAAAACCATAATAATTATTTGCAGATGTATTTTATATATAACTCATTTTTACTGGTTTTATTTTAAACTTTGAACCAACACTATTAAGGTGGTTCCTTGTGTACTATTAATAATAAAATAATTAATAAAAATTAACTGTGTGTGTGTGTGTGTGTGTGGTTGTGAGTTCGAATCCCACTGAGACCCTCACTGTGCTAAGACCCCTGGGCAAGGTCTCAACTACAAGTGTGCCTCAGTTCACCCAGCAGTATAAATGGGAACCAGTGGAAATATACTGGGAAGGTAACCTGCGATGGACTAGCATCCCATCCAGGGGGAGTTGAACTCCTGGTCGTGTCACGCTATGGAAACCAGGGATAAGCACCAGCCTGATGAGCCACAAGGCTCAGGTGTAAAAACCCAACAGACTTACCTTGTGTAAAATGTTGAACCAAGCACCAGTTGGCTCCATTCTACTTCTACATTGATTATTGACAATTACAATGATGTTCTTGGAATAGAGCAGTGGTGGTCGAGTGGTATAGGGCACTGGATCGCTGATCCAAAGGTTGGGGGTTCGAGTCCCACTCTCCACAAGGTTGTCACTGCCCCCCCCCCCAGTGCTGCGAACTTGGTTATCAAAGGCGGGCCATGTCTGTCACTGTCTATGGTGTGAGGCATGTAAAAGAACCATTGCTGACTTTCGTAAAGAGTAGCTGCAAAGTCGTCAGCGTGTTTCTGTCCCTTGCTAAAAAAAGGGTTGTGACAGGAAGGGCATCCGACGTAAAAACCTCTGCCAAATCAAACGTGTGAATCAAATGATTCGCTGTGGCGACTCCCGAGTAAAAGGCAAAAAGCCGAAAGGAAGACAGACAGACAATGATGTTCTTGGAGTGCTAATAATTACTAAATTAAAAAAAATGAACAAACATAATAAATATTTGATAGAGTTTATCAGGTCACAGGTCAGTGGTGGTCCAGTGGTATAGGGCGCTGGATTGCTGATCGAAAAGGTTGGGGGTTCGAGTCCCCACAAAGGTTGTCACTGCACACACCCCCCCCCCCCCCCAGTGCAGCTAACTGGGTTATCAAAGGCGGGCCATGTCTGTCACTGTCTATGGTGTGAGACATGTAAAAGAACCATTGCTGACTTTCGTAAAGAGTAGCTGCAAAGCCGTCAGCGTGTTTCTGTCCCTTGCTAAAAAGGGTTGTGACAGGAAGGGCATCCGACGTAAAAACCTCTGCCAAATCAAACGTACGAATCAGATGATTCGCTGTGGTGACTCCAGAGTAAAAGGGAAAAAGCGAAAAGGAAGACAGACAGACGGAGTTTATCAGGTCACAGTGGCGAAGTAGTCTGCCTAACAGGAAGAAGATTTCTGCATGCCCTATGCTTGCTTGGGTTGCTTCGGGGTGCTCCGGTTTCCTTCCGCAGTCCAAAAACATGCATAATAAATTTACCAATTTATTATATGGTACTAAAAGGGCGCTCCAGATTGACCGTAGGTGTGAATGGTTGTATGCATACTGGCACTGTAGTTGTCAGGTGAGCTGTTTGAGATGTACCCCATCTTCCCCCAGTGTTGCCTGAGATAGGCGCCAGCCTCCCCTTGACTGCTAAATGAGAGAGGGAGTGAGTCACTTTCTTAATAAGTGCGACGTGAGACCCCTGGGCGTCACCAATGGCATGAAAATGACAATATTTTACTTCCCTACAACAATGAGCATCCCGTATCATCCTCTTCCAATTATTACTGAGCTCTGTTATTTCTAGTTATTTTGTGTGCATGCTATTTAAGCTCTGTGTGCTTGTTCAGTGTCTTGTATTGTTCAGTTTCCGAGACTGTTTACTCCGAGCATGTTTGTGTGTTCAACTCCCTGGTTTTTGGATCTCTGCCTGTTTAAAGCTTTTGACTTTGATGTACCTCTGAATCCCCAGTTGGTGCTTTACCTTGACCATTGCATCCCTGACACTGAGATCACTTCACCCTTTGGATTTGGCTGTTGGATTTAAAAATAAACTGTTTTATCTGCAAATACACTTTCGATCCTGTTGACCCTCAGTACCCTGACACCCTTCACCCTGGGTAAATTTGTTTTCAACAAAAAATATTTCAAAGTTGACATTTTTACACACAGTGCTATTTCCAGAATTTTCCAACATGTCTCAAATAGTTTTTATCTTTCCTTAAAATAGTAGCTACCGAAGCTCCAGCCAATGTTCTCTCGTTCTCCGTGCACTCTGGTCTATTTTTAAAACCATAAGTAATTAATTGAAGGCCTGCACTGAACCAGGAAATTGAGTTCTTGAGTACATATTTCTACTCTGTTTGCTAGTTTGCAAAAATTACTAAAACCTTAAGCATATAATGTCTGTATGGATGTCTAATGTACTAAAGAATTTATGAGAAATACCATAACAATGAGGAGTACATAATTAATGAACTACACCCAGAGCCTGAGTGCAGAGTTGGGTACCAGGAATGACATACAGTATTTAAAAAATTTGCACGTGAACCATTCTGATTAATTTACATTTTTTCAATACAGTTTGTGAAGTGAGTGCAGGTGTGATGCCTAGAACATTGTTAAGCCCCCTCTATGCCTTGTTTTTGAAAGATAGACTCATACGGTCAATAGATATGTATATAAATAGACATATACTGCTCGATATACGGATTGATTTTTTTTCCTTCAGATTACTTGCTCTTCACAGCCATGATTTTTTTTTTTGTACCCCAGACTGTGGATTAATACACACTGTAAGTGAAAGCCATGCCAGATGTTTACACAGGGTGAAACGGCAGCTAGATTGATCTTCTTTCAACCTGCTTCTCCTACACATCCATAACACATCATTAACAATGATTGAGAGGACCTATGTGAAATACAGTCACTATTTTATTGAATACAACGATTACTCACATTGTCATCTTTTTTGAAGCCTTTGGAGAAGACACATTACAGAAAAGAACAAATAACACCTATGTTCTACCTCCCATGGTTTATCTGGCTTGAACGGAAATTACAAAAGATGAGAAACTTTTCTTTTTCTCGTATGTCAAGGAAATATGGCATGAACCTCGTAGAGAAGTACTGATGTGATATATTTTATTCATTGTTAACCATTTCTTATAATTCACTGAATAAGAAGAATACAGTTTATATACACTCAGTGTCTGTCTGTGTCTGTCTTCCTTTTGGCTTTTTCCCCTTTACTCTTGAGTCGCCACAGCGGATCATCTGATTCGCATGTTTTAATTTGGCAGAGGTTTTTTTTTTTATTTTTTTTTTTTAATGTCGGATGCCCTTCCTGTCACAACCCTTTTTTTTTAGCAAGGGACAGAAACACGCTGACGGCTTTGCAGCTACTCTTTACGAAAGTCAGCAATGGTTCTTTTACATGCCTCTCACCATATCGAGGCAGACAGACAGTGACAGACATGGCCCGCCTTTGATAACCCAGTTAACTGCACTGGGGGGAGGACAGTGACAATCTTGTGGAGAGTGGGACTCGAACCCCCAACCTTTGGATCAGCGAACCAGTGGTATCACTAGACCACCACTGCCCCAGTTTATATATACAGTGATTCCTCACTTTTTGTGGTTAATTGGGACCAAGCCCCCCCACGACCACTCAATTTGCGCGAAGTAGGATCGCCCCCCCCCTCCTGACTGTCGTATATGTATATGTATCTGTGTATATAATATCAATAAATACATATTTATAAATTTTATTTACAAATTTTATAATTTTTTTTTGGAGGGGGGGTTGTTTTTGTTTTTTTGGTTTTTTTTTTTTTTTTTTTTTTTTGCATAATTGGTCTTGTTTTTGTGGCATTTTCCTTAACTTTTTTCCTGATTTTTCTTTTTTCTTTAATTTCTTTATTTTTTGATGACTATTTTTTAAAACCTGTGATGCACTGAAGCCGCTGTAACTGAAGCACAAAGGAGCGAGTGATCATTTTATCACATTTTCATTTTATGTATATACAGTAATTTGGTAACCTCTGTCATGCAACTACGATTCAAATATAATTCAAAATATAGTCTTTAGTCAGACTGTTGTGTAATCCTCTTGTTTCCTATCAGAAATAATATGTAATAATGAATGGATTCCAGGCAGTTTGTTCTTCACTCTTCTTCTGTCATGTTATGGTTCATAAACTGCAGTCAGAACTACAACATGCTATAAACCATTCCTCAACTCAGCTCACTGTCACATTGAATGATTTTACTATTACTTTTATGGAGTCTTTCGGTCCTGTCTGCTCCAGAGCATTATAATATTAATCTGTGAATATACAGGTTTTTTTTTTTTTTTTTTTTTTTTTTTTAAGTACGAGCAAAAATCTACAGGTGGTTTTTGTATTACTCTTTACATGATAGTGCAGTGTGGTTCTTGCTAGGATGTTGATACACTTCTCCAAGTCCTCATCAAGACGAAATATCTCATTTGCTATGGCCGGTCAGGCAGGGGTGGGATCGATTGCTGTTATGATATGTGTATGCAGGCATGGCAGGGCTTAAGCCCAGAGAGATGTATAATATATGGATTAGGCTTAAGGCTAGCCTCCTGACAGACTCTTTAATCTTGCACTGTGACAGGCCCAAACCCAAGCACAGCCACGTCTAGTCATTTAACAACACTTTTATTCTAACACAGTGTCCATGAGAACCCTCACTCTTTTTTATGTGTTTGAAAATGTGCATTTTGGATATTTTCTGGCAGGGGCATGATGAAATGTATGTCCTAGTAGAATTCTGTCAAGCTTCTGTTGGCATGGCAGGAGCCGATGTGAAACAGTCCTGTTCTGCTCATCGATCTGTGTTTTTCTCTCTAAATCTCCTACCACATGCTCACAGACACCTATCGCACCTTGATAAAAATGTGTGTGAATATGTGTGTGTGTGTGTGTGTGTGTGTGTGTGTGTGTGTGTACACATTACACAATTACTACCTTAATAATTCAAATGAGCATTTTTTTTTATCGTTACTGTAATCAAATGTGGGGCCGGTGGTGTAGTGGTTAGGGTGCTGCGCTCATGGTTGTGTGTTCAGATCCCAGTTAGAGCCCCACTGTACTCAGACCCCTGCACAAAGTCCTAACCCAGTGCTTCTCAAAGAGTGGGGTGCGGTATGATGTCGGGAACGTGCTTTTCTGGAATAGTGTACGAGAATTAAGTGTAATTGCACCTCCACTCCAGTAGTTGGCAGTGGCTTTCTCATTGTCAGCTATGCTGTATCGGTTTTTTGCAGGAGCAAAAGATATAAAGTGCAGTAAACAACCCCTCAAGAAACAATACGGAAAAGTTTCAAACAGGAACGACGAGAAAGGTGGAGAGAGACCTAAATAAGTCAAGTGAGTTTAAATAAGGATGTATTTTTTAAATTTCAGGCACATTGGTCCACTTTAAATCTTTTCTATTACAGATTAAAAAACATCGTGAATGAAGTTTTGTGTTTAATGTTAATAAAGATACAATGTTATGCAGAGGTGTATTAATAACAATTTTATAGACAAATAATACTATTTATAGTCGCTCTTGGGGCGGTGTGTGTGTGGGGGGCATGACACATTTTTTTTTCCTAGAGGGGGTGCCACAGAAAATAATTGAGAAGCACTGTCCTAACCACAAGTGTGCCTCTGTCCACCCAGCAGTATAAATGGGTACCAGTAAAAAAATGTACTGGAAGGTAACCTGCGAAGAAGAAGGCAGGAGGCGTGTCTGTAGGCAGAGCGAGAAGAGGAAAGGCATAAGTCTAGGACTGAGAGTAGGGACTTTGAACGTTGGAACTATGACAGAAAACGCTAGAGAGCTGGCTGACATTATACAGAGGAGGAAGGTGGACATGCTGAGTGTTCAGGAGACCAGGTGGAAAGGTAGCAAGGCTAGAAGCTTAGGAGCAGAGTTTAAGATGTTCTATCATGGTGTGGATGGGAAGAGAAATGGAGGGGCTTGTCAGGAATGTTCTAGAAGTGAAAAGAGTGTCAGACAGAGTGATGAGTCTCAAGTTAGAAATTGAAGGTGTGATGCTCAGTGTTGTTAGTGCTTATGCCCCACAGGCAGGATGTGAGCTAGAAGAGAAGGAGAGATTCTGGAGTGACTTAGATGAAGTGATGCAGATTAACCCCCAGAGGTGAAAGAGTTGTCATTGGTGCAGACGTCAATGGACATGTTGGTGCAGGCAACAGAGGGGACGAGGAAGCCTCAGGTTTGGTATCCAGGACAGGAACACAGAAGGACAGATGTTGATCGATTTTGCAAAAAGGATGGAAATGGCTGTGGTGAATACTTTTTCCCGGAAGAGACAGAAATATAGGGTGACTTATAAAAGTGGAGGTAGGAGCACACAGGTAGACGAAATTAATCCGTTCCAGAGCCCTTTTCGTAACGCTGGGATTTCGTAAGTCGGGGTCGCACCTTACATGTTAAACGCCTAATTCATTCCAAGGCTCCAGTCTTTGGACTGGATAAACCCTATAAACCCTTTAAAAATGATAAAAGTACACCAATTTTGTATGAAATATGTGTTAAAAGTAAAAGAAAATTATTTATTAAATCATTTAAACATTTTATTAACATATTAAACCATTTTATGAACATATTTATAAATTAAACCATTATTAAACATTTTTTATTAACACCTCTCTCTCTCTCTCTCTCTCTCTCTCTCTCGCTCTCTCTCTCTCCCTCTCTCTCTCTCTCGGGCACTACGGGCCACGCCCACAAGACATGAATTCAAAGTGCATTCCCTGCTTGACAAACTCAACTTTAATTTGATTCCTTGAGGGACCGGAATTCCAGATGAGCTCAAATGCGCCCACATTTATTAAATATTTACTGAATTAAAACAACGTAAAAAACTAAAAACTAAAGAATGAAGTTTACTTCTGTCTCTATTGGGAGGCCAGCGGGGCGGTATGTTGAGAGACAGCCAATGAGAAAGCAACTCGCGCGTCGTGTGAAATTCTGATTGAGGCGTTTGAATTTTGAATTTCTTTTCGCAAGAGGGGGTTGTTTCGTATCTCGGGGACGGAAACTTGGAAAAATGGTTTTCGTAACCTGGGGATTTCGTACACACGGGTCGTTGTAAGTTGGGGGCCGACTGTATAGTGGTAGTAGGATGCTGAGGTTGGAACTACCAGGCAGAAGGCCGAGAGGAAGACCAAAGAGAAGATTTATGGATGTGGTGAAGGAGAACATGAAGGTAGTTGGTGTAGGAGAAGAAGATGCAGAGGACAGGGTGAGATGGAGGCAGATGATTTGCTGTGGCGACCCCTGAAGGGAACAGCCGAAAGGAAAAGACGAAGAAGAAGAACCTGTGATGGACTAGCGTTCCATCCAGGAGGAGTTGAACTCCTAGTTGCTTCAGGCTACGGAAACCGGGGATAAGCACCGGCCTGATGAGCCTCTATGGTTCGGGTGTGTGAAAAAAAAAAAAAAAAAGATTACTCTAATCAATATATCAGAATGGAAAATGGGAATGCAGCTGCAATGTATCAAGCCAATTTATTATAATGAAATTTTGACAGTTGGGATATTAGTTTGTTTAACATTGTATGTGTAAAATGTGGTTGGAACAAAAGCACTTTGGGGCAACATGATATGGGTGGTTTATGGAAAGTTTTGGGTCGGTGGACTTCACAAAGCATGATGGAAGAAAGTAGGCTGAGGTCTTCCTTGGAATGAATTAGTTGAATAGTAAAAATGATTGCTTCGCTCTTTCTAGTCAGTCTGTTAATTTATCCAAAGTGTGCTAGGCTAAAAGCTCTCAAGTTTCTACCTGATAGTCACGTTCATCCAAAAAGAGTTTCTTTGACAATAATGCAACTGGAAGCAATAGTAGGCTGTTCTACAATGTGTTGCACTAAATTGGTTCTGACCACTTTACTGATAAATGGGAAGGCATTAAGGTTAAGGTATTTCAGAATTGGAGCTGTGCAAATGCCACTTTTAGGCTTTGAATGCTTCCTCAGCAATGGCTTTCCAGAGTAATTTCTTGGCATTTTTTTTCTTTCATGCTGTGGTTAGGGAACCTGCTGCTGCTATGCTGAAATTCTGTAGGGGACCTTCTGTAGAAAAACACAAATCCTAGAAATTGCTGGAGCCCTTCAGTCATCTTTAGGCATCGCAATGCTGTTATAACTTTATATAAAGAAAAAAACTTTCCATAACATGGAGACCACATTAGCACCTGTGTGATGTTTGGGAACATGGAATTCACTCTTCATTGCTTTCGTAGAATTTTTCATGCTGAAAGTGTGTGTTTTTTTTTTTTAGGTTTGTATACCAGTACATCAGGATGTTGTTGAAAAACGCAGAGGTGAAATATCGCGTTAATGGGACCGAATGACATGCTTGCTAAACTACGTGGCATTTATACATGACACAAGTTTTCCATTTCTGATTCCGTTGTGGAGTTTATAGTATCTGGTTTCATGATTTTGTACAACCACTGCTGCTTGACATAAATTGTGATGACACAGATGTGGTTATTTGATACGCTATATGGAATTTGTTATATCTGTATCCTATCTGTACACTAGCCTGGAGAGTAGTGTAGTACACAGTATATACTGGGCCACTATGCAATGTGTGGTATTGAGTTCTTGACTCAGCCACAATCATAGTCAAAAACAGAAGAGTTGAGCATCAGGTCAAAATAAATAAATAAATAAATAAATAAATAAACCGAATAGCTAAAAACAAACAAATACAGGAATCGCAAACAGCAAACCCAATTGCAGATGTGCAAATCAAATCCAGGAATTATAGACATTGTTATAAATACCGGAAAGAGAATGAGGGTAAATAGGAAACAGGTGAGTTCAGCTGGCAGGCAAGGATTTCTGGTGGCCTCTGTCTTTGCATTAGGTTCTATCTCTCTATCTACGTCTACATCCAATCATGAGGAATGGGCGTCGATCCCTGAAGCTTGATTGATGCTCATACAGGGATTGTCATGGCTGTGATCACAATGATCTACCGTATGGTTTGCCAGGTCACATACAGACTCATCCACACCTACAGGAAATTTGGAACAGCCAATTAACCTACTGTGCATGTTTTTGGACTGTGGGAGGAAACCGGAGTACCTGGAGGAAAACCACACAAACATGGGTAGGACATGTAAACTCCACACAGAAACACCCAGGCCGGGAATCGAACCCAGGCCTTCTTGCTCTGAAGCGGATGTGCTAACCACTACACCACCATGCCACCTTGCATTACGTCAAAGGTCTTGTGACCAATCAATAGCCCTTTAGAATGAATCAATGACCTGTCACTGCCCCTTACGAAACCGTCTCCTTTATTATAATAAAATCAACCTTTCAGAATGTTCCCAAACATCACAATCACGAAGCTTTTATAAATTTAACAAGCCTCTACAATTTTGCCTGTTCAAGATTGTTCTGGGGTGGCACGGTGGTGGTGTGGTGGGGTTCCTTTGGGTATTTTGGTTTTTTTCAAACATTACAATGACAAACACATTAGGCTGAGTGTGTGTGTGTGTGTGTGTGTGTGTGTGTGTGTGTGTGTGTGTTGCCCTGCAATAGCTTGTTGACCTGTTCATTATACCCCACCGCTGGGCCATTTTGTCAGAAACTTCATAGGATTAAACTCTTCAGAAAGCGAGTGGAAGCCAGCGAGGTTGTTCTGTATATTTCATTTGAACGCTGTATGTGTGATGTGTGCTAGAGACGTTGGGAACCCCAGACGACACCATACAACTTCATATAGCACTATAGCAGTGAACAGCAGAGCAGTAAATACAGTAGAGAAATGTTTTTGCAAAACAGCATGACTGTACATAGTGCTGTGAATTCTCCTCCCGATGCCTTCAGTGGAATCACATCTTACCAATACTGTACAGGCGCAGGAGCATGTAATGTCCCAGAAAGCAAAGTGTAGCGCTTCAATTATTATCCACTTCCACAGCAATCAATGGGTGTTAAAATAGCACGGCATGACTGTATTGCTGCAATTACAAGAAAATTCATCTGATGGTTGGAAACCTGGGAGCAGGAATCAAAGCATTGTTAAAGTCTTGTTTTCAAAGGTCTTATCGACTTCAGATCAAGAACTTAAAATGCAGCACTATGTCACTGTTGAGGAGAAGTGTAGGAAGTGAAGGGAACAGATTGAGTGGTGTGCTGAGATCCTCCTTGTTTCTTTCGACTCTTGAAATTAAAGCTGCCAGAAATTATTCCTTATGTGGTTGAAACGGGAACCCAGAAGCTTTTCAATGCACCGCTGTGCTGTCTGCCCGAGCTAAAAAAAAGTTCCTCACGTTCATATCAGAAAGTTTCCATTACCATTCTGTGGAATGATTTCTCAGATTATTCACTTTATTAAAACAAGAGAAGCAAACATAAGGTTGTTATTACAATGTGTAGAGGCAGGGTGCACCTTGAACAGTTCAGCAGTCCACTGCAGGACCAATACTGTTGGGTTTTTACACCCGAGCCTAGTGGCTCATCAGGCCGGTGCTTATCCCCGGTTTCTGTAACGTGAAGCAACCAGGGAGTTCAACTCCTTCTGGATGGGATGCCAGTCCATCACAGGTTACCTTCCGAGTATATTTTTACTGGTACACTTTTATACTGCTGGGTGAACAGAGGCACACTTGTGGTTGAGACCTTGCCCAGGGGTCTTAGCACAGTGGGGGTCTCAGTGGGATTTGAACTCACAACCTCCCGATCATGAGTACAGCACCCTAACCACTACAGTGCCCCACACACACACACACACACACACACACACACACACACACACACACACACACACACACACACACACACACACACACACACACACACACACACACACACACACACACACACACACACACACACACACACACACACACACACACACACACACACACACAGTTAATTTGCCTATTGTGCCAGGGGCAGGGGTGGCTTGGTGGTTTTTGGTGGGTTTTATCCTTTTGATGCTGGATCGCTGATCCTAAGGTTGGGGGTTCGAGTCTCACTTTCATTTATTTATTAATGACCACACAACCAAGTTGGTGGAATTTGCTATCGGTACAGCACTCAGCTATGACAAAAGTTACAAAGGACATTAACAACACACATCATACAACAAAGACAGCACACATGAAAACAAATGATTACAAACATTTCCATAACAACTACAGTAATAATAGACAACAAAAAGACAGACAAGGCTGTAATGTACATTCAGTGCAAAGAGTTCAGAGTCCTTATGACTGTAGGGAAAAAAACTGTTCTTGAATCGGGATGTTCTGGTGGGTAGAGATCGATATCGCCTCCTAGAGGGCAGCGGTTGAAACAAATGATGGGCAGGGTCAGAGGGATCAGAGATGATTTTTTGTGCTCTTAAGATTGAGCGTTTATGATAAATTGATTGGACTGATGGAAGGGGGGTGCCAATGATCCTGGATGATTTATTGACAATGCGCTGTAGTTTTTTCTGTGAGTTGCTGTCTAGGCTGCCATACCAAACCGTTATGGATGAAGTGAGAGTGCTCTCAATGATGGTGGAGGAGAAACGGAGGAGGAGATTTGTTTTCACTCTGAATTTCTTGAGCTGTCTCAGGAAAAACAGTCTTTGGTGGACTTTTTTGTGAATGTAATCTGTGTTAGTGTTCCATTTTAGTGTATTGTTTATGTGAGTGCCGAGAAATTTGAAAGAGTCAGTTATGGCTATGGGTTCATTAGAGATGTGAATGGGAGTTTTGAGTGAGGCTGTGTGCCTGAAGTCAATTATTAGTTCTTGTGTTTTGGATGGGTTGAGCTGGAGATTGTTTTCTTGGCACCAGGAGACAGCTTGGGCTACTTGTTGGCGGTACTGGTGTTCATTATCCATAGTTATGAGTCCAATGATAGTAGTGTCGTCTGCATACTTAAAAATGGAAACTGAACTGTGATGGGATGTCATATGGTTTGTGTACAGAGAAAAAAGCCATGGTGAGAGGACGCAACCCTGGGGGACACCTGTGCTGAGGGTCAGAGGTCGAGATGAGAGGTTACCCATCTTAACCCTTTGTTGCCTTTTCCATAGGAAGCTCCATAACCAATGGCGTAGACAGGGGTCAATGTTCATGTCCGTCAGTTTATTGAAGAGGTTGACCAGGTTTATTGTGTTAAAAGCAGAACTGAAATCAATGAAAAGGATACGGGCATAGCTGTAAGGAGACTCAAGGTGCTGTAAGATGTGGTAGAGGGCCAGGTTGACGGCATCCTCAACAGACCTGTTGGCACGGTAAGCAAATTGATGAGGGTCGAGCAGGGGGGGTAGTGGATGCCTTCAGATGATTAAGGATGATGCGTTCAAACGACTTCCTGACCACGGATGTTAGGGCGATTGGTCTGTAGTCGTTGAGACATGAGATCTTTGATGATTTTGGGACAGGGATTATGGATGAAACCTTGAAACACAGTGGAACTGTACAGTGGCGGAGGGACGTATTAAAGATGGAGGTGAATATTGGGGCCAGTTGAGCTGCGTAGTAGTTAAGAACAGCAGGGGTGATCCCGTCTGGGCCAGCTGCTTTCCTCTTGTTATTTTTCTTGAAGATGTTCCTGACCTCTTCCTCCTGGATGTGAAATGAGGGGTGTGGGAGGGGGTGAGGGAGGGGATAGGGGGACTGGGGACTGTTCAAACCTCCCATAGAGCTCATTGAGTTTGTTTGGAAGGTCCATATCAATGTCAGATGAAATGGAGGGTTCATCTGGGTTCCATAAGGTTGTCACTGTCCCCCCAGTGCAGCTGACTGGGTTATCAAAGGTCGGCCATGTCTCTCACTGTCTATGGCAGGGATCCCATATCTCTGCTATTTAGTGGAATTCTGCGATTTTTACAAATGTATTTACTATTTATTATTATTTATTTACTCGCGTGGAGTAAATGTTGTGACATTTTGAATTATTAACATACTAACTTGTAGCAGGTATGCTCACTAGTTGAACACAAATGTTTGTGATAATACATATATTTTGTTATCATTCTACAAATTAGTTGATAATTATTTCATAATTATGCTACAGATGAATGATGAGCGATAGAGCTATGCTACTTGAGTTATGTGTGTTTATCTACACTCAAATAACTTTTTTATTTTTTTACATTAAGCTGTTTTGTTAAGTGTTTATGCATGTTACCAAACAATGAGTAACTTGTTTGTATGATTTTTTTACATGACCTGCGCTGCCCCTGTACCCTGCAATGGGCCCTGCGGCCCGATTGACCCCCAGCTGAAATATTTCATATCCTCTATTTCTAAACCCGTTTCCCTTATTCTTCTAAACCTTACTGGGATCCCTGGTCTATGGTGAGAGGTTCATATAAAAGAACCATTGCTGCCTTCTGAAAAGAGTAGCTGCATAGCCGTCAGCGTCTTTCTACCCCTTGCTAAAGGGTTGAGTCAGGAAGGGCATCCGACATAAAAACCTATGCCAAATCAAACATACGAATCAGATAATTCGATGTGGCGAACCCTGAAAAAGGGTTAAAAAGCCGAAATCAAAAGAAGAAGAAGAGGAATTTGCCTATTGTGCATATCTTTGGACTGTGGAACAAAATTGGAGTATGTAGAGGACATCCACATAATCATAGTTATTGGAAGAACATGAAAAGCTCGACACAGAAAAAGCCTCACTGAGCCCGGAACTCGAACCCAGGACCTTTTATTTATTATTTAGTAATGAACATGTGACACACAAAAAAATATTGCATATATTCAAACAATGCGAAAAAGACAAAAAAAAAAAAAAAAAGAAAAAGAGTGATGGACCAAAAGGTTGCATAGAAAGCCTGAAATATTTATTTAGAATATCAAATCCAGTCTCGTTTCATCCCACTGTAAACAAACCATACCAAGTAGGCAGCTTAAAGAGTGGTCTGTGTGTGAATGGTGTACCACACGGAAATGTTGTCATCCAGGATAAATGATCCCAATTTGCACCCATTGTTCCTAGGATAGGCTCTGGGTACACAGCAACCCTGACCAGAATGAGCTCTTCAAACAGATGAATGAATAAAAATTGTTTTACGGTGCTTCAATGGTCATTTCTATTTTTAAAAGTGTACCATCATCACATCGATATATTTACTGACATCCTCTTTTGTAGCTTGTGGCTGTTGATCAATACGTTAAAAATGATTACAAATGCACTTACACACTCCCACTTCAGTGCAACTTTGTACTTTCACATTCCACTATCTGTTTACCACTTTCAATCATTGTCAAACAGACAAATCTCAGAATATCTCTGTGTATTCTTGCAGGGTTGCACTCGTACCACCACTGGAGTCCAAATCCTGCTATCAGATACAGCTTGTGCACTGTCTTCGGGCAAATTTGTCACTGTCAGTGATGAAGCATAAAGAAAGTGCTGTCAGTGTGCTTACCGGTGTTTCCTACAAAGCGCCGCACAAAGCTACTTCGAACCATCGATCAGGTAAGCGCGATTGGAAGCACTTATGTGCATTTTTTGAAACATTTCCCAAGACACTCCACTCCCCAGGAACATAACAAATGCATTACAAAGCTTATTCCACCAGTCTCTTTATGATTGCATGATTACACCAATTTACAATCGAAACACTCAAAGGTTTTGATTGAACACAGAAAAACAAATAAACAAACAAAATATAACTTGCTTACTCTGACAGACAGAAGAAATACAGGGATCCCTCACTTTCCGCGGTTAATTGGGACCGAGATTCCGCGAAGTAAGATCAGCCCACCCTGACTGATGTACTGATGTATACGGACATGTACTAGTATATGTGTAAAGGTAAAAAGCTAAGTCTGTTGGGTTTTTACACCTGAGCCTCGTGGCTCATCAGGCCGGTGCTTATCCCTGGTTTCCGTAACATGAGGCGACCAGGAGTTCAACTCCTCCTGGAGGGGGCGCTAGTCCATCGCAGGTTACCTTCCCAGTATATTTTTACTGGTACCCATTTATACTGCTGGGTGAACAGAGGCACACTTGTGGTTGAGACCTTGCCTAGGGGTCTTAGCACAGTGAGGGTCTCAGTGGGATTCGAACTCACAACCTCCCGATCATAAGCGCAGCACCACTATGCCACTATGCCACCGGCCCCACATAGTATATGTGTATATAATATCAATAAATACATATTCAGGGGCAGTGGTGGTCTAGTGGTATAGGGCGCTGGATCGCTGATCCAAAGATTGGGGGTTCACGTCCCACTCTCCACAAGGTTGTCACTGCCCCCTTCCCCCCCCAACTCCCAGTGCAGCTAACTGGGTTATCAAAGGCCGGCCATGTCTCTCACTGTCTATGGTGTGAGGCATGTAAAAGAACCATTGCTGACTTTCGACAAGAGTAGGCAGCAAAGCTCTCGGCGTGTTTCCGCCCTGTGATGGCCTGGCGAGCTGTCCAGAGTGTACACTGCCCTCGGCCGGAGTTGGCTGGGATGGGCACCAGCCTCCCCGCGACCCTAATTAGGATAAAGCGGTTACAGAAAATGAAATGAAAGGAAATACACATTCAATGCTATAAATGCTTATAGTAACAATTAAACATTCAAAAATAATGCATGAGATATAAATGAAGTATTAAATATACACATACAGACAAGCACACGCACGCACGCAGATGCAGGTGCATGCTTTCAGATTCGCACCTCACATAAAAATGTAAATAGTTTTGATGGGAGGTTTTGGGTTGTTTTTTGTTTTGTGTTTGTTTAGGGATTTTTTTTTTTTTTTTTGCATAATTGTCCTTGTTTTGCACCATTTTCCTTAACTTTCCCCCAATTCTTCCTTAATTTCCTTATTTTTTAATGCGATTAATATTTTTTTTAAAAAAACAACCGTGATGCACTGAAACCACATGAGTTGAAGCGCAAAGTAGCGCGGGATGCACACACACCTTGCACTTGTGCTCCTTGTATTTAATATACTGTATACTTATGCTATCTTGGACCACTATACCTAAAATGCCTTTTAGCATTTTAAGAAGATCCCTCATAAACATCATGAAGTGTAAACACTCTCAAAAATGAAGCAGTACGGTTACTGTTCTGGAGCATTCTCGTTATTAAATCAGAGCCCTGTGGAAGCAGCTCAAATAGATAACGGCGCTGGATATCTTAGTAATTTGCGAGAGCCTTGGGTACATATCATTTAGTGTTACATAACACTAGCAGGTGTGTGTGTGTGTGTGTGTGTGTGTGTGTGTGTGTGTATTTATGTTTAATTTATGTCACGGTTACTGAGAATGGTTTTTACTGATAGCGACGCCAACTTGCTGCCTACATTACCGTATACATATGACATCTTTACTTGGGAAATAAAATTCAGTCATGATTTGTTTATACCAATGCACAAATCGAATTTAAACAGCAGTCCACTCATGCTCGAGGACAATCTGTGGGAAAATTTTGCACTCATCAGATCATCAATAAACATACTTTGATGTGTTGTTTTACTTTGGGGGATATCCAGTAAATCTTACCCGTTCAAGTTGTGTCAGAGAAGATTATGAAAGATACTGAATTGTATCAGCACTGGCTTTCTCTAATAGACTGCACTCGATCAGCACACAGATTTTGACAATTTTGACAGTGTCTCTCTCTCTCTCTCTCTCTCTCTCTCTCTCGCTCTGTATGACAATAGCACTCGTCCATCTGTTTACCTCACTAATATTTCCCATTTATTTTCTTTGCAGCTGATAAGTAACACGTGTGAGAAATAGCTGAGAGTTGTACTGAAATAGTGAAAGGAAATCTGTTGCAGAGAAAAGAAGCAAGTGACACCGGTACTGTATTTCATAGTGAATGAGATGGTGTTTAAAGCAAAACAAAAACTTAGCTCCATTTAGATGAACAGTCAAGATTTTCATTTCTGTGTTGTTTTATATTACATTCATTCATTCATTCATTTATTTTCTGAACCGCTCAATCCTAATTAGGGTTGGGGGGAGGCTGGCGCTCATCTCAGCCAACTCTGGGTACACCCTGGACAGCTCGGCACGCCATCGCAGGGCAGAATCACGAAAGCAGCTATGCTGTTTATTCGAACTCATTTCTTAAAACTGGTGGATTCTGACTGCCTGGTGTGCAGGTATGACGCAACAGTCGAAATAAGGGTGGCGTTCCACCTTCATGTTTGATTGACATCTGCTGCGCTCCACACAGCTTTCTAAATGTCACCACGAGAAAAAAAGAATAAGAAAAAAACAACACCCTTCGAAACAAAACAAAGCATTTAGTCGTTTCGATTCATCCTCGTGTGTGCACCAATTGTTTTAATTTTTACGATGCCAGATTCTGCAGCCTCTTTCACAGGAAGGAATTTCTTCTTGCACACCATGGACAGAGAGTGCAGATCCGGTGGTGTCCCAGCGTCATATGATTGATGGGAGGTGGTGTGACTGCAAGGTCCCCAACTCAAAGTATTTCATTGGTTAAGCTCCCCACTCTTAATGAAAGTCAGCAATGATTCTTTTCCATGAACCTCCCACCGCAGACAGTGACAGACATGGCCTGACATCAGGCCTTTGAGAACCCAGTTTGCTGCACGGGGGGGGGTTGGCAACCTGTTGAAGGTGGGGCTTGAACCCCCAACCTTGGGATCAGTGATCCAGCACCTTTACCTCCAGGCCACCACTGAACTTATATTTTTATAGTTTTTATCCCCTCCCTTAATTTTAATCATCCCCAATTCTGAATTTTTTTGACAACAGTCTTCACAGTGGCGATGAGAAAATATATAAACTGTTGTTAATTCTCAGTCAGGTCTAATTGAGATTATATTTGGCCAATGGTTTTAATTTATACAAAGCAAAAGTTTAAAATGAGTGTTTCTTAATCAATTTTATTTAATATGTAAATTTCTGAAAATGTTCCTGAACTAGATATTCTGTCATTATTTACTGTAAAAGTTTCAGAGGGGCTGTTGAACTGTACAGTTATTACTCTCGGCCCTTCGGTTATTATACACCATTGTATTCACTTTCCCGTGTTTCCAGCTCTGGTATTAAGTAGAATTATGCTGCTTTAAAAGTGCTATTCACTCAAGTTTCTCATGAGCAGCTGTCAGTCTTCTGGTTATTTAAAGAGGTTCATTATTAGATGAATGTGTGATGAATAAGGCTAAAGCAGGAAGTGGTGAAGACAAAACAGGTGGTGAGTATGGTAATGTGTAAAGATTAAGATGATTAAGGTTAAATAAAGTATAAGATCGATCAGTCTGTCTGTCTGTCTGTCTGTCTGTCTGTCTGTCTGTCATAGACAAAATGAGAGAAACAGTCCAGACTGAATGCATTTTTATGACGATTTGGCAATATTGAGTTACTCAGTTGAATCAAATGGCAGGGTGGTGTACTGGTTAGCACGTCTGCCTCACATCAAGAATGCCCTGGGTTTGAGCCCAATGCCCTGGACTTTGTGAGGGCATTTCTGAGTTTACTTCTTTCTGTCTGTGCGTGTGTGGGATTCCTCCAGGTATTCTGTCCACGATATGCTCATTAGGCTAATTTGGTGTTCCAAATTGCCCCTAGGTGTGTGTGTGTGTGTGTGTGTGTGTGTGTGTGTGTGTGTGGGACCTGCAATGGACTGGTGAGCTGATCATGGTGTTGGTCCAGAGTTAGCCAAGATAGGTTGTATCCTCATCACAACCCGAGAAGGATTAAATAGTTTGGCACATAGACGAGGATGTATGAATGGATGGATTGAATCATGCTGCTTTGCTGTGAACTGTAGTTAATTGTGAGAAAGACAAACAAAAACAAAGAGTTGGAGAGTGAAAAGAGAGGAGTAAAGAGACATAAAGACTTGAAGGAAAAAGAGAGAGAGACAAACCTATACAGGGAAGCTAGAGCTTCATGTTTTGTCTCTGTAAGGATTATATCCTAAAAAACAATCAGACTCAGACAAAACACCTCAACTGCAAAATGTTTTGTAGGTTAACCGCAGCTGTTTATAGTCCAAAAGCATTTCAGTAGCACCTTGGTCATTATAACCCCCTATGCTTCTATCTTATTATTATTTTGTATGTCTGTCTGTCTTCCTTTCGGCTTTTCCCCTTTTACTCGGGAGTCGCCACAGCGAATCATCTGATTCGCACGTTTGATTTGGCAGAGGTTTTTTACATTGGATGCCCTTCCTGTCACAACCCTTTTTAGCAAGGGACAGAACCACGCTGACGACTTTGCAGCTACTCTTTATGAAAGTCAGCAATGGTTCTTTTACATGCCTCTCACCCACCATAGACAGTCAGAGACATGGCCTGCCTTTGATAACCCAGTTAGCCGCACTGGGGGGGGCAGTGACAACCTTGTGGAGAGTGGGACTCGAACCCCCAACCTTTTGGATCAGTGATCCAGCACCCTATACCACTAGACCACCACTGCCCTCTTATTATTATTTTGTATCACATCAGTTAATATGAGACAGGTTATGGGTTAGTCATGAGCTACATGGCGTAATGGATTCTTCAACAGTCACTGTGATAGGATGTCATAATAGCATGGTTACTTTTCACAAACCAACACAGGCTGATTTCCATTTCCTCAATGGAAACTATGTAGAGGAGACTTAATTTACAGTCATCTTGACGGAAGAAAATATAATTTGTTAATAGGTGCAAGTGCACTTGAAAACCTGTCCAACAAGGGACACCAAAGGCGAAAAAACACAAAACTCGAACTAACTGCCTGATCTAAATTGAAAAATGATAACAATATGTCTGCTATTGGCACTCGGGCCAAGGTCAGGCACAGACTCTATTACATTTTAACCAGCTTGTTTCCTCACTGCCCTTTCAACATCAATGACCACCGTCACTTATCAAAGTAAAATCTTCCCTCGATTAGGCCCTGAAGCATAATGAAAACACCGGCAGCAAAAAAGTGCAGTACTGCTGCAGCACCATTCTCCCTTACACAGTCACACTTTAGTCCCACGATGCTGCCGGCCATCCAAATAAAGCATGCTGCTGAAATGAAGTGATTTGAAATACCCATTAAAAATAATGAGCCAGCTATTTTCACTGCCTGTTAGTGGAAAACAATCCACACTGCAACGCTATCGCAGCAAACCAAGTGAAAAAGCAACAATCGCAGAAAGGGGAAATTTATTTAATGACCTCCTGTGGTGCTTATCTAAGAACTGTATTGTCGTACCAAACAGAATTGTTTAGAACAGTTCATAAGGAAATCATGTCTGTGCTGTGCAGATGTGCTTTAACAAATCACCAGCGAAGCAGGAAGAATGATCACAGGTAATTTTCCGTTTAAGCTTCTCTAGAAGGAAGGCAGGCTGGATAATCACAATATATGTTTGAGATGCATGATAGCAGAAATCTGATTTTTTTTAAAAATAGTACTAGTATATCATGTGAATGTTCATGACCCACATTGATTTTGCTGGATTCAAAAAACAAATGGAATGTATAAGCTTTAATTATGAGTGAGAGGAGGATGGTAGCAAAGCTCACATCCATCTTGGTCAACAGCTCTCACCCACTGCACCAGACTGTAGAGAAGCTGAGTAGCTCCTTCAGTGGACGACTGAGACATCCTCAGTGCAGGAAGGAGCGCTACCGCAGGTCGTTCATTCCCACCGCTGTCAGACTGTACAACGCCACTTTGTAACTGTCTGTGAAAATACCGGTTATGTGCAATAAAAACCCCGTGCACTTTAATCAACCACATCTACCCCACTGACTGTGAACCATATCAACCCATCTACTCTGCCCTCAGATACATATACACTTGAATATAGGCCAGTCTACAAAGCCGTTCCCTTCTTTTCTTTTATTGTTTATTAATTTATACTATTTATGTATCTATTTATTTATTTACTTATATAATATATATGTATGTGTGTATGTTTGTATATGTATCTATTTTTGCACCCCCTACTGATGATACCTCAAGAGCCTGTAACAGTGAATTTCTCCATTGTGAGATTAATAAAGCTGTATCTTATCTTATCTCATGAATGCTAAAATTTGAAAAAAGTCAATAAAATTCAGAGACAAAAATAAAATAAATCTCAATATTCTATGCTTATTCAATATGCAATATTCAGTGCTTCATTACACTTTGATTCATTCATTCATTCATTTTCTGTAACCGATTAATCCTAATTGGGGTTGCAGGGAGGCTGGCGCTGATCCCAGTTGACGCCGGCCGAAAGCAGAGTACACCCTGGACAGCTCGCCAGGCCATCGCAGGGCAGAAACATGCTGACGGCTATGCAGCTACTCTTGTCGAAAGGCAGCAATGGTTCTTTTACCTGAACCTCACAACATAGACAGTGAGAGACATGGCTGGCCCTTGATAACGCAGCTAGCTGCACTGGGGGGACAGTGACAACCCGTGGAGAGTGGGGCTTGAACCCCCAACCTTAGGATCAGTGATCCAGCACCTTACCACGAGGACACCACTGCCCCTCATTACACTTTAGACTGTGAAAGTTCTCAAAGTTTAAACAGAGAAATTATTAAATGTATTTTCTCAAAAATGTTTTTTCTACAGAGTAATGCCTTTTAAAACCTTAATCTATAAATAGTGCAACAATCAAACTACGCCTCCCTGGTGTGGTGTTTCAGGCATGTCCTACCAGGAAGAGACCCAGAGGTTGATATAGAACACACTGGAGAAGACCTGAAAATGAGGGCAGCCACGGTCTGTTGGTGGTGGGGTCAGGAGAAGGCGCGGTCGAGGTGATAAGGTCAGGGGGTGATCAGCAGAGCTGATGGTGGCCTGGTGAGATAAGGACCGGGGAAGAAATAGGAGGGCCAGCTCCATGCTCAGGGCTTATTATGAGGCAGAAGCCAAGGGCTACCTTGTGCAAGCCGGGAAGCCGCAAACCCGGGATGAGGGGCCTACATGCTGCTTCTTTGATGCAGTCAGGAAGTGTGTCAACCATCGAGGGTCTCCGGGGGCGTGCAGGCATGGAAACAACCGTGGAGGGGATGGACTCATTCAGCAGGACTGGGTAGAGGGGTTCCTGGCTGGGGTAGAGGGGTTTATGTCTCCTAGCTTGTCTTGTTGGTGTCCGCCCCCCGGAAGAGCTGGAGGAAGTGGCTGGGGAGAGGGATGTCTGGACTTCATTACTTAGGTTTCTGCCCCCGCGACCCGATCCTGGAAGAAATGGAAAAAGATGATGGTGATGATGAATCAAACTACACCACATGGCCAAAGTTTTCTACCTCATCATCACCAGATCATTACACCCATATGAGGGTTTTCCACAATTCATTGCCACAAATTTGAAAGCATGCAGGTCTCCAGAATGATTTTTTTTTTTTGTAGGCTTAATATTTCCCTTTAACGGAATTAAGGGGATCAAATATATTTTAAAATCCCAATGACTCTGCGACACAAGGAGGCTTAATAAAGATTTGGTTTGTTAAAATTCCATATATCCAACTACAGAAGAATCACAGAAAACTTTTGGATGTCTGGCAGGTCTCTGTAAAGTAGCTGAAAACCATTGTGTAGAGGATGAAGAGGAAAGGGGAGAGAACCGTCCCTTGTGGTGCGCCAGTGTTGCTGACCAATGCGTCTGACAGGCAGTGCTGAATGCACACATACTGTCACATAGTCCACAGTCCAGGACAAAAGAGAAGCACTTACATGACCCAAGCCTTCTTACCTGACATCAGTGCCCAACCTCACTCATGTTCTTATGGCCAAAAAACCAGAAATTCCAACAATCACTTTTCATAATATAATGGAAAGGCTTCCAAAAGGAGAGGAAACTATCATAGAAGCAAACAGGGTTTATGTGTTCCTATTTCATTTTTGCTCATATTTGTATGGCCAGACACTGCAGTGTGTAAAAGTTAGGTAATGCATTATAATCTCAAAGCCTGATGGGTGGCATAATAAGAATAATGATATGGGGCTAATTACTTCACAACTATGGATCAATCATTTGTGATTTTGTGTAATTCGTACTTTTCTTACCCTGCCTACATATAATTTTCCTTCCAATAACAGAACCACACTATGCAAACGATCTATTAGCCCATTGTGAGGAAGTGGGAAGATAAAGAAAAGTTATTTGAGTAACAAGCCCCTTGATGATCCTGTTGATTGCAAACAATTTGAAAATTGGTATTTTGAAAAAAAAAAAAAAATATATATATATATTAATGTTAGGGCGACATGACACTTGAGAGTCACCATACGCCCACTTTTCTATTATACATTCTTTCCATAAACAAGAATATATTTCAAATAATGAGATCCCTAAGGCAGAATTTTATGCTCTATTCCTGCTTTTGAAAAACCCTTTAAAAAATCCCCACACTCTCTCCATATGTTAAAGTTAAAAATGCAATAGTTTCCAGACTTATTTATCATTCCAGTAATTCTGCAGCTGACTGTAACTATTCACTGAAAGATTGGAGTGTAATTACATGAATTTGAGTTTTCATTGGGTTTATTTGTGGCTCTGGCTTAAAGGAAAACAGAAATAGTTATAGCCACTCAAAAGGAACATCAATATTACTGAGAACTCGCTATTCTCCAGGGCTTCGATTGAGCTTATGGAAAAATTCATTGTTTGATTCTCTTTCTTAGTTTTATTCTGAGCATGTGCAAAATTGCTAATCTCCTCAGCGCTGTTTGCCAAAAGAAGCTTTTAAACAGCATATGATATCAGCAAGCGGGGAGAAAAGCTGTATGTTCTTTCTGCATAAACGAATGTAATGGTAGTAGTCCATGGATTAGCGCGCACACTACAATGCGTATTACCCAGAATTCACAT
>CM045739.1:32647500-32777500 GCA_024760905.1 Plotosus lineatus
TGCACCGGGGGGGCAGTGACAACCTTGTGCAGAGTAGGACTCAAACCCCCAACCTTAGGATCAGCAATCCAGCGGCCTTTACCACCAGGCCACCACTGCTCTTATTTGTTTTTATGTACTGCATAGGTATTCGTAATTTTTCTTGATCCTTTCTTGAGAAAGTAATTTTAATTTTAATGATTTTAATAAATCAGAATATTGCTTCTTCAGTATGACTATGAATAGTAATCGGCCCATCCAGCATTATCTCTACTGCTTAGCTGTCAGAGTTGTGAGGGAAGGTGGGGCCAATCCAAACCGACTTTAGTCTGGAGGCGGGGCACAGCCTAAACAGGTTGCCAATCTCCTCTGTGGATTACTCACAGCCAAGTTATCGTTCAGTTATCCTCATACTGACACATTCTCTGTAAGTGTTTTCACACTGGCCTTGATTCAGGATGTGGAAGATAAGTTTACAGCTGGCACAGACACAGGGCTTGTTTTAAATTTGTAGGTTACTTATGTTTTCTAAAAAAAGGACAATGCAGTACAACAATAGACATTTTATCGAACCGGCAAGTTGACTTTTCTATTTAGTAAATTTTTGTAGGGGCAGTGGTGGTCTTGTGGTTAAGGCGCAGGATCGCTGATCCTAAGGTTGGGGGTTCGAGTCCCCACAAGGTTGTCACTGTCCCCCCAGTGCAGCTAACTGGGTTATCGAAGGCAGGCCATGTCTCTCACTGTCTATGGTGTGAGGCATGTAAAAGAACCATTGCTGACTGTCGTAAAGAGTAGGCTGCAAAGCCGTCAGCTTGTTTCTACGACCTGGAGAGGGATGGGCTCCGCCAGGCCAAATCAGCCCAAGTCTCGCCATGAATGCACCCCAACGACATCCTTGGGTGTTAAGGGATAAGTGAAATTTTTATAGCAAGTGCTAAATCATGACGTTAATCAGCCATTAATCAGTATTACTTATAATATAGTGCACCGAACAACTCATTATTCATACAACACTTGATCAATACCATGCTCAAACTGGAATGGAAAAAATCTGTTTGGATTTAAAAATGAAATGATATGGAATATTGCATGATTAGTTGTTTGATTTGATTAGTGGTTATTGCTGATTAGAATTTAAGATGCATTGAGCTTTTCATTTTCCCCAAGCAAGTATTATACTTTTTATACCATTCCCTCTAAAATTAGCTAGCAAAGAAATCTGCCCTCAATTTTTAGCGGTTAAGCAGCCGTCCTTCCCAGTTCCCTAGCAACACTGGTTTCTGAACTATAACAACGTGAGGATATTTTATGTTGGAATTTCTGGTTTAATTATCACTGTTGTCATAGAGACAACTGATATTAGTTATCATAACAGTACCTGGTTGTTGGAGGAGACGACCTTTTTTAGGCATTCTGATGATTAATGTTGTCGATGAGACAGTTGGAAAGTAGTTTGGTCCATTTGTTGTAGATCTGTGTAAAATGCATTTGAACCAAACACAGTCGACAGGGATGATATGTCGTCTGTTATGAACCAGAGACCTTAAGATAAGATAAGATAAGATACAGCTTTATTAATCTCACAATGGAGAAATTCACTGTTACAGGCTCTTGAGGTACCATCAGTAGGGGGTGCAAAAATAGATACATATACAAACATACACACATACATATATATTATATAAGTAAATAAATAAATAGATACATAAATAGTATAAATTATAAAAACAATAAAAGAAAAGAAGGGAACGGCTTTGTAGACTTAAATGATTTGAACTTCTTTTTCTGTGAGATTCCAACAGCCCCATTCAATTAAGTTTACATGGAGCCCTGTAGTGTATGTGTGTTTGTATGTGTGTGTGTGTGTGTGCGTGTATGTGTGTGTGTGTGTGTGTGTGTTTATATATATATATATATATATATATATATATATATATATGAATATATATATATATATATATATATATATATATATATATATATATATATATATATATATATATATACAGTGATACCTCAGCTCACGAACATAATTGGTTCCCAGAAAGTGTGTGTAAGGCGAAAAGTTCGTCTTCCGAACATTTATTTCCCATAAGAAACCATTAAAATGAGAATAATCCGTTCCCAGGTCCCCATAAAACATAATTTTCTACTAAATAAGCCTTAAAACTACACAAAAATATACCTTATTTTATGTATAATAAATGTGCTATTGTAGTGTAATTAAAGAAATAAACTGTACTGTATAATAAAGTCGTTTTATTTACCTTTGTGATGGTAGTTGATGGCTTGATGGAATGGAGTGGGAGGAGGAGGGAGGGAGGGATTTACTGTTTGGAAGGAGAGTTTGGAAACGCCTACTGTTTGGAAACACCCTTAGCCACACACGCACCCTTAATAGCTTCCTTGTTCTTAAGGATGGTGGTAGACTTAGCGTACTGGTACTGGGATGCTGAGTCACACAAACGCACACCTCGTTCGTGTTTTTCAATGATCTCCGCCTGTGGTGGGGTCTTTTTCAGTCCCATAATAGCAAAAGTACACTCAATATGGTCCAAAATGTCTAGCAAACACAAACCACTTCCGCATTCAAAGAAAGGGGGTGACGAACTGTGACGCCGTGAGCGTGCGTCAGCTTCTCGTGGCCGCCACCGTGGCGCTGTTCGACCGCGTGGTTTGATTCGTCCGCCGAAAACTAGTTCGTCAGCAGAGACAATATGCTCGCAAATTTAATGTTCTTGAGGCGAAAAGTTCGTGAGCTTAAGCGTTCGTCAGCGGAGGTTTTACTGTATATATATATATATAGTCTGTATAAAGTATGCTGTATAATGTTTATGTATTTTATTATTAAATATCACAGTACAAAATTAATATGATTTTCTTAATCATTACTATATTTTACTTCATTAATACTGTATTAATGAGTAAGACTGTCTATAGAATGTGTTTAAGAAGCATATTTTGCGTATACTCATTTGCACATGTAATATGATACATGGGGTTTTACTTCCCGGTACAGAACTCGCGGATTATCTTCATTCACGGGAGGGGCCGAAACTGAACCCCCGAGAATATCGAGGGCCTACTGTACTCCACTCTTTTTTTTTTGTTTTTGCTTGTTTAATCCAAACATCAGAAAACTTCCTCCTCTTTGGGAAAATTACAATTCAAAATATTTTTTGACCATTTCTGTGTTTTTTTTTAACGTCTAAACTTCTCTATGGATTTGCGGACAGATTACCATTACCTGCTGTTAGAAAAGAATGATTTTGTTTGCTAACTTTCACTTACATCTTACATTTGCATGATATTTTATCCCTTCATAAATCACAAAACCAGAGAAGCACAATTACACATGCTAATTATAGGCTCTATTACAATTATTCATTCATTCATTTTCTGTAACCGCTCATCTGAATTAGGGTCACGGGGAGGCTGGTGCACATCCAAGCTGACTCCGGGTGAATGAATAAAAATGATTAGAGGATAGCCCCCGGTGAAGCCAACTGGGTCATTAAAGGCCAGCCGTGTCTCTCTCTGTCTATGGTCTGTCTGTCTTCCTTTCGGCTTTTTCCCTTTTACCCGGGAGTCGCCACAGCGAATCATCTGATTTGCACGTTTGACTTGGCAGAGGTTTTTACGTCGGATGCCCTTCCTGTCACAACCCTTTTTAACAAGGGACAGAAACACACCAAACGGCTTTTGAGCTACTCTTTACGAAAGTCAGCAATGGTTCTTTTACATGCCTTTCACCATAGACAGTGAGAGACATGGCACGCCTTTGATAACCCAGTTAGCTGCACCGGGGGGTGGGGGGGTGGGGGTGTTAGTGACAACCTTGTGGAGAGTGGGACTCGAACCTCCAACCTTTGGATCAGCGATCCAGCGCCCTATACCACTAGACTACCACTGCCCTCTCTCTCTCTCTCTCTCTCTCTCTCTCTCTCTCTCTCTCTCTCTCTCTCTCTCTCTCTCTCTCTCTCTCTCTCTCTCTCTCTCTCTCTCTCTCTCTCTCTCTCTCTCTCTCTGGTGTGAGGCTGTAAAAGAACCATTGCTGACTGTCAACAAGAGTAGCTGCAGAACTGTCAGCGTGTTTCCACCCTCTGATAGCCTGGCAAGCTGTCCAGGGTGTAGTCTGCTCTCCCCCGGTGTCGGCTGGGATGGGTGCCAACCTCCTGGCGACCCTAATTAAGATTAAGCTGTTACAGAAAATGAATGAATTAGAGAATATAGAGTACAAGGATGGCCATGGTTGTTGTTTTTTTTTTTTTTTTTTTTTTTAATAATTGCAGCAGCAGATGTTAGCAACATATCTACAGTGTCAATCCACTGAGGAAAGTGTGACTCTTTTAAATAAACTGATGCTGGGAATTAGCTTCTCTTCAACTGAGTGAGATTGACTTTTTTTTTTTTTTTTTTTTTTTAACTCACTGACATTCAGGTGTATGTAATGTGTAATATAAAGTAAATCAATGTGCTGGCAGTCTCTTAATCCGGAGAAGCACACTACACCTTTATCCATTATGGGTTTCCAGGAATTAAACTACCCTGGACACATAATTAAATTCTTTCAGTTGGTTTAATCTCTTTGCTTTTGATAAGGCAAGAGTACATAGCTGCTTGATAAAGTGTGTCTCAGGACTGGACTGTGTGTTTGTTGATAGTATTGATGCTGTGATCAGACTTGTTGCAGTCTTGTACTTGCAGGAATGATTGCTGTGATCTGGTTAAAGTTCCTCAGAAAAAAAAAAAAACAACAACAAAAATCCCCACTGTACAGTACATGAAAATGTGCACCGGCATCTCAGTGTCGGGGGTAATTGTCCCAGAAATGTGGTAGGTGCTATCCTGGTGGTTTGCTGATTGGCTGGCTCTCTCTTTCCAGGCAAGTAGATAATGAGATGCCCGTCATCAATTATTCATGAGTCTACCCCATTCCAGCACAGCGTCCTGCACTCCACACAGCACAAAAGTGTTGACGCACTCCCCATCTCCACAATTACCTCCAACTTGTGTGTGAGTGTGGGGGTGGTCGCTGACACAGGGAGCTGGAGGACCATGTCTGCACTTGTCTGAGTTAGAAGAAACATCCAGACAGCGCTACAGAACATGGTGCCTACGCAAGCAGACTATTTTATTTTTTCAGAAAAAGTCCCAGCTAACACATTTTCTGGTGAGAATGGAATTCTACCCACCAGAACAATATGCTAACAGGTGTGGACTCATCTCCTTCGTTCTTGTTTTTGCCTGTCTTAGATTTGATGAAATGTCCTTTTGTAGACCAATCTCAGGTGTTAGATGGTTCTCATTCACAGTAGAGAATGTGGTGCTTCTGCATTTTCAAATGGAGATGCGGTGACTCGAAGGTCTAGATAGAGGGCAGGATCATATAAATGTGAGCACAGAGACAGATAAAAGCTTGAATCCTGCACATATTTGCCACTAGGAACAGATAAAGTCCAAATGAGGACCGAGAGGGAGAGATATGTGTAGTTCTTTACATCCTAAACTCAGACAAATAGTAAAGGTTTCTGTGGCTTCTTGCTTGTCAGCACAATGAATTCACACACACAGAGACATGTTCTTTTCTTTCCTGTTGAATTAGGAACCCTACACAAATGATTTCAGTAAGCCTTCGATAGCTATTCTTAGAGAGCTTAGATCTTTCAGCCACACTTGCATAGAGCTGCAGTAACAACCTGCTGCTTTCATGTTTGAAGTTTATTTGTCATATACAGATAACATTGGTACATTATTACCTGAAATGAAATTCTTGGACTCAGAAGCCACTCAATACTGCACATAAGAAACAAAAATAGTACTGTACATCAATAACATAAGATAAAATATAATGGAAATTGTGGTGGGCAGTAGTGGTCTAGTGGTATAGGGTGCTGGATCGCTGATCCAAAGGTTGGGGGTTCGAGTCCCACTCTCCACAAGGTTGTCACTGCCCCCCCCCTCCTCCCAGTGCAGCTAACTGGGTTATCAAAGGCGGGCCATGTTTCTCACTGTCTATGGTGTGAGGCATGGAAAAGAACCATTGCTGACTTTCGTAAAGAGTAGCTGCAAAGTCGTCAGCGTGTTTCTGTCCCTTGCTAAAAAAGGGTTGTGACAGGAAGGGCATCCGACGTAAAAACCTCTGCCAAATCAAACATGAGAATCAAATGATTCGCTGTGGCGACTCCCGAGTAAAAGGGAAAAAGCCGAAAGGAAGACAGACAAATTATAATGCAAACCCCCTATATAATAGTGATAAAACATAATCTAAAAGAAGTTAAATAATATAGACTACAATATAAAATACTGAAGTGGCAATATGACATGATTGTCTTAACCAACTGCTCTGTGAACATATCTCAAGCCAAGCTTTTCAAGAAAAGTTTGCATCTACTATTAATATTCATATTTGTATCTGTTGAGCAGTTAATTTACATCACACTACAGTGGTACCTCACTTTACGAAAGTCTCACCAAACGAAAAATTCAGGTTACGAAACACATTTTCCTAAAATTTTTGTCTCTCTGTACGAAGCAAGTTCACGTTATGAAAGCGCCATCTTAAAAATTCAAATGCGTCATTCAAACATTAAAACGCGGCATTCAAATATTCACACAACGCACGAGCTGCTCTCCGATCAATAACGTTCAAATATCCCACCCCGCTGGCCTCCCATTGGCTAACAACTGAGCTGTCGTTCATGTCGCCTTCACTCGTGCGCCATCTTGGACAGGTCCACCTGACGCCATCTTGGACAGGGATCCCATTGGCTAGGAGGGATGAAGCAGCTACCTCCCATTGCCTATTATGGAGCTGAATCCACCGTGTTGTTTTATGTTTTATTCCTTGACTCAGGCTTTTAACCTTCCATAAACATTTGTAAGATTATAACTCTGCTAAGAAGACATGGTCAACACACACATACACACACACACACACACACACACACACACACACACACACACACACACACACACACACACACACACACACACACACACACACACACACACACATGTGAGTTCCGGTGTGAGTGAGAAGAAGAAACGGGCTCGAGTGATATCACAAAGGAATATGGCCAAACCCGTCCACCATCGGTACGATATTGAAGCAGAAGGAGGTCTTACAAGGTATGCTTTTATAATTTTTAAAGGGTTTAGGGGGTAGTATAGGGGGGCCTTGGAATGAATCACATGTTTTACATGTAAAATGCGGTTCAATTTACGAAAAATACAGGTAATGAAAAAGGTTCTGGAACGGATTAATTTCGTAAAGTGAGCTACCACTGTATTGTGATTGTGGTGCAGGTGTAGGAAATTATGCATATGCAGCAGTCAATGAGAGGGGAGTTTATTGTAAATGTACAAACACTGAGAAAAACAAATCTCAAAAGACTAATAAACCTCTGCTCAGGCTCACAAGCAATATGAACTTAAACCCAGACGGGCAGACTTGGAAATAATGTGTGTGGAGCCGGCAAGAATACAGAGGGTGATTTGGCCAAGGTACTCCAATCCAGTGCAAGCCTGGCAGGGTCATGGAAAAAACCTAAAGGGAGAGTAAACGGACAAACAGGTTAACATGACTGCGAATGGCCTTGGATTGGCAGATCAGGCTGGCTTCATTCGGGAACCAAGAGGAAGAACAGAAAGTGATTCTACAAGTTCTTAACCAAACAAGAACAGTTCATACAGGTGAATGAAGTGAGGAGAGCGACAGGAGCCCCAGGTTAAGAAATTTGGTGAATGGCACCATTGAAAGCACAATGGAGGCAACTGGAATGTGACAACTCTTGCCTAATACCACAACAACTACTACTACTACTACTACTAAGCGGATACAGTGGAGGTATGTTAATGCGCGCATCTCTGGATCCAATTCATCTCAAAGCATATTAAGTGAGCCCACATTTTAGCATTTTTGCTAGTAGTTTATATATTCTAGTTTAATATGTAGGTGTGAATGTGTTTGTGTGAGGGTGTGAATGGTGCCATGGATTAAAACAGAATGTCAACACATTTCATTCAACAATTTCATTCAAAATATTGGCCAATTTCAGTAAAAACAACAACAACAACAACAACAACAACAACAACAAAAACCCTCCAAAACAATGCATTCATCAAAATACATCATCCCCATGATATAAATTTTGGATCCAAGGGGTGGGTGCATATCAAGTAGCAGTGCATTTAAAATAAGAGCATATTAACAAAATTCTACTATAGTAGTAGTAGTAGTAGTAATAATTACTTTGTATTATATAACAATAAAAATAAAATCAATAATAATGATAATCATTCATTCATTCATTTTCTGTAACCGCTTAATCCTAATTAGGGTTGCAGGGAAGCTGGTGCCCATCCAAGCCAACTCCGGGCAAGGGCTGAGTACACCCTGGACAGCTCTCCAGGCCATTGCAGAGCAGAAACATGCTGACGGCTTTGCAGCTACTCTTATCAAAAGTTATCAATGGTTCTTTTACATGAACCTCAAACCATAGACAGTGAGAGATATCCCAGGAGCTGCACTGGGGGGATGGGGGGGGTGTCACTGAGTGGGGCTTGGACCCCCAACCTTAGGATCAGTGATCCAGCACCTTTACCATCAGGCCACCACTGCATAATAATAATAATAATAATAATAATAATAATAATAAAGCAGCCATGAGGCGCGGGGATGGGGGGGGGGGGGGGGGGGCACTAACCAGTGTCTCTCCCCCTTATGCCGGTCCCAAGCCCGGAGAAATGCAGAGGGTTGTGTCAGGAAGGGCATCTGACGTAAAGCCAATGCCAAACTTTTATGATGCAAATCAGAAGTATTACTCTCATACCGGATCGGTCGAGGCCCGGGTTAACAACGACCGCCATCAGTGCTGTCAATCAACAGGGTGCTGATGGAAATTGGACTACTGTTGGTCAAAGACGTCGAAGAAGGAGAGGTGGGAGGCATGTCCGTAGGCAGAGAGAGAAGAGGAAAGGCATGAGTCTAGGACTGAGAGCAGGGACTTTGAATGTTGGAATTATGCAAAGAAAAGGTAGAGAGCTGGCTGACATGATGCAGAGGAGGAAGGTGGACATACTGTGTTCAGGAGACCAGGTGGAAAGGTAGCAAAGCTAAAAGCTTAGGAGCAGGGTTTAAGCTGTTTTATCATGGTGTGGATGGGAAGAGAAATGGAGTAGGAGTCATCTTGAAGGAGGGGTTTGTCAGGAATGTTCTAGAAGTGAAAAGAGTGTCAGACAGAGTGATGAGTCTCAAGTGAGAAATTGAAGGTGTGATGCTCAATGTTGTTAGTGCTTATGCCCCACAGGCAGGATGTGAGCTAAAAGAGAAGGAGAGATTCTGGAGTGACTTAGATGAAGTGATGCAGAGTACACCCAGAGGTGAAAGAGTGGTCATTGGTGCAGACTTCAATGGACATGTTGGTGCAGGCAACAGAGGGGACGAGGAAGTGATGGGCAGGTTTGGTATCCAGGACAGGAACACAGATGGACAGATGTTGATCGATTTTGCAAAAAGGATGGAAATGGCTGTGGTGAATAGTTTCTTCCAGAAGAAACAGGAGCATAGGGTGACTTATAAAAGCGGAGGTAGGAGCACACAGGTAGACTACATCTTGTGCAGGCGATGTAATTTGAAAGAAGTCAGTGACTGCAAAGTAGTAGTGGGTGAGAGTGTTGCCAAACAGCATAGGATGGTGGTATGCAGGATGACGCTGATGGTGAGGAAGGTGAAGAAGGCAAAGGCAGAGCAGAAGACAAAGTGATGGAAGTTGAAAAAAGAAGAGTGTCGTGTTGTCTTCAAAGAGGAGTTGAAACAGGCTTTGGGTGGCCAGGAAGTGCTTCCAAATGACTGGAGAACTACAGCAAATGTGATCAGGGACACAGGTAGGAGAGTACTTGGTGTGTCCTCTGGAAGGAAAGTAGATAAGGAGACTTGGTGGTGGAATGAGGAAGTGCAGGAGTGTGTACAAAGGAAGAGGTTAGCTAAGAAGAAGTGGGACATTGAGAGGACCGAAGAGAGTAAACAGGAGTACAGGGAGACAGAGTGTAAGGCGAAGGTAGCAGTGGCAAAGGCCAAACAGAGGGCGTATGATGACTTGTATGATAGGTTGGACAGTAAGGAGGGAGAAAATGATCTATACAGGTTGGCACAGCAAAGAGATATAGATGGGAAGGATGTGCTCAGATGTGTAGCAGAGATAATGAAGGTGGAGGATTTTAAGTACTTAGGCTCAACAATCCAGAGCAATGGAGAGTGTGGAAAAGAGGTGAAGAAGCGTGTGCAGGCAGGCTGGAACGGTTGGAGAAAAGTGTCCGGTGTGATGTGCAATAGGAGAGTGTCAGCAAGAATGAAAGGAAAAGTGTACAGGACGTTGGTGAGGCCAGCGATGTTGTATTGCTTAGAAACAGTGGCACTGAGGAAAAGGCAGGAGGCAGAGCTGGAGGTAGTGGAGATGAAAATGTTGAGGTTCTCTCTGGGAGTAACGAGGATGGATAGGATCAGAAATGAGTATATCAGAGGGACAGCCCATGTAAGATGTTTTGGAGACAAAGTCAGGGAGGCTAGATTGAGATGGTTTGGACATGTACAGAGGAGGGATAGTGAGTATATTGGCAGTAGGATGCTGAGGTTGGAACTACCAGGCAGAAGGCCTCGAGGAAGACCAAAGAAGAAATTTATGGATGTGGTGAAGGAAGACATGAAGGTTGTTGGAGTCAAAAAATAAGATGCAGAGGACAGGGTGAGATGGAGGCGGATGATTTGCTGTGGCGACCCCTGAAGGGAGCAGCCGAAAGGAAAAGAATCATAATAATAATAATAATAATAATAATAATAATACTACTACTAATAATAATAATAATAATAATAATAATAATAATAATCGAGAAGTGGTGCCCTAGTGGTATTGAGCGCTAGATCGTTGATACAAAGGTTGGAGGTTTGAGTCCCACTCTCCGCAAGGTTGTCACTGTCCTCGCAGTGCACTAACTGGGTTATGAAAGGCCGGCCATGTCTCTCACTGTCTATGGTGTGAGGTGTAAAAGAACCATTGCTGACTTTTGACAAGAGTAGCTGCACCGCCGTCAGCGTGTTTCTTCCTTGCGATGGCCTGGCGAGCTGTCCAGGGTGTACTCTGCCCTCGCCCAAAGTCGACTGGGATGGGTGCCAGCCTTCCCGCGACCCTAATTAAGCAGTTACAGAAAGTGAATTGATGATGATGATGATGATGATGATGATGATACTACTACTACTACTACTACTACTACTACTACTACTACTACTACTACTAATAATAATAATATTGAACTCAGTGTGTACTTAAAACGCTCTCTGAAATGGGAAACCTCTGTTGCAATACATATATAATGGTGATAAGTTTTTTGTGTGGGCAATATCAACAACCCTGTCTATCTTTGAATTAAATGTTTTGTTTTTGTTTTTTTTTGATATGGCATGCAAAGTGTACAGCAATAATAATATAGAAAAAAAGGAGAAAGACAGGAGCAAGAGCTGACAGATGTATGAGCAATCACAATTCATATATTTCTTTTTTGCCAGCCGATGAACAGCTTATATTAACCTGTTGCCCACAAAATGAGACCGATCTGAGCAGGGTGTTCACGTAGTAAGTCATAACACGCACACACACACACACACACACACACACACACACACACACACACACACACACACGTGCATGCATGCACACATGCCACTTTTCTAATGCACCTTCAACTAGTGATTGCAAAAGTGCAATGTTTTATTTTATCTTTTCTTTTTTAGTCAGAAAGCAGTTTATCACTATACATCACACCTCATGAATATTCATAGTGATCTTAAAACATAAAAAGTAAAAAGAGACCTGAAATGTAGGTCAGAGTAGATGTTTCACACATACATGTGTCTATAAAACACAGAGTAGATCAGGTGGTAATGAGAGAGGCTTGACTCTCTCTATCATCTTAAGGGTTGGTGCTCACAGAGGATTTCACAGCCCAGGGGAGACAAATCCGCACTAAGTCACCTATGAAAGAGGGCTAGAGGGACGGCGTTTCCTCCATGCTACAAATCAGTGAACTGAACAGAAAGTGTCCTTGATGACAGAGAACTTCTTTGTTACATACTGGAACTAAGCATGTAAAATCCAAGGAGTATACAGTACACAGAATAAAACTGCAGAACTGGGTCATGTGCTCTGAATTCTAATCAAAAGGTTGTTCCCAGGCTGGATGGTATTTTAAGGCAGCATGTGTATACTCCTCAGATAAAACCTGTCCTATTTGAAAGACTGCTGCTTTCTGAAGTCCTGCATGTCAGATATTATTGCATATTCTCATAAATCTATTCCCAGTAACAGAAGACTAGATCAACATGGCGTTGATACCATAATGAGATTTGGATGCTTACTTCATCATTTTTTTTTTAATATGATATTTTGCAACTCGGCTGGCATGATAGTGTAGTGGTTGGCACATCTGTCTCACAGCAAGATGGTCCTTGGTTCAAGTCCTGGGCTTGGCACAGGTGTTTGTGTGCCATTTGCATGTTCTCTCCATGGTTACATGGGTTTCCTTTGGGTACGCCAGTTTTCTCGTACAGTTCAATAACATCTTCATCTAGAGCAGTGGTTCTTAACCTGGGTTCCATCAAACCCTAAGGGTTCCGTGAGTCAGTCTCAGGGGTTCGGCGGAGATCAAGACACACACCCAACATATTCAAGACAACACGCCCCACTTGGCCATTACTCGTTGCAGGTAATCACGCTACATTGCTTGGCCAATCTGTGCCACAGTAAGTGTGGTGTGATCAGTAGTCGACTTGTGACTGTTGTGATGGTGCGTCGTGTGATTTATTTCAAATATTTGAATCCATACTATGTTGAGCAAAAAAACAAAGTGGTCAGACGAATATGTACAACATGGATTCACACACACACACACACACACACACACACACACACACATATATATATATATATATATATATATATATATATATATATATATATATATATATATATATATATATATATATATATATATATATATATATATATATATATATATATATATATATATGTATGTATACGTCATGCTAGTCAGTGTATTATCTGCATGATTTGCGAAGTAGGATCAACCCCCCACTGATTGATGTATACGTACATGTATATGTGTATATAATATCAATAAATACATATTCAACACTATAAATTCTTATAATAACAATTAAACATTCAAAAATAATGCATAAGATGTATATAAAACAAATACACACACATACAGACGTGCTGGCGCACATAGATGCGCACTTCACATAAAAATGTGAGTTGTTTTGTTGGGGGGTTTTGGGTTGTTTTTTGTTTTTGTTTGTTGGGTTTTTTTTTTTTTTGCATAATTGGCCTTGTTTTGCAACACTTTCCCCTTACTTTCCCTTAATTTCCTTATTTTTTTAAATTTGAGGAATATTTAAAAAAACAAAAACACAATGCACTGAAGTCACATGAATTGAAGCGCGAAATAGCGAGGAGATCACCGTATTAAAACAAAACGTCTTGGCTTCAGACTCTCTTAATTCGGACGAAGCAGTCTGGCAGATGAATGGATGAATAAAGGAATGAATATGCTGCAGTGACTGCACATTACAACTAATGGAAAAAGTATGTGAGGCTTGGAAATCTGGAGCTTCTGACTTCTGAATATTTATTATATGAAGTACTGCAGGCCGGGTCTATATGACTACACTCTAATGATGAATACCTCTATAGTTCGGGGCCAGGAAAATGCTGATTATGGATCTGGGTCCTTTCCTCATGTCGCCTCAGGGAGTGTTTTCTCTTCATTGTCACCTAAGAATTAAATCTACACTTTGAGTTCTGTAGAACTGCTTGGTAATAATATCTACTCTGAAAATGCATAACAGATAAAGCTTATAATCTTACAAGTAATAAGTAATTAATTATAAGTGAATCCTATTAAAATAGATCAAGGACTACTTCTATTGTTTTATGCATGTTGCTGCTGGGTAAATTATAGTTGAAAGCATGGTACCAGCTTATACTGCTATATATAGTGTATATCCATTAACTAGGATGATAAACATATTTTTCCAGTGTCGTGCCATTATCGCCACGTTCATTAAAGATCTAGATCTGGGTTTCTGTAACTGTGCTTTACAGCAATATATTCTATTAAAGAAACTCGGTTGCCTTAACCTTGCCTGAGTGCTGAACACATCAAAGCGTGCCTTAGTTGACTGCAGCATGCACTTAACCAGAGTGAAGTACAGTATGTTCCTACATTAGCTTTGGTAAGGTCCACAGAAATCATGCAGGTAACACCGCCCACGCACCCGAGATCACGCCCCCTTATATGGAAAAGGTTTCTGGTGCATGCCTTTCAAGTTCTCCTGACAAGTAAATTCCATCCATGCATCCATATTCTGAAACCCTTAATCTAATTAGAGTCTCGGTGAGGCTGGCACCCATTTCAGCCGACACTGGGCAAGGTCAGTATAAACCATCACAGGGCAGAAACACACTGACGACTATGCAGCTTACGTTTGCCACCATAGACAGTGAGAGACATGGCTTGCCTTTGAGAACCCAGTTAGCTGCGTTCGGGGAGACAGCAGTGACAACCTGTTGACAGTGGGTTGAAACCCCACAAGGACATATTTTAAACTTAAAAAAGGACCAGTCGTAAGGAATCCTTATTGTTCAATTTATTAAATTAATAAACAGATTTTTAATTTAATTTTTTGTATTTCAGGACAAATTGTATTAAAAAGTTCAATACAAATATGACCAAAAGGAATTAAATTTAAACTTGAGTGGGTTTCCTCTGGGTACTATGGTTTTCTCCCACATTACAAAGGTATGAACATTAGGACAATTGGCAGTTCCAATTTGCTTCCATGTGTTTGTGTGTGTGTGTGTGTGTGTGTGTGTGTGTGTGTGTGTGTGTGTGTGTGTGTGTGTGTATGTGTGTGTGTGTGTGTGTGTGTGTGTGTGTGTGTGTGTGTGTGTGTGTGTTGGCCCTCTTATAGACTGGTGGACTGTTCATGGTGTACCCCACCTTCAGCCAGACTTACCCGACATGGGTCCAGCCTCCCAGTGACGCTAGCAAGATAAAGGGGTTCAGCAAATTAATTCATCAAATCAAGTCACTAGAAATGTCCGAACCCACAGGTGTGAAACTTGTGCCATACAGGGCCATGTGGCTGCAGGTTGTTGTTTCAACTAAGCAGCTGCACACCTGACTTGGCTCATTTAAACAACTGATCTGAGTCTTCAGGCAGTTTATTGGTCAGTCTCTGTGCAGAGCACCCTGTCCTAAACCACTACGTTGCTGGTTAACTCTGCTATAATTTCAGTACATTTGTTTTTTAATGTCTATAAAAAAATACAGAAATACTGTACATATACAGTCGGCCCTCTGTTTAAGAAATTAATCTGTTCCAGTGCCTTTTTCGTAACCTGGAGTTTTCGTAAGTAGAGGCGCATTTTACATGTAAAACGCATGATTCGTTCCAAGGCTCCCAAGACTACCCCATAAACCCTTTAAAAATGATAAAAGTACACCAATTTTGTATAAAATATGTGTTAAAAGTAAAACAAAATTATTTACGTTTTTTAAATCTCTCGACCCACCATGTGATGCTTTAAAGTCCGGGGGTTTCTGGTCTGAAGAACCCTCACCCCCACCCCCCTTCACGAAGTCCTTAAATATGGCAGTTGTTTTTTTCTGAAATAATCGTCTCCGTCACTGTATCTCCGCTTTTAATGTCTCTTTCTGCTTCAATATCATCCCGATTGTAGAGGGTTTCGGCCGTACTCCTTTGAGATTTCACTCAACCGCAGCCCACTTTCGTATTTTTTTATTATCTCCTGCTTCACTTCGATTGATAACGGAGCCCGTTTCTTCTTTTTGGTGTCACCAGGAATCACTTTCTTGGGGCCCGTGATGGATAACGAAATACAATGCAGCAATGATCACTCTCAAAAAAACTCACAAGCCAACAGTCCTGTTCAACTCTCCTTCATGCGTGCGACAAAGCGGACGTATGGATACAGGAATGGGTACGGTTCAGCTCCCTCCTGGCCAATGGGAGGCCAGCGGGGCGGGAAGTTGGGAGACAGCCAATGATAGAGCAACTCACGCATTGCTTGAATGTTTGAATGGCGCGTTTTAATGTTTGAATGGAGCGTTTGATGCTTTTCGTAAGAAGAGGTTGTTTCGTAAACAGAGGACGGAAATTTCGGAAAATGTTTTTCGTAAATTGGATTTTTCATATTCAGAGGTTTTCGTAAGTAGAGGGCCGACTGTGTGTACAAAATACCAAATCAAGTTCACTGCATTGTTTCTGTAATCTTTTTCTCTATTTCTCTTGAGCATAAGCATCTGCCAGTGTATGCCATAATTTCTGCAACCCTCCACGTTTCCTTGTCATATCCCGGTGTAAACCTGGTGCTTTCAAATGTACATTTACAGCATTTGGCAGATGCCATTATCAGTGCAACTTACATTTTTTATATCTATAATTGAGAACTCAAGGGCCAAACAGTGGCAGCTTGGAGTTGGTGGGACCCCTGAGCATTAGATCAGTAAGCTGGAGCCTTAATCACATGAGCAACCAAAGACCTCAACTGTCTTTGAGCCTCTTCACTCCCAAAAGATATAAATTTTTTTATGCATGAAAACATGAATGGAGCAATGATCACTTATGATAAATTTTACCTAGTTTTATGAGGACATTTGGAAATTATATTAGTAGGAAGACTTTCTTATATTATTTCATTTAATACTTTTCAGGTGGATCTGCACCTAAAGAACAGGAGTAAATAAGTGATGTTATCTTTCAAGAATGTGGGTACTGAGGTTGCCTCCAGTAATCATTTAAAAAATATCAATATTAATCTCATACAGACTCGCAAACAGTACACACACGATTCAGTCAGCACTAGTGAAAAGACCTGAAGTTCTACATATTAGCCAGCGGCAGATCTTAGAAGAAATTATACTCCTGATATCGCTGTAGCCCCAGAGCAGGTCTGAGCATGAGAATTTCATAAAGCTGGCTCTATTCCACTGCCTGCGGTGATCAGAATCAAAGCCATGTTCCAATTATGTTTCATTACTCTGATCCTAATGATGCACCGTGATCATTTATTGATTTAAAGTCAGCCTGCTACTGTTCCCATATAGAACTCCAGTGTGTTTTGTGCTTCCATGGAGAATACCGGGTTGAGCCTGTATAATTGTAGTTGGAAAAGGCTTTGGCTCTATTATTTACATAGCGTGATTAAGAATTGATGAAGCACAAAATGAGGGGGTGGGGGTGGGGGTGGGGGTGGGGTAATACAGGTTGGAGGTTTGACTCATATGTTAAACATTTACTCAAGGTGAGTAAAAATTACTTGGAGGGTTAAGGAACCAGACCATGATGGGTTTTTATCTGTTATTTTTGGGTCTATTTCAGGTTTGTCAAAACAGCCCTCCAAGTAGCATAGCATATCTGAAAACTAAAGTTCAATGAGAGTTTATTGTAGGGTAAATATGAAAAAAAAATGATAATAATAATAATAATAATAATAATAATAATAATAATAATATAGACAGTCCTTGCTTTACGTTTATTCGCGTTACGTTTTTTCGATTTTACGTTTGAACTGACTGTAAAAAAAAATTGTAAAAAAAAATTGTTTTAGTGCGCTCTCCATAGTACGAGATGTTCAAATGCGACTTATGCATGGCGCTGCATTCATTGTTTACAAACGACAGACTGAACATGCCCTGATTCTTCTCAGTTCACTGCGTGTTACCCTTGTGTTAAGACGTCGTCTCTGTGATCTTTGTGTTTACACTGTTTAGCGTATTTGTAACCATAAGCAAATATGACTGGTCAGAAGCGTAAGCCTACTAGTGATAGCGGTAATCAGAATCAGTTGTAATAAATGAATTTGATTAAAATGTATTTATTTGAAATTACTTTGCTTGAATTTAATTTATTTGAAATTAATGTTGATATTATTTTACAATGTTATGTTCAAAAAAGTGATTTTGGGGTGTTTTATGAGATACGGTAATGGTGTTTATGGATGTATAGTACAGTATGAACAGTCGTACGTCGCTGGAACGTACAGTAACAACTTACGGTTTTTTCACCTGACGTTCCGTACGGAACCGAACTAAAACACAAGTTGAGGAGCGTCTGTATATGAATTTAAATATTCTGAAAATCCTCGAGTGTGTAAGCTATCTACCTCTGTACAACAGAAAGAAAACAAATGGCAATATCTGCCTTCTTGGACATGGTTCTTCCATTGAGTTTCATGTAAGAAATAATGTTGTTATAGCTTTGTGTCGATGTCTTTGTGGTGACTCTTTGAACAAGATAAAAACTCATCAGAAAGTTGACTTCGTACATCCTCATGAACTTTCAAGTGTTTCACAAAGTTTTGATGACTTTCCCTGTGGAATCTTTTAATTTTCAAGCCATTACCATACTTTTATGATCCATTTGCTTTTCAGCATTATAATGTGAGTGCACTCATATTTCATGCCAATGGTTCAGAAAGGAAGCATCTGTTCTGCACAAAGACATGCCAAGCTGACCTTGAATATGATAATAATAATAATAATAATAATAATAATAATAATAACAACAATAATAAATCCAAAGTGGTGGGAAATACAGTAACGGCTTTATTAAATTAGTGCAAAAGACACACATAACTCATTCATAACGTCATTGTTTACTTTGCTGTATAAGGACTTAAGGGGTCTTTCCCACAAATCCACAAACCAAAACCGCTTTATTTTTGTCTTTCATTTTTCTTTTCTTTTTTTTTTTTTTTTTTTTTTTGATTCACGTCTCACAAGTGCAAAATACGAACCGACAAACCGACAGCTGAGGTTTGTTTTTTTTTTGTTTTTTTACCTCTCTGTGGGAGACAACAGGACGCTGATACAAGTCTCATATCAACTGAGCCATGAAAACGCAGGCTAAACAGACCACCGGTCTGCAAACCAATTCAAGACTCCATATTCAACTAAACAAACAAAAAAGAGCAAACAAACAAACAAAAAAAAAACTCGAATTAATACATGAAAAAGAGGAAATACGTTAACAGCACTGACAAAAATTTGTAAATTGACAAAACTGTGCCTAAAATTTTGCAAAAAACGATACAGTTGTATGCCTTTTATTTTGGAGGGTGATTGAGTCAAATTACATAAGTTAATCAATAAAGTTGTACAATGGTAAAAATTTTATATATATATATATATATATATATATATATATATATATATATATATATATATTTATATATTTATGTGTATATATATATATATATATATATATATATATATATATATATATATGTATATATATATATATATATATATATAAATAATGAGCGAGAGAGAGTGTGTACCTCCACCATTTGACACCGCTACTATAAAGATATATTCCACTCCATAACAACTAATTCAATAATAAAAAAAAAAATAAAGACTCCAGAGATATGACTTCAAACTTTAAAGGCTTTTGGCTACCACCTTGCCCTAAGAAAGCACAGTCACGGCAGACTAAACATGCCTTATGTCCTCACCTTACATTAGTAAACAAAGTCGTACAGTACTCTTTTACCAGAGACAAATAAAATACATCTGAAAGTCTAATTGCTTTTCCCCCCCATCCGGTACATCCTTATCCAGTGAGAGTTCATTCAGGCAGTAGCATCCATGAGGGTGTCCAGTGATATGAGCGAGAAATGAAGCTAGAATGCAATGAGACAGAGAGACACAGAGAGAGAGAGAGAGAGAGAGAGAGAGAGAGAGAGAGAGAGAGAGAGAGAGAGAGAGAGAGAGACAGTGGGGGTGGAGAGATGGGTAAATTATGATGTTACTGAACAAAAGGAGCTGGGAGTTAACGGTGACTTCTTAAAGGTGGTGAAGGGTCCGTGTCTGTTTCCTCAGTCTTGGATTGATGGGGGCTCGGAGTGGGAGATGCTCATCAGTGTTGTAAGAGGGCAACAAACAGAGTTTTACAAGCCTGAGAGAGAGAGAGAGAGAGAGAGAGAGAGAGAGAGAGAGAGAGAGAGAGAGAGAGAGATGTGAGAACAGTGGAAATTTTAAGCAGAAATTAATTTATAAAACATTAAACAGAAATCAAAGACACTTTGAAGTTATGATTAAAAAGTGTTGAATATCTTAAGACTCCACAAGTTTTTAAACTTCTGATGGTCATTTTTAATGTGTGTGTGTGTGTGTGTGTGTGTGTGTGTGTGTGTGTGTGTGTGTTAGCAAGATTTTATATTTTTCAGATGTGTCCTTGTGGATCCGGGTTCGATTCTGAGTCCAGGTCTATGTGAGTGTTACGCATGCTCTCTCATGTGCATATATATTTTTTCCCCCCTGGTCCTCTGATTTCCTCCCGCTTTTTAAGTTCTCAACAAAAGAATTGGCCAAGATAAATTGCCTCGAGGTGATTTGAATGAATGCGTATGTGAATGTATGTGCAGCACACCCTGTAATGGTTTGTGTCCTAACGAGGGTCATACCCACTGTCGGTAAGAGAGACTCTGGATGCACCACAATCCTAGAATCAGGAGAAAGCAGCGATCCCAACTCAGTCCACAGAAAGTGAGTGGATTAGTGTTCAGCCAGGAGTTTTGTGTGTGTGTGTGTGTGTGTGTGTGTGTGTGTGTGAAAAGGTGCGATATTCCTGCAGACCGGCTGGTATTTTTATTCCACTGCATATGGAGTACATACATTTGAAGCAAACACATGGACTATGATGCAAAATGGAATCTTATGAGCAACACCAGGCAATACCAAAGCTATCAGTCTCTCTCTCTCTCTCGCAGTCCCTTTCTCTCTCTCTCTCTCTGTGTGTCTCTCTCTCTCTCTCTCTCTCGCTCATTTGCTGAACACTTTAATCCTGCTTATGGTTAAGGGAAGGACTGACTATCTCAACTGGCAATGGGTGAAGCCAGGGTACACCCTGACCAGTTTACCAGATTATCACAGCCCTCCCACCGCACACACACACACACACACACACACACACTCCCACCACACACACACACACACACACACACACACACACACACACACACACACACACACACACACACACTAGGGGCAATTTTAAAGTAGTCAATTAGCCTAATTTTTGCATGTCCTGTTATGTACTGGGGAGGAAACCATACTACCCAGGGGAAGCTCACACAAGCACACAGAGTGCTGAGATGGACATGCTAACCACTTCACCACTGTGGCGTCCCAAAAGAATGACATCAGAGTGAAAATTAAAATTTTTCATGATATTTCATCGAAATATTCTTGTTAAGCATTGTGCCATGTCACCGTTAAGTGCAACAATTTAATGAAGACAGCACACACACACACACACCCACACACACACACCCACACACACACACACACACACACACACACATACACATTCCACACAGAATTGAAATTTAATATCAAGGGCTGATGTGCCCTTGGGCAAAGCATCTGATCCCCAACTGCTCTCTGGGTGCTGCAATGTGGGCATCCATGACACCTCTCTCTCTCTCTCTCTCTCTCTCTCTCTCTCTCTCTTGCTCTGTGTGTGTGTGTGTGTGTGTGTGTGCACACTCCTTTGGATAGGTTAAAATGCAGAGCCAAATTCCCCTTTTGGGATTACTACAGTATCAAAATAAAATTAAACTATTAATTAATTAATTAATTAATTGGGATAATTAGCTCTGCTATAGACTGGCGAGCTGTCCAGGAAGTACCCCGCCCTTGCCCAGAGTTGGCGGAAATGGGTGCCAGCCTCCCTGCGACCCTATTTGGAATGACTGGTTCACAAAATGAATGAGGGAGCAGTGGTGGGCTAGTGGTATAGAGCGCTGGATTGCTGATCCAATGGTAGGGGGTTTGAGTCCCACTCTCCACAAGGATGTCACTGTCCCCCCAGTGCAGCTCACTGGGGTATCAAAGGCAGGCTATGTTTCTCATTGTCTATGGTGTGAGGCGTGGGGCCGGTGGCGTAGTGGTTAGGATGCTGCGCTCATGATCGGGAGGTTGTGAGTTCGGATCCCACTGAGACCCTCACTGTGCTAAGACCCCTGGGCAAGGTCTCAACCACAAGTGTGCCTCTGTTCACCCAACAGTATAAATGGGTACCGGTAAAAATGTACTGGGAAGGTAACCTGTGATGGATTAGCGTCTCATCCAGGGGGAGTTGAACTCCTGGTCGCTTCACGTTATGGAAACCGGGGATAAGCACTTGAGGCTCGGGTGTAAAAACCCAACAGACTTTATGGTGTGAGGCTGTAAAAGAACCATTGCTGACTTTCGTAAAGAGTAGCTGCAAAGCCGTTGGCATGTTTCCGCCCTGCGATGGCCTGGCGAGCTGTCCAGGGTATTCTCTGCCCTCGCCCGGTGTTGGCTGGGATGGGCACCAGCCTCCCCGCGACCCAAATTAGGATTAAGCGGTTACAGAAAATGAACCGAACTGATGAAAATGAATGAATGAAATCAACTTTGCTTTATAAAACACGAAAATTTTCAGAAATTTTTTAAAATTTGAAATATTTCAGAAGAAGTACAGAAAAGGCAAATGAAGGATCACATGAATTAAAAATGTAAGATTTTTGTTTTTATTGGATTTTCGAAGATTTCCCATCTTTTCTATAAATGGAGAGATAGAAATTTTCTATAAAAGGAAAATTTAAAAATATTTTTCCTCTGCATTTCTCAGTTTAACGCATTCACATTGTTTTTAGTAACAAGAAAAAACTTTGAGGCTGTTGGCGGGCTTCCCGTATCTGAGCACGGCACATTCAGCCTTGTCTGACTGATCTTTGAGTTTTGTTCTGATATGCCTCAGCATTTTCAAAACTTAATGTTCATGCAACACAAACCTTCTGAAAAATAAAACCATCCTGTTCTGTCAGTAAGGTCTGTACCTACCAGAACACTGCAGTGTTCCTACAGTGGTCTGGAGAGCTGTTTAGGGTTACCTTTGCCTGGAGTCAGTTGGAATGGGCTCCGGCCTCCCGTTACTCTAATAAAGAATAAACACTGCAGTGCAGTTGCACAGTGGCTAACATGTCTGCCTTTCAATGAGAAGGTCCTGGGTTCGATTCCCCAGCTCTTATATTTCTCCCTGTGCCTATATGGGTTTCCTCAGGGTACTCCAGTTTCCTCCCACAATTCAAAGACATGCAGATTAGACTCTGGCCGTTCCAAATTGACCCTATTTGCAAGTGTGTGTGTGTGTGTGTGTGTGTGTGTGTGTGTGTGTGTGTGTGTGTGTGTGTGTGTGTGTGTGCGTGATGGGCAGGTGAGCTGTTCAGAGTGGACACAATTTCCTCAAGGATCTATAAAGTGTTCTGATTTTTTTTTTTTTTTTTACTTCCCCCATTTTCTACAAAATGTAGCCATACCCATAGCCTTCATTATCACAGGACCACCACCGACCAGAGACAGGCGAAAGCATGCACACGCCCCTTTAACACACTAGGAGGGAAAGCGCTACCCCCCCCCCCCCCCGTACGAAGGCGTGCTTGGCTAGCAATTGCTGTGAGTGACAGGGAAGTGAACGTATGTCATCCCTCCCTCCCACGAGAGCTCAGCCAATTAGCTCCCCTGGACGCACAGATGGTTGTGGTATTAAACCTGATTCGAACTGGCTATCTTTGGGTTAATAGTTACGCACTTTGTTGATGCGCCTCTCAGGAGCCAAATATTCTGATTATGATACCCCACCTTCGCCCAGTGTTTGCTGAGATAGACATCAGGATTCCCGCAACCCGAGTAGGATTAAGCGGTTAGGCAAATGAGGATGAGGCATTACAGTGCAGTGAGAAGACAGGCGATGCAAAAGCCAATGGATGTGTAAAATGGGATTTAGCATTCAGATAAATAAATCAAACAAATAAATAAATAAAATATATATAATGACGACTTAAGCTTATTGGGGGGGTTGTTCAGAAAAATTTTGAAAAATGGAATACTACATGGTGGTATTATACACATTTATAAATAAGCTTTGGAACATTTATAATGTTAGTTAATAATTCAGTGTTTTAGAATAAACCACAACAGAATATCTCAAGAGTTGTAAGTACCCAGTGATATAATGATATTTTACGTGTATTCTTTATTCTTGTACTCTTCCACAATTTCATTGTTCAAACGAAGTTAATTATTTCTACAATAATTAAAGTAATAATAAAAAGAACCTAGAAATAGCGGGTTTGAAAGGTTAAAGTTCTTGAAAAAGGAATAGCATTGCTATATCACATATACAGTGATACCTCAGCTCACGAACATAATTGGTTCCCAGAAAGTGTGTGAGGCAAAAAGTTCGTCTTCCGAACATTTATTTCCCATAAGAAACCATTAAAATGAGAATAATCCGTTCCCAGGTCCCCATAAAACATAATTTTCTACTAAATAAGCCTTAAAACTACACAAAAATATACCTTATTTTATGTATAATAAATGTGCTATTGTATTGTAATTAAAGAAATAAACTGTACTGTATAATAAAGTCGTTTTATTTACCTTTGTGATGGTAGTTGATGGCTTGATGGAATGGAGTGGGAGGAGGAGGGAGGGAGGGACTTACTGTTTGGAAGGAGTGTTTGGAAACGCCTACTGTTTGGAAACACCCTTAGCCACACACGCACCCTTAATAGCTTCCTTGTTCTTAAGGATGGTAGCAATGGTAGACTTAGCGTACTGGTACTGGGACGCTGAGTCACACAAACGCACACCTCGTTCGTGTTTTTCAATGATCTCCGCCTGTGGTGGGGTCTTTTTTGGTCCCATAATAGCAAAAGTACACTCAATATGGTCCAAAATGTCTAGCAAACACAAACCACGTCCGCACTCAAAGAAAGGGGGTGACGAACTGTGACGCCGTGAGTGTGCGTCAGCTTCTCGTGGCCGCCACCGTGGCGCTGTTCGACTGCGTGGTTTGGTTCGTCCGCCGAAAACTAGTTCGTCAGCAGAGACTATATGCTCGCAAATTTAATGTTCTTGAGGCGAAAAGTTCGTGAGCTTAAGCGTTCGTCAGCGGAGGTTTTACTGTATGTAGAAAAAGCAGATATGCATATCATGTTAGATGTTCCTACAGTGTTTTTAAAGGCATACAATAGATTATATGTATTTATTACAAAAATTCAATCATCTTACCTTCTACACTTTCAGAAAAAAACAGTTTATTTACACTAACTTCTTCAATGTTCAACATTTACACTATGTACAAATCTCGCTCTTGTTGTTTTACTTTTTAAGCTTAATCTTCTTTGCGAGCGACAGGAGCTTGGCTGTTCTTTCCTTCTTTTTATGTCTCCGCTGTGCTTCCTCTTTTTTACTTGCTAAAATACTTTTTAGAAAAATATAATCACTTATTATACACGTGTAATTCGCTTTCGTATTTGACTGAATAAGTTAAGAAAAAACCAAAATGATTCCACAGTATATCTGACTTTGTTTACAATATGGCGGCACCCATGAAGTGATAGGAATGAAGCAAACACACTTTTGAAATCGTGCATGCGTTGCTCTCGCTTGTAAAATGATAATTGCAATAGCACAGTAGTGAGAACATTTCAGTAAATGTGACGAGCTCAAAAGTAGGTAGCTTGTCGCAAGTGACACATGGACCTTGTGAGACAATGCGCGGCTTATTCGGACTTCCGATCTTTCAAGTGAGCAAGTGATGGTTGAGTACTAAACAAGTGTTCAACGCGCACTTGCTCACTTGGAAGATCAAAAGTCCGGATAAGCCGCACATTGTCTCACAAGCTCTGTGTGTCACTTTCAGTAGAGAACGTAACAAATCACGAGGCCAAGACTTCATTGCGAGAACTTCCTGTGTAACCCTAAGCCTCGAATGAAATGTACATGTTTGTTGGAACATCGTATCAAACGACTTCATCACACTCGGAGGGGCGGGAGTTCAACCCTTACCCCCCCCCAAAAAAAAAAAAAATATATATATATATATAGATTTACAGACGCTCCCCGTCTTACGTTTGGAAAAAAAAAAAAAGGTCAAATTTTGAGTTTCGTGTGCTCTCTGTAGTATTAGACATACCGACGGAGTACGCTGACATAATGACGCAATGACGTAATGATGCTGTGTCCATTGTTTACAAATGACAGACTGAATGTGCCCCTCCTTCTTCCCAGTTCACCGCATGTTACCCTTGTGTTAAGATGTCGTCTCTGTGATCTTTGTGTTGACACTGTTTTGCGGACTTTTGTAACCCGAAGCAAATACGATTGGTCAGAAGCGTAAGCCTACTAGTGATAGTGGTAATCAGAAATAGAGGCAAGCCATCTCGTCAGAAACAAAGATGGCTATTATCAAGAAAATCGATGCTGGTGAAAAACATGTGAATGTTGCACGTTTCTTCCAAATGTCTCCGTCGACCATCGGAAACAAGCAGAAAGATCGCATCACAGAGCATGTTAAAGGTTATATTTGATACTGTATTTGATATTTGATGAGTGAATTTGATTAAAATTTATTTGAAATTATTTTGCTTGAATTTAATTTATTTGAAATTAATGTTGATATTATTTGATATTATTTTACAAGGTTATGTTTATAATAATTGATTTAGGGGTGTTTTATGAGATACGATAATGGTATTTATGGATGTATGAACGTCATATGTCACTGGAACATACAGTAACAACTTAGGTTTTTTTTCACCTTACGTTCGGCCGTCCGGAAACTAACTAAAATGTAAGTTGGGAAGTGTCTTTGTGTATATATATATATATATATATATATATATATATATATATATATATATATATATATATATATATATATATATATATATATATATTTTTTTTTTTTTTTTTAAACGGATTTGGAAGAATATAAAAAATAGCCTCTGGAGGTCAGAAAAAGCAGAAAAATCCCATACCTGAACACTCAATTGCTCAGATATATAAAAATGCTAATTGTAAGTTGCTCTGGATAAGATTTGCCTGCCAAATGTTTTAAATGGAAACTGAGCTTGGATTCCATTTAAAGCATCTGATATTAGCAATGTTAATGCATCCGGATTTTCTTTCAGATGTATTGGCCATGAATGTCAGAGGAGAGTCATGGCCAACACATGTGAGAGAACATCTTCATATGAAACTCATACACCTGCCACAGACATCTTGCGAAGGAAACCTGCGTCTACAGTTCACTCTTATAAGAAACAGATATCGAGAATAGAATAATTTTTGGTTATATGCCCAAATTATACACTCGAGCGCCACGGACTTCAGTCTAGAGTCGGTGGAGTTATCTATCCCCATGGTAGCTACCCCTACTAAAGCTCAAGCAGCCCATAGCCAATAAAGTGCTCCTTTTCATTTCATTGGCAAACTACAAGAAGAGGCGCTCTGATAATTTTGCCTAAATCACCTCAAAATGCTAAATTAATGGTGGCATGTGTTCCTAAGGTTTCCTGCCCGGCTCTGAAGCATTGTTCATGAGCCCCATTCCATACAAACCTCACACTCCATTTGCTCTAATACTGAGATAATGCTACAACAAATATAACAGAACTTTGGTATTGCATATTGGACTGACAAATGAATGCACTCATGGACGAAGTAATGCGTCTGGTAGACTTCCCGGATCTTTCCCGAGCTCCATTATTATTATTTCCCTCTCCAGCTTCCACTCTCTGTCTCTCACTCATGTTTTTCTCCTGGGCTGCATTCACAAAATGAGATTAAGGACCAGTTTTGAAAAATGCAAGCTGTAATTTTGTGAGACGTTCTGAAATGAATTGGCCTGTAGGCCTGAGAAATGCAAGACGGATCGAAGTGTGCCTGATCTGATGGGGGAATATTTATTAGGAAGATCTATTGATTCTTCCCTCTTTTTATGTTTTTTCTTCACCTAGTTACTTTTGTATTTTGGACCAAAGTGATTCTGAAAAGGAAATCAAAACTGAACACTGCTCAGAAACAGAGAGAATTTTTTCTGTTTCAAAAATGCCTTCTACAAATGTAATGAGACTCGTTCAGCTTTTATTCACGCATGAAGGCCCCGAGAAACACCAAGTAACTCGTTCTCCTAAAGCAAAGAGAGTGGGAAATATAAAAATACTTAAGTACAGGGATCCCTCACTTTCTGCGGTTAATGGGGACTGAGGACCCCCCCCCCACAACCGCCAATTTCCGCGAAGTAGGATCGACCACCCCCGACTGACGTATACGTACACGTATATAATATCAATAAATATATATTCAATGCTTATAATAATAATTAAACATTCAAAAATAATGCATAAGATGTAAACAAAATATAAATATGCACACATACAGACTCTTGCACGCACTCAGATGTGCACTTCACATAAAAATGTAAGTACAGTTGGCCCCCGACTTATGAAGCCCCCTGGGTACGAAAATCCCAGGTTACAAAAAACATTTTCCTAACTTTTCGTCCCCGGGATATGAAAACAACCTCCTCTTACGAAACGCGCCAATCAAAATTTCACATGATGCGCGAGTTGCTCTCTCATTGGCTGTCTCCCAACATCCCACCTCGCTGGCCTCCCATTGACAAGGAGGGATGACGCAGCTGAACCTTAACCAAACTTCCTGTTTGTCACACACGTGAAAGAGAGTTGACTGTTGGCTTGTTTTGAGATTGATCATGCAGCGTGATACAGTATTTCGTTCTCGTGGAAACCAGTCTACAATCGGGACTTAGACCTTAAAGTGAGACCTTAAAGTGGAAATACGGTGAGGACCTCTGATCTTTCAAACAAGTACTGTAATTTTGCTTTAAATAAAACACCCCGTCCATGTGTGTGTGTGTGAGACAGAAGGTATCTTAACTCTTTAGTTTTTAGTTTAGTTATTAAGTTGTTCATCAACAGTTCATTTTCTGTAACCGCTTAATCCTAATTAGGGTCGCGGGGAGGCTGGCGCCCATCCCAGCCAACTTCGGGTGAGGACAGAGTACACCCTGGACAGCTCGCCAGGCCATCGCAGGGCGGAAACATGCCCACGGCTTTGCAGCCTACTCTTGTCGAAAGTCAGCAATGGTTCTTTTACATGCCTCACACCATAGACAGTGAGAGACATGGCCGGCCTTTGATAACCCAGTTAGCTGCACTGGGGAGGACAGTGACAACCTTGTGGAGAGTGGGACTCAAACCCCCAACCTTTGGATCAGCGATCCAGTGCCCTATACCATTAGACCACCACTGCCCCTTTTTAAGTTGTTTAATTCAGTAAATGTTCAATAAATGTGGCGCATGTGAGCTCATCTGGACTTCCGATCCCTCAAGGAATCAAGTTAAAGCAGGGAATGCGCCTTGAATTCCACATCTTGTGGGCGTGGTTCGCAGCGCCACAATAAACATTTAATGTGTATACAATACACATTTAATGCATACTGTGTTGTGTATCTGTGTGTGTGTTTGTGTGTGTGTGTGTGTGTGTGTGTGTGTGTGTGTGTGTGTGTGTGTGTGTGAGACAGAGAGAGAGCGAGAGAGAGAGAGAGAGAGAGAGAGACAGGTGTGTGTGTGTGTGTGTGTGTGTGTGTGTGTGTGTGTGTGTGTGTGTGTGTGTGTGTGTCTGTTAATAAAAAAAATGTTTAATCATGGTTTAATTAATAAATATATTAATAAAATGGTTTAATATGTTAATCAAATGATTAAATGGTTTAATAAACAATTTTATTTTACTTTTAACACATATTTTATACAAAATTGGTGTACTTTTATCATTTTTAAAGGGTTTATGGGGTGGTCTTGGGAGCCTTGGAACGAATCAAGCGTTTAACATGTAAAATGTGACCCCTACTGACAAAACTCCCGCGTTACGAAAAAGGTACTGGAACGGATTAATTTCATAAGTCGGGGGCTGACTGTAGTTTTTTTTTTTTTTTTTTTACATAATTGGCCTTGTTTTGCAGCATTTTCCTTCACTCGTTCGCTATTTGTGAACCAATCCACCGAAAGTACGCTCTTGGGTCCAAAAATTAAAAATGAGCTTTTTACACAGTCAGATAGAGGAGGCCCAAAGCTGCAAAATACAGAAAAAAGTTTGTCAATACCTTGAAAACTGACCGAGCGATGCCATTTCTTGTGTCAGCATTCAACTAAAAATTTCAAAAGACGCTTTAGGGAAAAATGAGCACAAAGATTGCACTTCTTCCAAGATCATCAGTCCTTAGCAACCAAACATTTTTATGCACCTCAACCATATACACTTTTAGAACACATGTCTAGGAAAAGTTTTAGGAAGAGATGATAAGAGAAATCATCCTCATTTTAATCTGACAGGCCCTTTTTAAACCCATCAGTCACCGTGGGTAAGTATTGGGCAATGTAAAAATGTGCAAGTTCACCCATTTAAAAAGATAAGAGAGGCTTGTAATTTTCACATCAAGCTTGAGAGAGAGAATGTAATAAAAAAAATCCAGGAAAACCCCAAAAAATGAACAAAAACATTTCTGTTTATTCTAATAAGATGAGTATGTATCTTTTTGACCATTATATAACGGTTCAAATGCCTTCAAATGATACTGATTGGAAAAAAAAAACACTGTCAGGTTCAAACAATCACACGGAAATTAAGAAACTATATAACTAACAAAACTATATAACAAAACTCTATGATCTCTTTATACAGGTAAGCTTCATCAACTCTGCCCTCATCATTATCATCTTCATCTATATCCTGCTCAGCAGAAAGGATCACATCATCTTCACAAGCACAACTCATGCACACTTTTATTAACAGATGCCTCTTCCTCATCAACATCAAAATCAAAATCTTCATCAACACCACCATCATCAGTTTGTTCATCTGTAAAAGGAATGAAATATTTAAGTATTTTTCAGGTCTTGACCAATTTTCGTACAAAACTAAACAACCCACAATCCAGCATGTCCAGTCCAGACAAGATTAAACACAAATCAAATAATCAAAAAAATTCCATAATCAACTTTTGCCTGCAGAGAAAAATACTCACCGGCGAAATAATCTTAAAGAATGCCAAGCATTCCGGCATCTTCAAAGCTGAATTCTAGCGTTGAATTTAACATCTATACTAATGCTGCTAGACATCACAGATGACAGTTCACTCTCCTTTTTCAGAAATTATGTGTATTCACAATCTTGTAAATAAACTTAATGACTGTTATTGAAGAGAAAGTCGGAGATAAATTCTGCATGCAGTAAACCGGAAGCAGGAAGTAAATCGGAAGTTAACGTGTGACGGGCACTGCGCATGTGCAAGCCCGAGCTGACCAATCAGTGTGTTCGTTTCAGATTTTCCTTAGCAACTAGCCTGCATTGTTTATGAGCATATTGTCTTCATAATCTTCATTTTATTCGCTGAAATGGCGTTTTAATATCAAAACAGTATCCAAAATGGAGAGACTACTTCACAGCCGTTCTTCTGGTGTACGGATTATAGTGTGTCTCGTACCGAACTTGGTGAATAATTGCAATGAAAACCAGTAAGTTTTGCTTCAGTTTTTATCTACTTTTATGAGGGTATTTGCCAGAAAAACGGGGAAAAAAGACATTTTTAGTGAGTTTTAGTCGATTTCACGTGAGCAAGTGATAGTTGAATACTTGCTTTAATAGTTTATGCAAAAATATGAATTTCGATAAAAATGGACCATTTTTACTTTTCTGGACTTCATCTCAAAAGTGGTCTGTGCGACAAGCGCCTACTTTCGGTGGAGTGCCTCACATTTTTACTTAATTTTCTTTTCTTTTTTTCTTTTTTGATGAATATTTTTGAAAAACACGCGATGCACGGAAGTCGCAGAAACTGAAGCATGAAGTAGCGAGGTATCACTGTAAAATCAATTCACCTCAGTTTTCCGAGACGCGATAAAGTCAGGCGCAAAAACGTCTAATCGAAAGCACCCGCATCTACACCTACTTCAGTTGTGCATTTTTATACCTGTTAAGAACTTCCACTGATATACTTCAACACATATTAATGCAGCTAATTGAAGGGCTTCGTGTCATAACCTGCAAAACGCAAACATGCTTTTCCTAAGGTTAATGTTTATCTCAATTAAATAGAAAAACGTGTAATTCTTGACATAGTCCTCTTTAAAGGAAAGAAAAATTAATATTGGAATATGGCGGTGGTGGCCTGGTGGTAAAGGTGCTGCCCCTTGCGATGGCCTGGCGAGCTGTCCAGAGTGTACTCTGCTCTCACATGGAGTCGGCTGGGATGGGTGCCAGCTTCCCCGCAACCCTAATTAGGATTAAGGGGTTACAGGAAATAAATGAATGAATAGTGGTTTTGAAAAATGGCCAAAAACCTAAATCATATGATAAATAATATGACTTTATTGCATTACTTGTGATTTTCTCAAAATTGCAAATTTGTGGATTAGCAGGTTATGGAACTGAGCCCTTGAATTTATGCTACGTCTACACTTAATCTCAACCTTACTAAATAAACTTAAACCCTTTGGTTCTGTGATTTTCTATAATTTATTCATTCATTAATTTTCTAAGCCGCTGAATCCTCATTAGAGTTGCGGTGAGGCTGGCGTCCATTTCAGCTGACTCTGGGCAAAAGCGGGTACACCGTGAACAGCTCACCAGGCCATTGCGGAACCAACACACACAAAACAATTCGCACTCACACCATAGGGGCAATTTGGAAAAGCCAATCAGCCTTCTGTGCATGTTTTTGCCTTGCGGGAGGAAACCAATGTGAACGCCATACAGCGACACCCCAAGCCTGGGAATCGAACCAGGGACCTTCTTGCTGTGATACGAATGCGCTACCCACTGTGCCACCTCATACAATTTATCTATTTATTTGAAGAAAACTTTCAAGGACAATATTCTCCTCAAAGTCTAAAAATCTTCATGTATTCCAATTCTTTTGGGGACGTATTGGCCAAACAGGCACACCTACACACACAAATCTCTCGTCTACCAGGAGAACACAGGAGGGAGCTGCAGACCTGGTGCCCGCTACAAATCTGAAATGTGGAGAAAATAAACGATTGAGGTAGCTGCACGAAAAAGTGTTTGATTTAATTAGGATCATCTCAATTGGATGAAAGTGGTTGTGGCAGCAGTCAGCTGGAGTTGAAGCAAACATGATAACATGTGACCCCTGTGCTCGAGCGCAGCAACCCGCTCACATAACACACCATCTTTCTTCCTTTTCTCACTCTGCCTCTCTGTCATTCTCAAAATGAAATAAAACAGCAGATGGATGTCAAAGTTGCCGTTAAGGGACCCTGGTGAAGTTTCATCTTTAAAACTTTACACCGAATCACCAATATCTGATGACACCAACTTACAACCACCCAGAACGTGCACCATTTCTCTTAACTAATCCACAACAAACACACTTTTTCATTTCCTTTGACCAAATGCCAAGTTTCACAATAAAATCACATGGATTCCAACCATAAGGTCACGATGAGGTGTAGCATGTGTGCCACTGAAGGATTAAACAGGAAAATGCTCCCAAATGTCATTCTGATTTTTCTTTTCTTCAAGATATGGTTTCTCTCTAGTCAGAGTAGATTAAAAGTGTAAAAGCAGTTGTCTTGAAAGAAAAGAGGGGATTTAAAACTTCAGGGGTGTACCGGTGGCTCAGTTGTGTGATGGATAGAGCTCAGACTTATTCCCTGTTCGTGGATTAATTACATTTCAGCCCTCCAAGTATCTCTTATCAGATTAGCACTGGCTTTAAAAGTCTTATTCAGGTCATAGCTGCCTCCAAGCGTTCACATACTGCCCTTACAGTAATCCCCGTTATTTCGCGGTTAATGTGGACCACCCCCCCGCGAAATGCAAAAAACCGCGAAATGACTTGTGCCACTTCTTAAGGACACCCACCCACCTATATATTATATAACATTTATATAGAAGTTACTTTTAAAGTGTTCAATTCGTGGTAATGTCATACAGGCAACATGTATTAATATATAAATAAATTATACACCTTATAATGACAATAAATATATATAAATACTGTATAACAAACCTTATAAATCACAAATCCACGGCCACGTCGAGAAGGAGAATCACTGGCGCCTCCAGAGCCTTTGCTTTAGTACGTATCATGTTAGTGTCCAAACTCACATTATTTTAATGGCAGTCCGTAATCCACAACGCTAAGGAATCTTCCATTTTCACAACTGTTATGGTCTGTGCTAGTTGGCGGCGTTTAACTCTCTTACTCGCTCACCTCATACACCGCTATTACCCGCAGGCAAAATCCAGAGAGCGCACCTGAATTCACTCAGCCATCAGCGTGCTATAAACAGCTTCGTGCTCGACCAGTTTCCGTGTTGATATTCTCCCAGTGATTTTGGTTTTTGTTTTTCCCCCTCACCACTACGGTGAACACGATTTTTCCAGCACCCCACTGCTTCCCCTGAGCTCAATAAAAGTCATTGTTTCATGAGGGAGAAAAAGTGTGTTGGGTGCTGAGAAAATAATCTCGACCAATCAGCTTGCTGATTTGTGTTCACAGCCAATCAGAGAACACTCAAGTCAAGCAGGAGAACACAACATGTTGGGTTGCGTAGTTGAATGTACATGTAATGCTGTAGTGTGCGTGAATTTTGTACAATCTTTCATTTTTTAATTTCCCGATGGGAAATCCCGCAATATTGCAAGGACGCAAAGTAGGAAACATGAAGTGGCGGGGGATTACTGTATTTTGATTATGCTCTTTATAAAGTACAATTAACATAATCACGTTATGGTATTACTGGTGTTCTTTTTATTGACACATAATAGATAATAAGGAAAATATAGATTTCGGTAACTTGCCCCATGGATGCGAGGTGCTGGACCATGACAGAGAATGTTTCACCCTCCATCTACGGGCCACTGATATTTTCTGCATATGTGATATCTTGTGTATACTTTTTTGGCCAACAGCTTCAGAAACCTGAACGCTGCTGTCAGTTCATTTTCTGTAATCGCTTAATCCTAATTAGGGTTGCGGGGAGGCTGGAGCCCATCCCAGCTCACTTCGGGCGAGGGCAGAGTACAACCTGGATGGCTCCCCAGGCCATCGCAGGGCGGAAACATGCCGACGGCTATGCAGCTACAGTACTCTTGTTGAAAGTCAACAATGGTGCTTTTACACGAACCTCACATCATAGACAGTGAGAGACATAGCTGGCCTTTGATAGCCCAGTCAACTGCACTGGGTAGAGCAGTGACAACCTTGTGGTGAGCCAGGCTTGAACCCCCAACCTTAGGATCAGTGATCCAGTACCTTTACCATCAGGCCACCACTGCCCTGGCTGCGGTCTTATTTATCTATTTATTAATTAATTTATTTTTATTGGTGACTGCACTTCTATGTAAATTCATTCATTTTATAAACCACTTAATCTCAATTAGGGTCATTGAGAGGCTGGCACCCATCTCAGCTGAATTTACGAGAAGGCACGGTACACCCTGGGCATATCACCAGAACACTGCAGGGTCAACACGTATACAACTATTCACACTCACATTTAGGGCCAATTTTCCTACTCTGTGAATGTTTTAGAACTGTGGGAAGAAAACTGGAGTACCTTGAGGACACCCATGCAAGCACATTTTTAACATGCAAACGTCACAAAGTAGCACCCCAAGCCCAGGAATCGAACCGATGTGCTATCTACTGCCCACTGCCAGTAAGTTCAGTGAATCCTATATTTAAAATCTCACAATAGTTTTCTTTAATGTAATTAGGTTAAAAGTAAATAAGATAATCTATTGTTGTGTTGTATATTTATCAGTGGGCTGTGGCCATATCCTGATTTAACTACAGTATGTCTTTCTGGGGGCAAATCTACCATCCATCCATTACCTATACTGCCTATCTATCAGCTCCATAGTTCAGCTGGAGTCAGTCCCTGTTGATTTTTGATGAAAAAAATAAATGTTCTTCACTTCATCTGTCAGTGGTCATAATGTTGTTAATGCTGTGAATGATAGAAGTCAATTCATGTCTTGTTAAGAGTTCCTGGTATGCAGTGATATGGTTCGAATAAAGGCTAGTACGTTGGTCGGATCGTACCCAAGCGCTACAGAAGGACACATTACTGAAATTGTTAATGCTGGCTATAATAACGGCCTCAGAGCACATTACAGCTTGCTGCACTGAATGTAATTCGTATGGGGCTGTTAATGTTATGGCTGATGGATGTAGGGTTACTTTATATCAGTCAAAACTGGACAGCTGAAGACTGGATTTTTTCCTCGCCTTCATTTCTAATAATTTTTCTAATTATTTCAGAGACGACAGACTTTCTGTCAGCTCAGACCATTATGCTCATTCTCTTATGATCTTTCTCACAGCAGGGAGCTTAAGCCTGCACTTCATATGTACACAAGATTTTATCATCATTTTGTACACACACACACACACATACATATATATATATATATATATATATATATATATATATATATATATATATATACACACACACACACACACACACACACACACATATATATATATATATATATATATATATATATATATATATATATATATATATATATATATATATATATATATATATATATATATATATATATATATATATATATATATATGTATGTGTATATATGTGTATATATATATATATATATATATATATATATATATATATATATATATATATATATATATATATATGTATGTGTATATATGTGTATGTGTATATATGTGGATGTATATATATATATATATATATATATATATATATATACATATTCATTCATTTTCTGAATCTCACTCGATCCTAATTAGGGTCTCGGCAAACCTGGCACTCATCTCAGCCAACTCTGGGTGGGGGCACAGTACACCCTGGACAGTTTGCCAGGCCATCATAGGGCAGAAACACACTGATGGCTATGCAGCTAGTCTTGACAAAAGTCAGCAATGGTTCTTTTACTCCTCTCACCACAGATAGTGGGAGACACGGCCGGCCTTTGCTGACCCAGTTAGCTGTACTGGGGGGTATATATATTTTTTCAATATTCTTTGTAAACTGTAGCGATTGTTCTGTTAAAAAAAAAAAAATCACAGGAGATTGTGAGTATCCAAAATATTCAAACTAGCACATCTGGTTCTAATACGCATGTAATTGTAAAACTCAGTGAGATCAAATTTTTCTTCTTCCATTCTGATATCTGACATCAACATTCACTGAAGCACTTGATCCGTATCTGATGTTACATGATTGGCTGAGAAAAGATGTTTCTATTAAAAAGGATGTGTCCCCCCACAGCCACACACTTAGACACACAGAATCTAACTCGCATTCCTTCACTGCTTTACTCCTGGAGCCATTTAAATACATCGCCCTGATATCAGATCCTTCCCTGCTATGGGGAGATGATGCCTGATGACAGTTTTCTTCGTTTTAAGCATACCTATAGGGGGCACTGTTGGTATCTCTGTTGTGTGTGAATTCCACAGCACAGACTTCCTTTGAACATTTGTGGCCATGTGTACTATAGGAAATCTGGGCTCGCAGGGGGCCGAACAGCACAGCTTCATTTGTTTGCATCTGAGATAACCATGTTTTGCATTCATTGACTGTTCATCCAGCCTCACTGTCTTATCATCTCGTATCTGATGCTGAGCTGTGAGGATTTTAGTGGTGACTAGCCTCCTGCCTTAAATCTCAGCATGAACACATTTGAAGTAGTTAACTATGATAGATGACAAGCCCTCTGAGTCCTGAGGACAAACCAATGAAACAGACATGTTTGCTTTTGTAAAATGAACTCAACGTATTCAAAGTGATAAACCTGCACAGTGGGGGCCGACAATGATACTGTGTGTGTGTGTGTGTGTGTGTGTGTGTGTGTGTGTGTGTGTGTGTGTGAGAGTGTGTGTGTGTATGTGTGGGTATGTGTGTGTGTGGTAGTAAGGCCAGAACTAATCGTTCATGTTGCACGGCGCTGATGATGTGCTGCTGGGTGTAATTAGAGGGAGACAGGATTCTGTAAGCTGCAGGATTTGGTGCAGGATTTATCAGTGCTAAAAGAGCACCTCTACGCTGAGATACTTATGTACTTTTATATGGAACATCTTTGTGTTGAACGCACCCCATGCTTACATACATTATTTATGACTCTACAAAAACCAAGAGTACTGGAGTGCTTTATCTGTAAGAAGTGGAAGGAAAACAGAAAATATGAATTTTCTCTCTGTGGTGGTGATATTCACACACACACACACACACACACACACACACACACACACACACACACACACACACACACACACACACACACACACACACACACACACACACACACACACACACACAGTAGAGTTGTCTGCAGTTCACTTCCTGAGAACTGGAAGCAGCCAAACACATTCTGTAGAGTCCATGGCTGCTTCTCAGTTGACCCTAATACTTAACATTGGGGTTTATTTAAAATACAGAATTATCTCCATTTTGTTTTCACACTCATCCGTTTTTGCCCTTACTACAGTACATTTAGAAATACAGTCGGCCCCCTACTTACGAAGACCCCTGGGTCCGAAATCCCCGGGTTACGAAAATCATTTCCTAAGTTTCCATCCCTGGGATACGAAAACAACCCCCCACTTACGAAAAGAAATTCAAACTTCAAACGCGCCAATCAAAATTTCACACGATGCACGAGTTGCTCTCTCATTGGCTGTCTCTCAACATCCTGCCCCGCTGGCCTCCTCCCAGATAGAGACAGAAGGAAGCTTAACTCTTTAGTTTTTAGTTTAGTTTTTTAAGTTGTTTAATTCAGTAAATATTTAATAAATGTGGGTGCATTTGAGCTCATCTGGAATTCCGATCCCTCAGGAATCAAATTAAAGTTGAGCAGGAAATGCGCTTTGAATTCCACATCTTGTGGGCGTAGCCCGCAGCGTGCACGCGAGAGAGAGAGAGAGAGAGAGAGAGAGAGAGAAAGAGCGAGAGCGAGAGAGAGAGAGAGAGAGAGAGAGAGAGAGAGAGAGAGAGAGACAGGTGTGTGTGTGTGTGTGTGTGTGTGTGTGTGTGTGTGTGTGTGTGTGTGTGTGTTAGTTAATAAAAAATGTTTAATAATGGTTTAATCAATAAATATGTTAACATATGATTTAATATGTTAATAAAATGTTTAAATGGTTTAATAAATAATTTTCTTTTACTTTTAACACATATTTCATACAAAATTTGTGTACTTTTATCATTTTTAAAGGGTTCATGGGGTTTATGTACTAGAATGACTGGAGCCTTGGAACGAATTAGGCGTTTAACATGTAAAATGCGACCCCTACTGACGAAATCCCTGCGTTATGAAAAAGGTTCTGAAACAGAATAATTTCGTAGGTAGTGGCCCGACTGTAACTGCAAACAATTTTGTTCATGTTAAAATTTAAAATTATACCACAGTTTTACTAAATTTTCAAATAGGCCAAAGCTGGGTGGCTCATTTTACAACAGCAGCTTTTATAGTAGGCAGTGATATAGTGATTAGCAATTCATCTCATAAAAAAAAAAAAAAAAAAAAAAAAAAGGTCCTGGGTTTCAGTCCCATGTTCAGGCGTTTTTTATATGGAGGTTGCATGTTTGGCCTGTGCTTGTGTGAGTTTCCTCCACATACTCTGGTTTCCTCCCTCAATCCAAAGATGCGCACTTTAGGTTAATTAGCTGTTCCAAATTGCCTCGAGGTGTGGACATGAGTGTATGAGTGTGAATAGCTGCAGGAATGTTGCCATGCAATGGTCTAGCATGCCATTCAGGGCGTACCCTGCGCTCGCTCACTGTCAGCCCCCATCAACCTCTGTGACACCATCAGTAGAATGAAGCTGTTTGACAAATGAGTATAAAGGAGTGAGCTACGCAATTGAGGAGTACAGTGATGCAGCTGATACCACATCTGCCTGACAACAAGCAGGCCCTCGGTTCGAGTCCTGGGCTCAGACTTTTCACAGTGTGGGGTTTGCCTGTCTGTCTGTCTTCCTTTCGGCTTTTTCCCTTTTACTCAGGAGTCGCGACAGCGAATCATCTGATTCGCACGTTTGATTTGGCAGAGGTTTTTACGTCGGATGCCCTTCCTGTCACAACCCTTTTTAGCAAGGGACAGAAACACGCTGACGGCTTTGCAGCTACTCTTTACGAAAGTCAGCAATGGTTCTTTTACATGCCTCACACCATAGACAGTGAGAGACATGGCCCGCCTTTGATAACCCAGTTAGCTGCACTGGGGGGGGGGGGACGACGACGGACGGACAGTGACAACCCTGTGGAGAGTGGGACTCGAACCCCCAACCTTTGGATCAGCGATCCAGCGCCCTATACCACTATTGTCCCCAAAGTTGCCGGGTTTCCTCTGGGTATACTGGTTTCTTCCCACAGTCCAAGACATGCACATTACAAGAATTTGTCTGGTTCATGCTCCATGACAGTGGATTTAAAACGTATATAATTGTTTAAATAGTGAGGTATGTTGTGAGAAGCTATTTGTTTAAAATTATCTTTATGTAAGGATGCTGTGTAATCAATACCACCTAACAATCAGAGTTACAACATCAGACACAGACTAGGCATGAATATAACCGGAACACATCGTACCAGACCGATATTATGAAGGAATTTCTACAGTACTGAGATCAGAGCAGTAAAAGGACTGAGATATGGGAAAGATTCCCCAGGCAGTATCATCAGTGTCATCTAGAGAAGAATTGTCATCAGTGTTCTACTGAAGGTCTGCGGGCTGCTGGGCATGATGAATAGCACTGTCCATCAAAGTATAAAGCAAGAAAAAACAAACATCAATCACATCCCAAAAATACAATGAGTCCAGATACTGACATGTTTTTGGTGAACATGTTTATTTCTATATGTGGATTTGTTTTTGTTTTTTTTCCGTTGAATATTTATGTATATTAAATTATTAATTTCAGTTCATTTTCTCGAACCGCTTAATCAGTGCTGTAGTGGTCAAAAAATAAGTGAGTACACGATGGCAGCGAAGCGACCGAGGCGCGCAGCAGCACCTCATCCACGAAGTGGGCTGAGGTACGTGGTGAGGGTGCGGCTTTGGCTTTGAAACTATTCATCACTTTATCTCCACTTTTTATTTGTACAGTCGCGGAAATTACGTTGATCAACTATAAAGTAGACCGAATTAAGTCAGTACACGCAAATCAGCCACTAAAATAAGTGGGTACACGGTGTGTAACCACCACTACAGGAGTGCGGTTAATCCTAATTAGGATCACGGGGAGGCTGGCACCCATCCCAGCTGATTGACGGCAGGCGCAGAGTACACCCTGGACGGCTTGCCAGGCCATCGCAGGGCGGAAACATGTTGACGGTTATGCAGCTACTCTTGTCGAAAGTCAGCAATGGTTCTTTTACATGAACCTCACCCCATAGACAGTGAGGGACATGGCCGGCCTTTGATAACCCAGTTAGCTGCACTGGCTGTGGGGGGGGCTTGTGTCACTACAGTGACAACCTGTAGTGAGTGGGGCTTGAACCCCCAACTTTAGGATCACTGATCCAGCACCTTTACCAGTCGCCCACCTCTGCCCGGCTTTTCAATCATTAATTAAAGATTGAAATTTTTCCCATTTTTTCAAGCTACTTCACTTAAGATGGACTTTTCTCCCCCCCCACACACTTTTTTTTGTTGTATTTTTTGTACTATCATTACAATGGGTAGATGACACTGTATAATGCTCAGTCACTGTGTATTTTAGGGCTGTCCCACACAAAAAATGGTTGACATCAAAGAGACATGGTGGTCGGACACTACATTTCATCTTTGGTCAGACGCCCCAAAATAGTGGTCCAACACTGCATTATGAGAAAAGCTCCAGAATTGTCATGGTCTTGCAACCATAGATAGCCTGAGACAAAATTGAAACAGTGTTAGAAATTAGGTGACTCTCTCAAAAATGTGACAACTGCTCTGAACTCATTCTACTAACCAACCAATAGGAAGGCAGCGTAAAAGAATGCATTGATCACCATGACCCTGGAGTACAACTGTGTATTTACGTCTGCAATTTATCTCCCACTGGCAGACTCTTTTGCAAAAGTGGCATCCCATTCTCATCTCATTTCTTCTCTTATATAGATAAATTCGCTTAACTTCATTGTTTACCACCATAGCAGCACAGATATACAACACATGCATTTTTATATATTGATACTTGGCATGATTCAGCCTATGACATTATTGGCATTACCATCATATAGTATTCATGTCTACATACATCACAACTGGCATCAGACCCATGCTTGCTAAATTCAAGTTGCACAGTGTGGAGGTGCTATAGGATGGTGTAGATAAGATGTGAGAGATGATAACTGATTAGAGGGCAGATAATGAAATAGTGATATAGCAGAAAATGATAGTGACAAAGATAGATAGCGTGTGAGAGTGAGAGGGAGAGAGAGAGAGCGAGAGAATAATTCCTGCAGGCCATTGGACTCAGGCCCCAAAAGGTCTCCATTTTGCCATGATGGAGCACTTTTCTACCCAAACCAGGCCTGGGGTATGGAAGTCATTCATAGGGGCACACACATACACGCTCTACCGCTTGATGGTATAAGGATAGAGGATATATAATTATAGAAGAGGTTACATTTACAGCATTTAGCAGACACACTTATCATTTGTCATACAGCTGAGGGTGAAGGGCCTTGCTCAAGGACCCAACAGTGGCAAGTTGATGGGACTGGGGTTTAAACCACCAACCTACAGATTAGGAAGCTGGAGGCTTACCACTGAGCCACCACTGCCCTTTCATGTAAAAGCCTACAGACAGCCACACGGACATGAACATGAACAAGCACATAAGTACACAGATCTTAAAGACTCTGAAATCTATTTCTTACTAAATTGTCTGAGAAGCAGGACTATAATGGTCGGCACTCATGAGTGAAGTAAATTATTCATGCTATTGCAAACGGTATAAATGAGATATACTGCTTGTGTCATGAGATATAAATAAGGGGATGGGGAAGATCGGCAAATGCAAGCACACACAACGTTATTGATGGAATGTTGCAAGGAAATTCTGTCGTAAAATATCTTGCAGGTTTTATGGGTGCTTGTTATATACCAAGTCACGCCGTATCTTTGCTGACAAGCGCAAGTAAAGACATTTACTGACAAAATTCTAAAAATGTCATAAAATATAAAGACTCAAGCTAACTCAGCTAACTCAATGTCCTTATGGCTTTAACAAATTGCCTTTAAAGTGCGAAGAAAAGACCTGCAGTTACATACAGTAAATATAGATCTTGATTAAATTACTCAGTCATCTTCATGTTTATATGTATATATATATATGTGTGTGTGTGTGTGTGTATATATATATATATATATATATATATATATATATATACACACATACACACACACACACACACACACACACACACACACACACACACACACACACACACACACAGCCACATGTGTGTGTGTGTGTGTGTGCTGTGTGTATGTATAAATAAATCTATAATTAATCTTCTGCAATTCTGTGCTGTTCATGGTGCACTCCGCCCTCACTCAGAGTCAGCTGAGATAGGCACCAGCCACCCACGACCCTAATTTGGATTAAGCGGTTTAGAAAATAAATGAATGAATGAATGAATGAATGAATGAATATACATACAAGGCAGTGGTGGCCTAGTGGTATAGGGCCCTGGATCACTGATCCAAAGGTTGGGGGGTTCGAGTCCCACTCTCCACAAGGTTGTTACTGTCCCCCCCCAGGGCAGCTAACTTGGTTATCAAAGGCGGCCATGTCTCTCACTGTTTATGGTGTGAAGAATGTAAAAAGCATGGGCGCCAGCCTCCCTGCGACCCTAATTAGGATTAAGCTGTTACAGAATATACGTATATACACACACACACACACACACACACACACCTATGAAATTAATCTGTTCCAGAGCCTTTTTTGTAACCTTCATTTTTCATAAATTGAACTGCATTTTACATCTAAAACGTGTGATTCGTTCCAAGGCCCCCAATACTACCCCCTAAACCCTTTAAAAATTATAAAAGCATCTTTTAAGACCTCCTTCTGCTTCAATATCGTACCAAGGTAGACGGGTTTGGCCATATTACTTTGTGATATCACTTGAGCCCGTTTCTTCTTCTCACTCGCACTTGAAATCACATGCGCGCGCGCGTGTGTGTGTGTGTGTGTGTGTGTGTGTGTGTGTGTGTGTGTGTGTGTGTGTGTGTGTGTGTGTGTGTGTGTATGTGTGTGTGTGCGTGCGCGTGTGTTGACCATGTCTTCTTAGCAGAGTTATAATCTCACAAATGTTTCTGGAAGGTTAAAAGCCTAAGTCAAGAAATAAAGCATGAAACAATAGTAACTCAGTCCTTTACACGAAAAGCATTATGGGAGATGCAGCTCCATAATAGCTAATGGGAGGGAGCTGTATCATCCCTCTTAGCCAATGGGAGGCCAGCGGGGCGAGATGTTGGGAGCTAGGCAATGGGAGGTAGCTGCGTCATCCCTCCTAGCTAATGGGAGGCCAGTGGGGCAGGATGTTTGAACGTCATTGATGGGAGAGCAGCTCGTGCATTGTTTGAATGTTTGAATTGTGCACTTAAATGTTTGAATGGCGCGTTTCATAAGGAGAACTTGTTTCGTATACAGAGACAAAAAATTTTGGAAAAGTTTTTCGTAAACTGGATTTTTCGTTTGCTGGGACTATCGTAAGGTGAGGTACCACTCTATATATATATATATATATATATATATATATATATATATATATATATATATATATATATGGACACACACAAATGCAAAAATCAGCTGTAAACTAATGAAACCACGTTCCCATAACATTTACTGTATCTCTGCCCATCAGATATTTTCCCTGCTGTATGGGTTATAATTCATATATAAATGTTTTAAAACAAGCAAGGCAGATATATTCAGAATTTTAACTCAACAGGCTCGAACAAACACTAGTTTTTCCTCTCCCTGAAGACCTGGGCTGGCTGCCAGTAAACAAGCTATGGGTCTGTGAGAGCCATGATCAGCCAAAACGCCCGAGCCAGACAGACTTTACTTTCATACTGCTTACAAAAGCACAGGCAAAATAGTGAGAAAAGGAAATTGGAGCCTTTGGAGAAATGCAGTCAATACAGGTCATGGATCTGCATGAAAGGTCAGCTTTTGAAAAGAAATACACGCTGCTGTAATTACTATGGAGTCAGACATTAACTATCCAAGGACTTGTAATTTCATGAATGAGAACGTTACTACATTAGGTGTAGATTAAAAACAACAACAACAGTGATGAGGTAATCTGAAAATACTGATGTATCACATTAAATAACATCGTATTTTAAAATTCCTGCATAGTGTTTAATTTCTTCTACACTACATAAACACCTACAGTTTTTAAATTATTATTAAAAACGACAAATTTTTAATTGTTCATGATATTAGATATTAGTTCTACAAAAAACACTTTGTTATCCTGTTCCCTCTTACATAACCATGGCTCCAAACAGTTGTCCCCTTATCAGCCTCTCTCTCTCTCTCTCTCTCTCTCTCTCTCTCTCTCTCTCTCTCTCTCTCTATCTAACTCTCTTGCTCTCTCGCTCTCTCAAAATAAAACAATTAACAGGAAACCAAATGTCACGGTCTCCTCTCAATTTCCACCTTGTTCTATGCAGCCCAGTTCCACCTTCAAGCAGCATATATGTCTTATTTTCAGTGCTTTCAGGTTTACAAGGCAGAGGAACTACAGCACACCTGTGTTGCAGTGGCTCATTAGAGGACTTTATGTATGCACTCAAAGTATGAAACCACAGAAAACCAGCAACAATAAGAATATGAATGTAAGCTTCAGTTTATTCTCCACGCTTTACTCTGAGTTTTCGTAGCTTTGGAATAAATCCACGTTGTAATTATGTGTACTGTACTGGGGTTATTTAATAAAGTTTATCTTGTTTTGCATCACTGCATTGTCCTCTTTACCCCACCTCGGTGTAACACCAGAAAGTGCAATTTTCCCCAACCTGAAGGATGAACTGTTAACAAGATCTGACACTGAAGACTCCTTTCTGAGATGTTTAATGAAGTCTGCACAAAGCTTTAGCGCTTTCATCATTGTAGAATCTATTTTTATGAGAAATAATACATAAATAAATAAATATATAATTAATCTTTGTGAGCTGTCTGTGGTGAACCCCACCCCTCACCAAAAGTCAGCTGAGATGGGCGAAAGCCTCCCAGTAACCCTAATTAGGATTAAATTGTTTATAAAATAAATCAATGATTTATAATTAATGTTAGTTTAACCCAGCATTAATCCGACATACAGTATACTTACCCCCCCCCACACACACACAGATGAATGAAATATTACTGCAGAAATTATTACAGATTAGAACAGCTGCTTCAGTTTAATATGAACTTGAGACTTGAATTATCACTAAATGCAGTGGCAAAGACTGAGGTGGCTGAAAATAAATCAACAAGCAGATTGGAGAATTTAAGCCTTATAGTAAAGGCATGTTTGTATACACTAATATATAATACCGTAGGGCGCTTTAAAAATTGGAGTGGGTGGGCTCTTATTAAAATCTTACCAGCGGAGTGGAACATTATGTGCTTATTACCATCGAGGAGGAAAACATGAATAATAACAGAACAATAAAAGAGTTTTACTGGTATTTGTGTTATTCATTTTGTGTTAGCAACCAAACTACTTATATGAAAGCTGAAAATTAAAAGAAAACAGCATAATTAAAAAAGACCCGTTACTTTTCCCTCCCTGTGCCGTTCCTTTGAACATTTTCCCGAAAGTAAAATCGAACCAATCAACACGAATGTCAACTTTAGCACATGGCACGTTGAACCAATCAACATGAACATAAACAAAAGCACATGGCCAGGAACGTGCTTAAATTTATGAAGTAAGTGATCAGGAGAATCAGGTGAAAACTGCTCGTCATCACTTTCTGATTGGTCCATATCTGGCTCATCGCTCCATTCAGTCAGAGCATCCCATAGTTTTGTAGCAGTTTCTAATGGTTCATCGGTTGTTGGACATTTACCAAGAGAACACAGCAAAATATGTTCCTGGTTTTTAAAGCACGGCGGAACAATGAAATGTGTTGTTACTGATGAACATTATAGACATTCCCCAGTGGCAGGGGGTCTTGAAATAGCATGTAAACTCACTTTTACTGGCAGTGAACGTCTCATTTTACTGTTACAGAGACTGATCGAATAAAATTGGTAAGTTTGATCTACAATTTTGGTCCCAGTACACATGGGGGTTTATTAGGCATAAGATCAAAAACACAGGGGGGAGGGGGTTATTGGTTATTGGTTATTGGAGGGGGTTATTGTTTATATATATATATATATAAGCGCCCTGTTCCATATATATATATATATATATATATATATATATATATGATTTTCTGAGTAGATCCTTCCGTAGGAGAGTGCTCAATACTTTTTGGTAGAGCAAATAACAATAAAAATAAAAGGCCAGGACAAAGACTGTTCTATACTGACTATTCTTCTATAATCACCTGAAGAGAGAGGATGGTTTCACCACCCCTCAAAACAGATCTGTAGTGATAAATGGAGTTTCAATAGAAAGTCTTTGTCCTGTCCTTTTATTTTTATTTTATATATATATATATATATATATATATATATATAAGTGTATTTTATATATACATATATATATATATATATATATATATATATATATATATATATATATATATATACTGTATTCGACGTAATAAGCGCCCTGATCCTGCTCCAGTAAGCCACCCCCCCCAGTGCTTTTGACCTTACGACTGCCCCATTATTGTACTGTCTTCTACTGTTTTATGTCAAAATGCTCCTGACATAGTTTATCTGATATATCTAAAAACATATCTAAATCTTCTAACTAGTTTGATGGTGGAGGGTCATGTATAAACATGTGATTTTAAATGAAAAATAAAATTAAAACTGATGCTGAGACATGCATTTAGCTAATTAAACTTGTGTAATAGTACCGTGATTTGGAAAAATAAAAAATAAAAGGTGAAACCAAAACGCGACCCACAAACATCATAATTAACTGATCTGTACCCTGACAGTAATAAAATGCACGATAATATCACTTCGAATTATATCACGACATCATTTCCCCCCTTTGTTACGAACATTCTCTGGGAGGTCTATAACTTTCTTACTCTTTAGAACATGGTACTCACAGAGCATGGAAAATAAGAGCAGGCTGAGCAGCAGCAGCAGGTTTGTTCGAAGAGAGCCGACTCCATTGCAGTCCATTCTGGTCTTCTTACAAGTGCACACCTGCACTTTGAGCTCTGTACTGTTTGTAAGGGGGGGGAAGCCGGAGTCAGTCAGGACCAGGGGCAGGTTGTAGTTTGCTCGTTTCAGGCTGTGCAGCAGCATGATCTGCGAGTGTGTGTCTAGGGAAGAAGGGACTAGGTTATGAAAACACATATGCACACACATGCATGCCATTATCCTGAACCATTTCCTTGTCTTATTTTCTTCCTGTCAATCACACTGAATGTTTGAGGTCAGGATTTATTCTCCGTCTGTCAAAGAAGCAGCCAGAAGTCCTGTGTCTCTTCTCTTCCTGTCCTCTTTCCTTCTGTTCATTCTTCTATCATTTCTTCTATTCTCGTCTCTGCTCTTTTATTTTCGGAGATTATTTTTTTCTTTTTCAGGATATTATATTCATGGCTACATGTTTCCCTTTTTGAGATAAGCTCAATTTAAATGTGTTTTTATAACTTTTTCGTTTACTCATGATGTGCAGGTGTCTCTTTAGTTTATAAAGTTTGTTTCGTACTTGTTTTTTTTCCCTACAATCCTTCAGAGAATTTACCCAGCAAGCAAGACATAAGCATAAGAGAAAAATAAATGAATGTATGCAGTTTACATAGCGTCTGTTGTCTTCTGTTCATTTGTTCTGTTCTGTTTTTTTTTTTCTTGTTTTTGTTTCCGAAAGCTTCAGCTGGCAATTTTATACCTAACACAATTTGTTTTTTTTTTGTTTTTTTTTCACCTCAAGACACAAAATCACAATTTAATGCAATGTATAAGTGGCAGGTATTAATAGTACTGTCGCTGGAATCCTTTTGGGTGTTTTTTTCTTATTTTGCGACTGCCTTTTACATAAACATTCTCACATTCCTTTCACTGTAAATTCCCAGCAAACACAAGACCAAAAATAGATATATTTTTAAATTTCTAACTAGAGGCCAAATACAGTGTATTGACTCATCTGGCTCTTTTCATTCATTTTGAAGTAGTGGAATTAGTGTTGGTGTGTGGATCTGAACTACAACCCCTGGCAAAAATTATGGAATCACCAGTCTAGGAGGATGTTTATTCAATTGTTTAATTTTGCAGAAAAAAAGCAGATCACAGACATGACAAGTGGGCATTTCAAATGGCCACTTACTGGCTTTAAGAAACACTAAAAGAGATCAAGGAAAAAAAATGTGGTAGTCACTAACAGTTACTTTTTTTAGACCAAGTTGGGGAATGAATTACGGAATCACTCAATCTTGAGGAAAAAATTATGGAATCACAATATAAATTTCTATTCCCAAAACTAACACCTGCATCAAATTAGATCTGCTCATTACTCTGCAGTTAAACAGGAGTGATCACACCTTGGAGAACTGTTGCACCAAGTGGACTGACATGAATCATGGCTCCAACACAAGAGATGTCAATTGAAACAAAGGAAAGGATTATCAAACTTCTTTAAAAAGGTAAATCATCACACAATGTTGTAAAAGATGTTGGTTGTTCACAGTCAGCAGTGTCTAAAATCTGGACCAAGTACAAAGAACACGGGAAGGTTGTTAAAAGGCACGCATACTGGTAAACCAAGGAAGACATCAAAGCATCAAGACAGAAAACTTAAAACAATATGTCTTGAAAACAGAAAATGTACATCAAAACAACTGAGGAGCAAATGGGAGGAAACTGGAGTCAACGTCTGTGACCGAACTGTAAGAAACCGCCTAAAGGAAATGGGATTTACATACAGAAAAGATGATGATTCCATAATTTTTGTCAGGGGTTGTATGACTCACTGTTAATCTTGGACATTCTCCACGTCTTCTCCAGACCTAGCTGTTTTCCAAGTTCTATCTTGAAGGGGTCTGTGTTGGGATGGATATCTTTATCTCGTGCTCCGATCACTGCAACATTCACTTCCTTGGCATCTTCACATACCCGTACGACTGAAGGCACCACGTAGGGCGCATTGTCATTTTCATCCTCCAAATTGATGATCAGAGTACCACTACCTGTAGCAGGAGGGTTACCTGGGACAAAAAAAAAAAACAACAACACGGATTATAAATCAAAAATTAGTTTTGGAGTAAAATGGCTGAGGATGACAAATACATTTTGTTATAAAGTTGACCTCGAGGAATTAAGATGACATTATTATTCATTCATATTCTGAACCGCGTAATCCTAATTAGGGTCGCGGGGAGGCTGGTTCCCATTTCAGCCGACTCTGGGTGAGGGCAGTGTACATCATGGACATCTCGCCAGGCCATCGCAGGGCAGAAACACACTGACGGCTATGCAGCTACTCCTGTCGAATATCAGCAATGGTTCTTTTACTGCCAGTTCTCCAACCATTAGACGATGGTGAACCACAACAAACAAACAAACAAACAAGCAAATAAACAAATAAAAAACAACTAAACCAATTTTTTTGCATTGCAGTGAAACTGCTGAAAGTGCCAAATGTCTCTTTTGTCATGAGCAATTCTGGAAAAAAAACAAAGCAAAATAATTTCATCACCTCTTCCATAACATTCGTCTTGATTGAGCTTAATAGAAACCAGCAGAAAACAAGCCATGTGTCATTTCAAGAGCAGAAAATCATGAATCATGTGGCTCATGGCTGAAAGTGGTTGTGTGTGCATGCGAGGTCCTGTCAGCATCTGAACATGCTTTTAAAAATACTATGAAAAGCACTTCTCCTGAACCCAGATTCATGCTCATTCTTGGCAAATTGAAGCTTCAGGTTCTAATCTGTGATGCTCCCGATCGGCTCTCCCTGTTTTAACCTGTTTCATTAATTCTTTATCCTGATTTCCGCCCCATGTGTCGGTTTACTCATCACTTTATCTTCTGTCTGTATAGCTTTACGATTCCCGCCTGAACCTTCTGCTTTGTCTGCTCTGATTACTTTAAAACCCAAACCTGCACCTGTGTTCTCCTGTCTGCACTTCCTGACATCTCTATTGAATCCTGCCAACAGTCAAAAGGAGAAACATCCACTTTAGCAAGATACGCTGTCTTTGAGATTAGTCGCTATTGAAAAGTCACTGCTGTTGAAAAGCCTCGCTTTGCCATGAGAGGGAGGACAGTTTGTCAAAATGCTCAAGTCCTAAATGTCACTTAAGAAACAGAAATCAGATTAATTTCAATAGCCATGTTGCAGCGTCACTACTAAATGGTCCAAGCAAATGTGACAGAGCTTTTGTTGCCATATTCCATACATTTCTGCTCACATGGGATTTTCAAGGCTGACAGGTTTTCATTAGAGCTTAGAGAAATTATAATACTAATATTCTTCTTATTTTAACTCCTCCTCCTCCTCCTCCTCCTCCTCCTAATAATACGTGTATCAGATGTGCTAGCAATTTCATACACAGCTGTCCAAAAGCACAAATCGAGTCTAAATATAGATTTCTGGTTTATATTATTTTTAATGAATACAGTTCTGAAAAGAGGTGTGAACCGTCTAATGTTTTTAAATTCCAGTCCCGCCCTCTCCAGAAGGAATTCCACCCAATCCCAAAGGTAATTTATCCCTTCCTACCTAATCTGGCTGCTAATTTTTAGTTGCGCCTGCCGGAAACATTTTTAATGGATTTGATTCTATACCCATCATCCAATGCAAACAAACTCCTTCACCTTCACACAATGGAAGAGATAAAGTATGTTTTTTTTTTTTTACTGTGTGAGGAAACTAGACCATCAGGATGGAGAGAAAATGCACACTGCACACAGAAGGACCCCAGTCAGGCTTGCAGTTCAAACCGAGAACTTTTTAACTGTGAAGTAACATTGCTAAGTACTTCACTGCTTTCCCAAATAGGTTGAATATAAAATTACTCTATCATTCATTTAACACGTTCACATACATATATATATATATATATATATATATATATATATATATATATATATATATATATATCAATATCAGTCTAGCACAATGGACTTAACTTTTTTGATCTCCAGTCCTGATACACACCTCTAGTTTTGAGTAGTGAGTAACACATAACATGTGACCCCAGGTTGCTATATTTTATTTTTATAAATAGCAGTGTCTATAATAATGGGGCAGGGTACAGTAGGTCCTTGACTATTCGCGGTTTTGAACTCGCAATTTGAGTATTCACGGACTGCCGAGCAGCGCGCACGTGATTCAAATTCAGCCATTGGCTGTCCTCTTTCCTGCTGATTGGTTGAGGTGATGTAACGCCCCTTTTTCCTCATTCGTGCACAAGTTGTCAATGAGCCTTTTTAGTGTGTTTTAATTACCAGTTAAGTTCTATGATGTCACTCAAACGCCTGCTTAAGCACCAGAAAAAGGTAATGAGGTTGGATGTCTCTTCTGAGCAAATAAGAATTTCTCTGGAAGAAACGACAGTTTCCTCTGAAGTCACGTCATTTCTTAAGAGGAATAATCCTCTGAACTGTTGTAAAACACTCCACTATTAAAGTCTTTTTTAATTATTATTCCAGTACATGACCTAAGGTAATGTTTAAAATGTTTGTGTGTTATATTTTATTTACTGTGGTGTAGCATGTTTCTCATTGTGTTTTGTTTATCCAATTTATTACATTTCTTGTTCTTTTATGTCCTTTTTGTTATGGTCTGTGCCTCTCACTAACTGTTTACTTCCTGAGGGGCGTGGCTGAGCTGCTCAGAGCACACACAACTGAATTCACTATTCTCATTTACTCCCAATAAACAAAAGCATGCTCACCTCTGCGGCAGAGAATTAACTCACATCAACATCATCTCTTCTTTGATTTGTAACGCCTCTTACTCGATCACTCTAAAACTCTGTTTTGTACGCCGGTTCCGGCCGGGGTGGGGACGTTGGCTGAGCTGCTCGGACTTAATGCAGTTAATACCTGAATTCAGTCGTGTCATGCCGAATGCAATACAGTACGTTCCTCAAGTGGGCATTTTTGAAAACTACAGCGCTATATGTTTATAAAGAGAATGCACTGAAAGGTGTTTTATGCGTATGCTGTATAATGTTTATATTTTAGCATCAATAAATATAACAGTAAAAATTGAAAAGTTTTTCTTAATCATTACTACATTTTACTACATTAATACTGTATTAATGAGTAAGACTATAGAATGTGTTTAAGAAGCATATTTTAGCGCATGTAATAGATACATAGTATTTTACTTACAGCTGCTCATTCGCGCATGTGACGTCATACATGGGGTTTTACTTCCGGGTACAGAACTAGCGGATTATCTTGTTTCGCAGGAGGCCCAGAACCGAACCCTCGCGAATGTCAAGGGCCTACTGTAAATGACCAAAAAAAAAAAACCCTTCTAAATGGTACTTTCTTAGACCTGTAGTATCAAAGGGCATTTATATGTTTTTGACAAAAGTGCATTTTTATGTTGGGTCCTAGCATTTTTTAAAATGGCACCTAAAAAGGACAAGAAAAGGGCCACTTGTAAATGATGACTTTTTTTTTTAATTATTGTTATACATATTCTCGGTGTATAGTGGTGGCTTGGTGGTAAAGGTACTGGATCACTGATCCTAAGGTTGGTTCAAGCCCCACTCTCAACGGGTTGGCACTGCCACCCCCCCAACAACCCCCCCCCATGTGCAGCTAACTGGGTTATCAAAGGCAAGCCATGTCTCTCACTGTCTATGGTGAAACGCATGTAAAAGAACAATTGCTGACTTTCGTCAAGAGTAGGCTGCATAGCTGTCAGAGTGTTTCTGTTCGGTGAGCTGTCCAGGGTGTACTCTGCCCTTGCCTGGAGTCAGCAGGGATGGGTGCCAGCCTCCCCCGACCCTAATTAGGATTAAGTGGTTACAGAGAATGAATAAATATCCTCAAAATATTTATTTTTCAGGTTTTAATGATCACGGAATAAACATTGCTCGGGATATAACTATTAAATTATGGAAGGGCCTAAAGTTTATACTTAGTATGGATATTTATATTCTCCGATTTTCACCTTTATATCAACTGTTACACAATCAAATAAGTTGATAACATGCGGAGATAACTGTGATGTTTACTTTTTCATTAGTTCTTCATTAGTTCATTCAAATGGAAAATAATTCTTGTGAACTCCCTGTTTGCTTTCAGTTCAGAATTATAATGCTGCTGTAACTGAACCATCTACTACATAACTTTCCTAAGGGAGCGAATGAATGCAGATGTGACCGAGACTTATAATACCCAGTGTGACATTATTCATAAAAACTTGTTTAATGAAGTTTACAAAATATATATATATATATATATTATTTCATGTTATTTCTGAATTTGAGAGCAAAATTTTGTACTTAAGTTGTTGTGGAAACATTGTGGTTGATATTTAGATATATGTGGCCCATCACAAATATTTTAAGTCAGAAATTCTAAAATACTTTGAATTTCAAACACAATTTTCTCCACAGTAACATGCTTAAAAAGGCTGACGATCCCTGGCAGGTTTTGAATAATTACTCCAAAAAGAGAAACACATGAAATCTGCTATTATTTTATCCCTTAAACAGGCAACATGCACCAGGAGAGTCTACTGATTTTTGCGGTGTTTATTACCATAATGAGGCAATGTATACTGGGAGATACTCATGAAATCCAAAACATACAAATCTGTCTTCCTTTCGGCTTTTTCCCTTTTACTCGGGAGTCGCTACAGCGAATCATCTGATTCGCACGTTTGATTTGGCAGAGGTTTTTACGTCGGATGCCCTTCCTGTCACAACCCTTTTTTTAGCAAGGGACAGAAACACGCTGACGTCTTTACAGCTACTCTTTACGAAAGTCAGCAATGGTTCTTTTGCATGCCTCTCACCATAGACAGTGAGAGACATGGCCCGCCTTTGATAGCCCAGTTAGCTGCACTGGGGGGCCAGTGACAACCTTGTGGAGAGTGGGACTCGAACCCCCAACCAAATCCAGTGCCCTATACCACTAGACCACCACTGCCCCACAATCCAAAACATACAAAGTATTTAAAAAATAATTAATGTTTTATTTGGATCATAAATAGAGGAACAACTATTACTTTTATAATAATTTTTTTTACAATGAATTTTTCATGTGTGCCTGTTTTTTGGTGCCCATATCTCAAAATTTATAATGTCCGACTTACTACCCACTTTGCAATAATCGGTCACACATTCCTTTTCTGAACTGCATAACCCTAATGAGGGTCACGGGGAGGCTGACGCCCAGCTCCGCCAACAACTTGCACTCTGGACAGCTCACCAGGCCATTGCAGTATCATCACATATATACATGTAAATTTTTAATATTTCTACCACTCATACTATCACAGAAAATATCAGAGAAAATTCAGTCTGAGGACTTTTTATCTGTTTCATAGCTGTGAAAAATGGATCGAATCTAGGCACGATGAAAATTATTAAAAACTTGCAGATACAATATAAAAATGAGTTGGATACACAAGACCACGTCAGATTTAAACTTAAAAGATACATGGCTGAAGAAAAAAAGTAGTTTCCAATGTATTCATCACGAAACCCTTTTCTAATAATAATGAAAAGAAGCTCATCCTTGTCTATAAGCAAACTGTTTCATAATCTCATTTAACAACGGATGATCCAATTATACATGAATCCATTACCATTGCTCATTGTATCATTCCATTAGTAGCAATTATAGATGCACTTCTATTTGCACATAATAACGTGAAAAGCAGTTCTGAGAGGAAAACATGGATTTTGGATGATGAATAATGGCATATATGGACCTTATTTTGATCTCATATTAATCCATTTATCTATTCATTTTCTGAATGGCTTAATTCTAATTAGGTCACGCGTTGTTGGCGGGGACTCATCTCAGCTGACTCTGGGCGAGGGCAGAGTGCACGCTGGACAGCTCGCCAGGCCATCGTAGGTCAGAAACATGCTAACGGCAATGCAGCTACTCTTGACGAAAGTCAGCAATGGTTCTTTACATTTCTCTCACCATAGACAGTAAGAGACATGGCCGGCCTTTCATAACCCAGTTAGCTGCACTGGAGGAATCATGTTAATAAATAAATAAATAAAAATAAAAAATAGCTTAATACTAGTCCAGGACATGATTGATCCTGAAATATCCTGATTAAACAAACAAACAAACAAACAAAAAAAAACTCTCTCTCTCTCTCACACACACACACACACACACACACACACACACACACACAGCAATTTAAAGCCAATCCACCTACAAACATGTTGTCTGAAGGTGGAAGGTAAACTCTTCACCCAAAGAACTCTCTTATGTATTAAAGAACATTTGAAATTTATCAACACCTGGAGCTCAGGAACACACGCTGAGGCAACAGCGTCACCTGCAACATCAAGTGTGCTGCTTGTAAGACCATTATTATCAGGAAAAGAGTCAGGACTGACTACATCGCTTAAAATACTGACATGTACGTAAGAATTCTTGGAAAGAGAGGGCTTGCTAAATATTGATTCTTTTATTTATTCACTCATAAACTTAAAACTTATTCACCTGCTTGATATAGCACCTTCCCCAACAGACATGACATTCATGTTTCATATTTTTAAGCAACATTACTTTATTTTTCTACACACAGCTAAGACTTTTTACTTGTGATTTTAGCTTTTCCAAACTTAACTACATTAAATTTAATACAAGCAGTCCCAAAACAGTGTGCTTCTTTCTTCTGCTTCACAACTTAATCAAATTTCGTGCACTAAAATAGGACTATGCTCTGATGTTCCTTTGCAACATTAGTTCATTAAAGGAGCAGCAGGATCAACAGCTGCTGATTGTGTCTTAACATAAACAAGCAGCAGATGGAGTAAGTAAAGATGAGGCTGAGATGCTAACACACATCCACATGCATGATCCATAGTCCTAAGATCACTCAGACACCCTCCTGGATGTGGATGTGCATGCATTGTGTCTGACCACCAAGACTTTTATAACAAATAAATATCAATTAAAAAAAAAGATTTATTCTCTGATTCACAGCAGGAACTGCGGTGCATATTAAATATGAACTCGATATATAACAAAGCCAAATGAAATTATTGTGGTAGTTATTATGTATATTAAAATAGCAGGCAGGGTGTGTGTGTGTGTGTGTGTATATATATATATATATATATATATATATATATATATATATATATATATATATATATATATATAAGTAAAAATAAAAGGACAGGACAAAGACTTTCTATTGAAACTTCATTTTTCACTCTACAAGACTTGTTGAGTACTCTACGATAATCCGTAATGGAAAAGTTCAACATTGACTACTCTACAAAGAATATTCCCCTGCCATCTAATAACAGATACCTACAACGCCTAATTGAAAAAAACGAACAGTTTTTACGGTGAAAAATGAAGTTTCAATAGAAAGTCTTTGTCCTGTTCTTTTATTTTTACTTATATTTGCTCTATGAAAAAGTATTGAGCACTCTCTTACGGAAGGATCTACTCAGAAAATTATATATATATATATATATGCATGTAATTTGGTTGATACTACAAAATGAATAACACAAATACCAGTAAAACTCTTTTATTGTTCTGTTATTATTCATGTTTTCCACATCTATGGTAATAAGCACTTACCGTTCCACTCTGCTGGTAACATTTTAATAAGCGCCCACCCACTCCAAATTTTTTAAGCACCCTGGGCGCTTATCACGTTGAATGTGGTGTGTGTATATATATATATATATATATATATATATATATATATATATATATATATATATATATATATATATATAATATGGAAAGAGAGCGAGAGACTCTTCTGACATGCATGAAGGTAAATGGCAAAAATCACAAATTGAAGCCTACTTGTTGAATATTACTTAACTATCCACAAACCCTCTATCCCAAGCACTGATTATATAACACTGCTTCTCCGGGTACTCTGTTTTTTTCCAACAACATGCACAATAGGTTTCTTGACTGCTCCAAATTGCCCTGAAGTGTGAATATGTGTTTGAATGGTTGAATGTGTTGCCTGATGAAGGCTGATGAGCTGTTCAAGGTGCACCATTCCTTTTCACAGAGTCGGTTGAGAAAGGTTCTCTAACCAGTGAGTTAACATAATGTACATATCTATAGACTGTGAGATAAAGCCAAATTGGTCTGGAGGAAACCCACACAAAAACAACAAGGATATACAAGACTCCACACAGAAAGGTTCTAGTTGCTCATGAGATTCAAACCTGTAACCTAACTCTACAACAATGTTAATCACTACACCACCATAAAAATAACAATTATTATTAATATTCTTCTTCTTCTTATTATTATTATTATCAATGTTATTAAAATATAGTATTATGTTAGTACTATTCAGTTCAGGTCATTTTCTGTAACCGCTTAATCCTAATTAGGGTCGCAGGAAGGCTGGCGCCGATCCCAGCCAACTCCGGGCGAGGGCAGAATACACCCTGGACAGCTCGCCAGGCCATCGCAGGGCCGAAACATGCTGACAGCTTTGCAGCTGCTCTTGTCGGAAGTCAGCAATGGTTCTTTTACATGAACCTCTCACCATAGACAGTGAGAGACTGGGCCGGTCTTTGATAACCCAGTTAGCTGCACTGGAGGGACAGTGACAACCTTGTGGAGAGTGGGGCTCGGACCCCCCAACCTTAGGATCAGCGATCCAGCACCCTATACCACTTAGCCACCACTGCCCTGTTAGTAATATTATGTAGTAAAATACCAATAGTATAATAATAATAACCCTAACCAGCTTAGAAAATTATTATATTATTATTATATTATTATTATTATTATTATTAATATATTACAACAATTATTATTATTATTATTATTATTATTATTATTATTATTATTGGATTACAACAATTGTTATTGTTGTTGTTGTTATTATTATTATTATTATTATTATTATTATTATTGTTATTAATTTATTCATTTTCTAAGCTGTTTATTCCTGGTAAGGGTGCAGAGAGGCTGGTGCTCATCTCAAAATCAAAAATTCTCTGATGGCACAACCATCATAGGTTTGATTGCGGATAATAACAAGTCAGACTACAGGAAGGAGAACCTGCATCTGCGACTATGGTGCGACAACAGCAATCTGGAATTAAACACATTCAAAACCAAGGAGATGATAATGAACTTTAGGAGATTTAAACAAGCTGAGCACTCTGCACTCTACATGGAGAGTAGGTAGAGAGGGTAGAGGACTTCAAGTTTCCTGGAGTCCACATCTCTGCTGACTTCACCTGGACCAGAAATATCTCCCACTAGGTGGAGAAAGCACATCAAAGGATGCACTTCCTCAGAAAGATCCGACAAGTCCATCTACCCCGACCGCTACTGACGAACTTTTACTGCTCTGCCATCAAAACCCTCCTGACCTACTGCTGTACAGTGTGGTTGCGTTGTACTGCATAGGATAGGAAAACCTTGCAGCGGGTGGTGAGGAAGGCAAAGCGGGTGATTGGAACTATACTACCCTCCTCAGTGACATTTACACTGACAGACTTCAGAGGCAAGCCAGTAGAATTATCAGGCACCTTACATACCCTAGTGTAAGGGTGGTGTAGTCGTTAGGGTGCTGGGCTCATAATCGGCAGGTTGCGTGTTCAAATTCCAGTTAGACCCCCACTGTGCCAAGACCCCTGGTACCTCTGTTCACCCAGCAGTATAAATGTGTACTGCACCAGTAAAAATATACTGGGAAGGTAACCTGCGATGGACTAGTGTCCCATCCACGGGGAGTTGTACTCCGAGTTGCTTGACGCTATGGAAACCGGGGATAAGCACCGGCCTGATGAGCCACTATGGCTCAGGTGTAAAAAGCCCAACCGACTTTAACTTACCTTACCTTCGATACCCTGGAACATCCCCTTTTTCTCCCCTCTCACCTCTTAAAATGGTACAGGATACAAAAACAAAAAGTAACAGACTCAAGAATAGCTTTAACCCACAAGTTATTCAACATATAACTCCACCACTATCACTACTACCACCATCACACACACTGTCTGTCTGTCTGTCTTCCTTTCGGCTTTTTCCCTTTTACTCGGGAGTCGCCACAGCGAATCATCTGATTCGCACGTTTGATTTGGCAGAGGTTTTTATGTCGTATGCCCTTCCTGTCACAACCCTTTTTAGCAAGGGACAGAAACACGCTGACGACTTTGCAGCTACTCTTTACGAAAGTCAGCAACGGTTCTTTTACATGCCTCTCACCATAGACAGTGAGAGACATGGCCCCGCCTTTGATAACCCAGTTAGCTGCACTGGGGGGGGCAGTGACAACCTTGTGGAGAGTGGGACTCGAACCCCCAACCTTTGGATCAGCGATCCAGCGCCCTATACCACTAGACCACCATCACACACACTAACTAAGTAAATAACATTCAGATCATCATCCTGGACAGTGCAATACTCATGTTTAGAGCAGCTCTCAAACATCCCAACATTTTAGCACCATGCTCCTTATAATTAAAAGTTCTACCTCTTAGCCGGTGTATATCATTCACCCTTCTTTATGTGTGTGTGTGTGTGTGTGTGTGTGTGTGTGTGTGTGTGTGTGTGAGAGAGAGAGAGAGAGAGAGAGAGACTATGTGAATATATGTATAGTCTTAAATGTGTGAATATGTGTATGTATGTATGTATGCGATATATGTATGTATGCGTCTATAAGTGTAAGTATATGTGTGTGCATATATATGTGTGTGTTTATATATATATATATATATATATATATATATATATATATATATATATATATATATATAAAAAGGACACGACAAAGACTTTCTATTGAAACTTCATTTATCACTATATATAGTGATATATATATATATATATATATATATATATATATATATATATATACACACACACACACACACACACACACACATATATGTATGTATATGTGTGTGTGTGTGTGATTGTTCGTTCAACAGTTGATAATACAAATCTCTTTGACTTTATCTTCATCTACATTGCTTTCTCCTTTGCGGTTCTGTTGTTTTAATTTTACGCTGGCACCAAGGTAGTGCAGTGTCATATCGCAACAAAAAGGTTCTGAGCTCCACCCTCACAGAAAACAGGAGCATTTCTGTGTCAAGTTTGCAGGTTCTATATGTTCTTGTGTAGGTTTCTTCCAGTTGCTCTAGATAATGAATGAAAGGATGGATGGTTCCAGCAGTAGCTATAATACCTCAAACCCCTCCATATACATAAGTACTGTAGAACTGAGACAAAATAAAGTTAGTTTTTCAAATGAAACCAAAACAGGACAGATAAGGACAGTGAAGAAAGAACAACTCAAAGTATAGAAAAAAAGACATTCAGATAGATGCAACTCAATGTTTTGCACTTTTAAATGACAAATATATTACAAACATTCTTTTTGTTTGTTTTTTTCCCCACTTCTGCATATTCAGCAACTTCTGAAGATAAATGTGCGAAAGACGATGGAAATCTCTTTTTTCACACACCAATAACCACTTTATTTTGTTTTTAGCTTGAGGGATTTTTTTTATTTAGCTTGAGGGAAATGGTGTTGTTCATTCTAGCATGGGCTTCATAAGGCACCGTTGCATCATGCATGTTCCATCAATACCTCTCTAACCCTCATTCCAGGTCTTGCACAAACTTTTAGATCGACATTTAGGATCTGCCCCCCACCTTTTTTTTTTTTTTGTCTTAGTAAGTATTAGACTTTGTAAGAAACAGCAGTAAACACAACAACAACAACAATAAAACACCCCACTCAGTTTATTGGGCACAGAGTGTCTTTTGGATGTCAACACACATTATTTACAGATCTAATTATATTATTCTAAAAGATAATTACATGAAGTCCCACCCATGAGATTGCTGACATATCTTTAGATTTATAGTTAATGCTAATAATATCTTACTGAGGCATTTATTCTCATACACATCAAGAAACACTGCATTATCGCCAATTGAACTAGAATGGAAGACGTTAGCAGAAAAAGAATGACAGCCACAGTGTGCGTGCATAGAACCACCACACAGAGATTAACCCAAGCTCAGGACTGAAACACGGAGCTACCTGCTGTGCTACTGTGCCTGCCACTAGCAATTACATTAACTTGAATTGATGAAAGGAAAGGGCGTAAAGAGATGTACCAATCCTGTATATCCCAGGGAGCCAATCTAAAGAAAAGCATATCTGTTCCAAATATGCACACATAGCAGTGTAAACCCCCCCATCCCAATAAACTCTACATGTCTACATGCTTAGATGTAAACAGAGAGCTCAAGTGTGATTCGGATTAAGTCCTATTTTAAATTTGCTCCATATTATAAAAGACTGACTACAATAAGAATAATAATGCTCGTGTCATTGCAAACAGAAAGCATATCAGCTCAGATATATATTATTGTTGATATTATGGTATAGAAGGTTGAATATATGCCTAAACTAAACAATTTCCACTATCAACTCAGACATTTATGCTAATATCACATTCTGAGAGAACTTTAATAAAAAGACATTAAAATGCAAGAAAGAGCCAACATATATACATACAGTGGTACCTTGTCTAACAAATTTAATCCGTTCCAAGGGCAAGGCAGGATAAACATGTAAAAACAATAAATATTTCATAATAATAATACATGTATATTAATGTTAATAGCAATTAATACTAAATAATAATAAAACAAGAATAAACAATAAGTCAACTAACCCTTCTGATCATCGACTGCGATGAAGATGTCACGTGGGCAGGCAGGAGATGGTGCGTAATAGAGGAGGAGGAGAATTTTGTGTATGTGCACGCTACGAATGCCAGTGAGGAAAAAATTGTGGTGAGCTCCCACAAGGCCAGCGCTTCTCAAATAGTGGGGGGTGTGATGCTAGGGAACGCGTATGGCCCTGGGGAACATGCTTTTTTGCCATAATGTATTAGATTTAAGTGTCATTGCGCATCCACTGCAGTAGTTGGCAGTGGCGCTCTCATTGTCATGCTATGACGTAGGGAAAAAGCACTAAGCAAATGATATGAAGTGCAGTAAACACTATTTATAGTTGCGCCCGGAGCGCTGGGGGGGGGGTCATTGTTGGGGGTCTTTTTCATTCCTGGAGAGGAGGGCATCACAGAAAATAATTGCGAAGCACTGCACAAGGCGTTCTCGGAGCACAGAGGAAAACATGCGGAAAGGAGCTCGTAAATTGGGTTCAAAGCTCGTATCATGGAAAAATTGTTAGTAGGGACACTCGTTAGATGATGTACCACTGCTTGTGTGTGTGTGCGTCTGTCTGTCTGTCTGTGTATACACAGTGGTACCTGACTTTACAAAATTAATCCGTTCCAGAGCCTTTTTTGTAACCTGCATTTTTCATAAATTGAACTACATTTTACATGTAAAACACGTGATTCGTTCCAAGGTTCCCAATACTACCCCCTAAACCCTTTAACAATTACAAAGGCATACCTTTTAAGACCTCCTTCTACTTCAATATCGTAACGATGGTAGACGGGTTTGGCCATATTCCTTTGTAGTATCACTCGAGCCCGTTTCTTCTTCTCAGTCGCACTGGAAATCACGCGCGCGCGCGCGTGTGTGTGTGTGTGTGTGTGTGTGTGTGTGTGTGTGTGTGTGTGTGTGTGTGTGTGTGTGTGTGTGTGTGTGTGTGCACGCACGCGTGTTGACCATGTCTTCTTAGCAGAGTTATAATCTTACAAATGTTTATGGAGGGTGAGTCAAGAAATAAAGCATGAAACAACAGTAACTTTGTCCTTTACACAAAAAGCATCATGGGAGATTCAGCTCCATAATAGGCAATGGGAGGTAGCGGCGTCATCCCTCCTAGACAATGGGATCCCTGTCCAAGATGGCGTCTGGTGGACCTCGAGTGAAGGCGACATGAACGACAGCTCACTTGTTAGCCAATGGGAGGCCAGCAGGACGGGATGTTTGAACCTCATTGACGGGAGAGCAGCTCGTGCATTGTTTGAATGGCGTGTTTGAATTTTTAAGATGGCACTTTCGTAACGTGAACTTGTTTCGTATACAGAGATAAAAATTTTAGGAAAATGCATTTTGTAAACTGCATTTTTCATTTGGTGAGACTTTCATAAAGTGAGGTACCACTGTATATTGTATTTTTCCCCTAGAGAATTTTTATCAAACAGACTGAGACTTTGACATGGCATACATATATGCACTGTATATCTTTGTATACAGTATGTGCATTATGAGAACTTTATTTCCCATGGTGCACATATATTTTATTTATATTTTAAGAGAGCAATGCACATTTTGCTGCTTGTAGTTTACATTTATTAATGCATTACTCATTATAACTCATAAGCACCTCAATATTTCACCAGTAAAGTGATTAATCTAGATTAGTCTGTGTCCACACTGAGACCCAATGCAGCGTTTTACTCAGGTCATTGATTTTTACAAAAAGGATCATAAAACTATAGAATAGCCTGTTGCATCATTAACACTCCTTCAAATGCCTTGTTGCCTTTTCAGTTATTTCTAGAGAACAAAGAAATAGCGTTTCCATATGTCTGCAGAAGAACAGTCGGTATAAAATGAGGCCGTATGATTTTATTGCATGGATCATTTTTGAGAACATAAACTGCTAGATATATACATAAATACCTGAAAGGTTCCATTGACAGCCCAGTAGTATTTGACCGCAGGGTAACCATTAAAATAATGAAAAATACGCCACACCTTCCCAATTTTGTAACCATGATGGCATTTACAGCCTAACTATTGCTTGACTGTAACAGTACATGGCCATATCTTTCAAACTGACCCCTTGGCAGCTCCCCCCCCCTGTTCTGGTTCTATGGCTCATAGTTTGGAAAACTGATGCCTTCAAATTAAAATTATCTTCAGAACATACTCACAGAAACTCAACCAGGGAGGTTTTTACTGTTATTTACTGTAGCTTATAGCACCTTGTTTGTTTTTCCATTCAGAGCTGTTTTGTGATGGCATGCTGTGAAATTATTCTAGTAAATGGTTTATGAAGTGAGAAACCTCCCTAAGAGTCATTTAAAAGTTTCATGGTGGGGAACTGTTCAAACTACTCTTTTTTAATTATTATTTGAACATTTGCATTATAAAGCTGTTAGTAATACTGCACATTTCATTGCACACTCTAGATTAAAAGTTCTAATTATGTTTAATCAAACTACACACCAGTCTTTCATACCGAGATACAGTAAATCTGATATTTATTAGGAACTAGAGAGAGAGAGAGAGAGAGAGAGAGAGAGAGAGAGAGAGAGAGAGAGAGATGACATAGCATGACAGAGTAAATAGAGGATAAAGTAAATACAGTAGGCCCTTGACTATTAACGGTTTTGCACTCGCGCCTGTGCAAATTCACGGATTGCCGAACAGCTGTCACATGATTCAAATGGCTGTCCTCCTTCCTGCTGATTGGTTGAAATGATGTACATGCCCCTTTTTCCTCATTCACACACAAGTTGTCAATGAGCCTTTTTTAGTGTGTTTTAATTACCAGTTAAGCTCTATGATGCCACTCAAACACCGGCTAAGAACCAGAAAAAGGTAATGACATTGGATGTCTCTTCTGAAGAAATAAGACTTTCTCCTGAAGAAATGACAGTTTCCTCTGAAGTGCCTAAAGAGGAATAATCATCTGAGCTGTTGGAAAACAATCCATTATTAAAGTCTTTTTCAATTATTATTCCAGTACAGTACCTAAGTTAATGTTTAGAATGTTTGTGTGCGTGATTTTATGTACTGTGCTGTAGCATGTTTATCCTTGTATTTTGTTTATCCAATTTTTTACACTTCATGTTCTTATATGGTCTTTTTGTTATGGTCTGTGTTTTTGGGGGACTTTGATTTTAGCAGCTGTGCCTGTGTTTTCTCTGAGGGGTGTGGCTGAGCTGCTCAGTGGCTCACACCTGAATTCACTCTTCTCATCTACTCCCAATAAACATGAGCAGGCTCACCTCTGCACCAGAGGATTAACTCACATCGCATCCCTGCTTCTTTGTACTGTATACTCTCACTCTGTTTCTTGCCTGCTCTGGCTGAGGGGCATGGCTGATCTGCTTGGTTTGAAAGCAGTTCACCTCAGTGAAAGCGTGCTGCTTAAGTGCTTCCCCTTTGAATAATAAATCCACTCTGCCATCTCATGCTGCCTCCTGCATTCTGCTACAATTTGCATTCAGCTCATTACGTCACACTTTTATGTACAGTAGGCCCTTGACATTCGTGCGGGTACGGTTCCGGGCCTTCCCGCGAATCGAGATAATCCGCGAGTTCTGTACGCGGAAGTAAAACCCCATGTATGACGTCACATGCGTAAATGAGCAGCCGGCAGTAAAATACTATGTATCTATTACATGTGCTAAAATATGCTTCTTAAACATATTCTACAGACAGTCTTACTCATTAATACAGTATTAATGTAGTAAAATGTAGTCATGATTAAGAAAAACTTTTTAATTTTGTACTGTGATATTTAGTAATAAAATATATAAATATTATACAGCATATACTGTTGTAAAGCACTCGTTTTAAAGTCTTTTTCAATTATTATTCCAGTACAGTACCTAAATTAATTCTGAGAATGTTTGTGCATGAGATTTTATGTTCTGTAGCATGTTTAACAAAGGATACCAAAAGGATCAACTTTATTACGCTTCATGTCCTTTTACATTGAACTTGGAGTGACGTGTCCAAGATGGCGCTATCTAGAGGGCAACGTCGTGGAGTTCTCAGAGTCAAAATGTTTCTTTGTTCGTTTTAATTTGTTTTATTTGTTTGTTCATGTTTTGCACTATGCTCGTCTATGATTGGTCGACCCTACTACAGCTATGAGCAATTTCAGCTTCGGGCAACTAAGCACGCAACAACTTATATCTTGAGCTGCTATGCTATGCTATGCTATGCTATACTATGCTAAAGCTCAGGCGGAATTTTCAGATTCTCCGGCGCTTGGTTAGCATTTCCGGCCATACTGCTTTAAAATGTCCAGTCCCTGTGAAACAAGATGGCTGAGCTTCATTCTCAGATTGCAGCGTAGAGGGAACTACAGGACTGTGTTTCTGTGAAACATGGCTCGAGTAGAGTACACCTGATAAGGCGATTATACCAGCCGGCTACACGGCCTTCATCCCCTGCAATTCCAAGTGCCGGAGTCGTCGTTTGGCACCTTCCTGCCTCGGCTTCTTTGTTAGCTGGGATGCGGCTCGCGGGCCTACCATAGCATGTTAGCTCTTCTAAGTTATACACGCCCGAAGATACTCCAATCTTACACAGTAGCTGTAGTAGAGTCGACCAGTCGTAGAAGAGCATAGTGCAAAACATGAACAAACAAAACAACAAATAAAATAAGTTAACCATAGCATGCTATGTCTGCTAATAGCATGCTAGGCCCGCTAATAGCATGCTAGCTCTATTTAGTTATACACGCCTGAAGATACTACAATGTTATAGCTGTAGTACAGTCGACTGGTCGTAGACGAGCATAGTGCAAAACATGAACAAACAAAACAACAAATAAAACTAATTGAAACGAACCATAGCATGCTAGGTCTGCTAATAGCATGCTAGGTCCGCTAATAGTATGCTAGCTTTGCTTAGTTATACACGCCCGAAGATACTCTGATGTTATAGCTGTAGTACAGTCGACCGGTCATAGACGAGCATAGTGCAAAACATGAACAAACAAAACAACAAATAAAACATTTAAAATGAACAAAGAAACAATTTGACTCTGAGAACTAAGCGACGTCGCCCTACCTTGGTGACGTCACTCCAACTTCAACGTAAAAGGACATGAAGAGTACTGCAATAAGGTTTATCCTTTTGGTATCAATTGTTAAACATGCTACAGAACATAAAATCTCACGCATAAACATGAACTTAGGTACTGCACTGGAATAATAATTGAAAAAGATTTTAATACAACAGTTCAGAGAAAACCGTCATTTCTCAAGCGAAAGTCTTATTTCTTCAGAAGAGACATCCAGCGTTTTATATCGCTTAGCGAGAGAAGACGCATAGCATTTGAGTGGTATCATAGAGCTTAACTGGTAATTAAAACACACAAAAAAGAGGCTAATTGACAACTTTTGCGTGAATGAGGAGGGCGGGACATCAGCTCAACCTATCAGCAGAAAGGAGGACAGCCATTGGCTGAATTTGAATCACGTGCCGGTTGATGGGCAGACAGCGTGTACTCAAACCGCGAGTGCAAAACCACGAATCGTCAAGGGCCTACTGTACTTTATGTACAGTACAATGCAATTCCTCCCTCTAGTGGCTGTCTGATAAGCATTTTTAACCATTAATATGTTGTACAAGATATATATATATATATATATATATATATATATATATATATATATATATATATATATATATGTGTGCTGTATGATGTTTATATATTTTACGAATAAATATCACAGTACATAATTTACAAAGTTTTTCTTAATCATACTCCATTTTATTACATTAATATTGTATTAATGAGTAAGACTGTCTATAGAATGTGTTTAAGAAGCATATTTTAGTGCATGTAATAGATACATAGTATTTTACTTCCGGGTACAGAACTCGTGGATTATCTTGATTCGCGGGAGGGGCCGGAACCGAGCCCCTGCGAATAACAGGGGCCTACTGTATACCCATTTTTGCTTAAACATTATAGATTCATTCTAAAAATATTGTGTGGCTGGAGGATTAAAACCCCTTTTGATCAAGTTTGTAACTTTGAACATACTGTACACTACAAGCATAAAAACAACAACAACAAAAAAGAAAACAAACAAAAAAAAAGTGCAGTTGAGCTTAATCGTCCCATCAAACCCCGTCAAAAAGTGTACCATGTTCTGAAAATTTCAATGGGAAGGTCTCAAAATATAAAAATGTCCAGTTTTTAAGGTTGTATTATATCCTTACTAACATGCTCCTAGTAATTCCTTCCCAATGCACATCGTCAAGCTGCGTCATACCCAGTGTGTCCTTACTATGTTCTTACTACATTCCTACTATGACCAATTAAAGTTACCACAGGCTTACCACATTCTCATCGCATACATCCGGCCCTTAAAACTACTGCACCACACGCTACGATATTCTCCTTGTTCTGCAAGTTTTCTTCAGTCTACATCTATGTTCAACATTCTTGTCAGTTCCTCCAAATAAACCACTTCCATGCTACATTCATTCATTTTCTGTAACCACTTAATCCCAATTAGGGTTGTGAGGAGGCTGGCGCCCATCCCAGTGGACCCTGGGCGAGGGCAGAGTACACCCTAGACGACTCACCAGGCCAGAAACACGCTGACTGCTATGTAGCTACTCTTGTTCAAAGTCAGCAATGTTTTTTTTTTTTACATGAACCTCTCACCATAGACAGTGAGAGACATGGCCGGCCTTGAGTTAGCTGCACTGGGGGGTACAGTGACAACCCGCTGAGAATGGGGCTTGAACACCCAATCTTAGGAACAGTGATCCAGCACCTTTACACAAGACCACCACTGCCCATGTTACATTTCGTAACATTTCGAGTCCGACCTCATCTTTCATGTCCATCGACCCCACCACCTCTGAGTACCTACTCAATTTGTTTGTGTATGAGGAACGTGGCTGCGGGTGAGGTGAGATTTTAAGATAACAGTGTGAGGAAATTCCCCGCCTCCTTTTCATCCATAAATCAACGGACAAATTTAAACACCAAGTTGACTTTCGTTTTATGCATTTTATATGCCTATTTATTTTACGATGGCCAAACCAAGGCTAAAACTTGTACTGCCACTGTTGTTAATTCACTGCAAATTGCTAGAGCCTGGACATTACGATAGGATGTACTGAGAAAATTGAGCCTAAATAGTTACACCCAGCTATGGAGCAAAGTGCCCGGTCTAACATGCTGATCAAAATAAATGAATAAATAAATAACTAAAACTATTCACATGGTCCTCAATCAGGTTGTACTGTCGGGCTTCATGCGTATCTCAGATAAGCACAACTCCACCGCACAGTGACCATTAACTTCAAAGCAAAGAACAAAGTAGAAGAAAACTGATCTTCAATTAAACTCAGGTCCTGTTTTCTCTCGAGAATTGGTCAGAACTGGTACCCAATTAAACCTGCAATTCCCTGCAGAACAAAACTGACTGATTAGCCTCCTGTGCCTGTTTAATGAAAGACTAGCATGGCTGAAAAGCATCTCTCTCTCTCTCTCTCTCTCTCTGTCTCTCTCTCTCTCTCTCTCTCTCTCTCTCTCTCGCTGTCTCTCCCCCCCCCCCCCCACCTCTCCCTCTCCATTAACACCGAGCTGAGCCTTTCATCAGCCTGTCCCCTAGATCTGACGTTGCACTGCTGGTAATAGTCTTCTTAAATGCATAGAGAGAAACCATGATTAAACTCCATTTCTTCCTGAAAGCTTCGAACAGGAAAGTGACGGGCTGTATGTTATTAAGGACAGTGAAGCTTTATGACAGCACTCCTAACATCAAGGTGCAGAGTCAAATAAATAAATAATGGATTTCAGAAAGCAACTCAGAGTTAATTTATCCAATGAATGCTGATTGACATTTCAAATGCTCGCTGTGGTTTCGATTGGATTTCTGTTGTCGTTTTCGTCTTTCGTTAGCTCCGGTGAATTAAGCATCACATTTTCCACGAGGGTAAACAAAACGCAGTATTTCTCTTGACATTCCTGGCAGAATACCTATCAGATAACACCATTTCAAATCTTCATTGATGCTAAAAGCAAACTACCTTTATGAATATACCCTTTAGTATTGTGGCTTTGAACTTCCAAGTACTGAGGCATATGTTTTGTCGGGGCTGGAGCCGCAGTAAGTAAACACAAACCCGGAAATGGGGATTACAGATCGAGCAAAACTACTGTAACCACTTAATCCTAATTAGGATCCTACGGAGGCTGATGCCCATCCCAGGCGACTCCGGGCGAGGGCAGCAGAGTACACTCTGGACAATTCACCAGGCCATCGCAGGGTGGAAACACACTCATGGCTATGCAGCCCTCGTTTGTTGACGGTCAGCAATGGTTCTTTTACACCTCACATCATAGACAGTGAGAGACACGGCCGGTCTTTGATAACCCAGTTAGCTGCACTTGGTTGGGGGGGGGGGGGGGGGGGCAGTGACAACCCGTTGAGAGTGGGGCTTGAACCCCCCAACTTTAGGATCAGTGATCCAGCACCTTTACCACCAGGCCACCACTGCACTGTGGCTTACATACTTATCTTTTTTATGGTCACCTCTATCCCAAAAACCATGGATTCATCAAGCCAGTCGAGAAAACTAACATGGCGAATCCAGTTACTTGTGGCTCTACTAAAGAGAGAAAGTAATTATGAGCCCAGCTCAACAGTAGTGCCGACACATTCCAGCATGTGGGCTCTAATCAACACGGGTGGTAATAAAGTACTATTGATGAAAACCTTGGAAAAGGAACTGCATGTGAACATAAGGTGTCTCCACCAGATAGATAGTTACTGATACCCCTCAGAGCATTCGCTTATTTTTTATTTCTAATACTTCCTCTCTTGAACCGTTTGTGTTCTCATTCCAACTGTTTTCCACCTGTTTGCTGTTTAGTTGCCTGAATATTCTATTTATATCCTCTTGTTTTTGAGTCTCTTCACAAAGTTGTGTTTGTCACTGTTTGTTAATGAACATGGATTTCCCATGCTTCATTTTCCATTTCCAGATCCCAAGCTTTTCTCACTTCCTGTTTTCACATGACCTCTTACCTCCTTCTCTGGATTTTGATTGGATTATCTTTTTGCGACACTACACCACATGTTTCTCATCAATATATTTCCCTCGCGCTTAATACAACCTACGTTGACTGACTCACTTGAATAATTCCCACTTAACATTCTGTTTCCCATAAAAACTCGGCAACATACCAAATGTATTTCAGAAACTAAGACCACATGTGGGTTTTTTTTTTTTTTTTTTTTTTTTTTTGTTTTACTTATGCTTTTTTTTAGATGTTATTTTGGGGATATGAGAATGGCTATGAAATGGGATTACACTATTAATAAAAAAAAAAAAAACAAAGATCAAATTCAAAATCAAATGAACTGACACAAAAACTGGCATTTCTTGCCCAGAGAAAGTGAAAAACCAACAACACCACAGAAAACTATCCTCATAATCTTCAGCATACTCCAACGAATCCATTCCCTGGATATAAGTGTCAATGTCTTGTGTATCATTTGTTTGATTAATTTTTTAAGATGGTGCTGTTTGAGCTTGTATAGCTTGCTTTATATGAATGCAAGGCATTTCAATGCGATACGAAATAATTTGAGATGATGGGATTGACATTCTGAGAGAGTTTCAGTGTAGAACACTGTTCCTCTAAAGTGCTTCCTCCACTGAATTCAGAGAGATTATGTGGGGAATTTTTTTTTGTTTGTTCTATATCCATATTGGTTTTCAAGGGGCAGTGGTGGTCTAGTGGTATAGGGCGCAGGATCACTGATCCAAAGGTTGGGGGTTCGAGTCCCCACAAGGTTGTCACTGTCCCCCCAGTGCAGCTAACTGGGCCATATCTCTCACTGTCTATGGTGAGAGGCGTGTAAAAGAACCATTGATGACTTTCGTAAAGAGTAGCTGCAAAGCCGTTGGTGTGTTTCTGTCCCTTGCTAAAGGGTTGTGACAGGAAGGGCATCCCACGTAAAACCTATGCCAAATCAAATGTGCGAATCAGACGATTCGCTGCGGCGACTCCCGAGAAAGGGAAAAAACCGAAAGAGAAGAAGAAGATTGGTTTTCATGATTTTTCATAGCTCCTCATGATCACCCAGGGGTTTCTCTTTTTTCCATCAACAATCTCTCTCTCTCTCTCTCTCTCTCTCTCTCACACACACACACACACACACACACACACACACACACATGATGTTCAGACTGTGTCATTTGTTTCTTGTGTACTATTATGCTATTGTTCTGGTTTAACGCAGGCAACTGTCATTTAAAGGGTGTAGCTTCCCTGGCTTTATCTTGAGCTCATTTACCCATGCCTGATTGGGTTCCCCACATATTCTCCTATTTCATCCAACCTTTACCTTTCAAAACCATACCTTGAGTCAGACTGTCTAAGCTACATTAGCCTTAAATATAAAACTAGGGTGTGCATGGCAATGACGTGATGAACTGATGTCCATTCAGCATGTGTTCCTTGCTCACTCCCAATGTTCTCAGGATAAACCATTTACTAAAAATAACTGACTGAAGGCAAAGTGACCCAATATCTTCAAAACCTGTAAGCTAGGTCAGCTCTTCCTGCAGCTTCTTTAATGTTGCTGAAGGTCTCATAGCACTGTCCTTGTTAAATTCTTCTTCTTTTTATTTTATCAGTTTTTAAGGAGAGGTCGGCAATGGTGGCCCAGTGGAAGGGTGCTGTAATACTGATTGCAAGCTCAGTGGTTCAAGTCCCACTGTTACCGGGTTGTCACTGTTGTCCCTCAGTGCAGCTGACTGGGTTATCAAAGGCTGGTCCTGTCTCTCACTGCCTGTGGTGAGAGGGATGTAAAAGAACCATTGCTGACTTTCATAAAGAGTAGCTGCATAGCCGTCAGTGTGTTCCAGCCCTGTGATGGTCTGATGATCTGTCCAGGGTGAGCTCTGCCCTCGACAGAGTTGGCTGAGATGAGTGCCAGCCTCCCTACAACCCTAATTAGGATTAATCGGTTCAGAAAATGAGAGAATTTTGAAGGGACATCATGTTCTTTGTAATCTCACTCTTCTTCTTATTCTTTTCCTTTCGGCTGTTCCCTTCAGGGGTCGCCACAGCAAATGATCTGCCTCCATCTCAACCTATCCTCTGCATCTTCTACTCTTACTCCAACGACCTTCATGTCCGCCTTCACCACATCCGTAAATCTTCTCTTTGGTCTTCCTCTAGGCCTTCTGCCTGGTAGTTCCAACCTCAGCATCCTACTACCAATATACTCACTATCCCTCCTCCGTACATGTCCAAACCATCTCAATCTAGCCTCTCTGACTTTGTCTCCAAAACATCTAACATCTGCTGTCCCTCTGATGTACTCATTCCTGATCCTATCCATCCTCGTTACTCCCAAAGAGAACCTCAACATTTTCATCTCTGCTACCTCCAACTCTGATTCCTGTCTTTTCCCCAGGGTCACTGTTCTTTGTTCTTTGTAATCTCACTGTGGTAGTCTATTTTCTCCACTCACTCATGATGATGGTCTTCATGCTGTACCATAATCCATGTAAAGTTTTTGAAATTTATTTCTGCCCTTCCCCTGCTCACTGTTTTTTTTTTATTTTTTATTTTATATTGTATCCCAAACATAAAGTACATTGTAAGCATTTGCAGACATATGTTTATTTGTCAGATGAGCTGAGAAGACAAAAAAAAAGAAATTATTTTTCAGAAATCAATGATTTCAGAGACAACAGATCCATTGTCGTCTACTTACCTCTAAACCTGAATTTTCCTCTGATTAGTTAGTGCTGATTTCATCCTCGTTCTCTAAAATAATGTGTAATTTAAAACAGACAATTATCCTAACATGTTTGGACTGTGGGAAGAAGCCAGAGTACCCAGGAGAACCCCATGCAAACATACTGAGCACATGCAATGTACACAAAGAAACACCCTCACTGAGTCCAGGACTTAAACCCAAGACCTTGCTGTGAGGTATGCGTGCTAACTGTTTCAACATCATTTATGCTTTGAGTGTAATTTTTGCTAAATCACATTAAATGTGCAAAAAAAAAAAAAAAAAAAAAAAAAAAAAGATCCTGAAATAATAAAATCTTTAGAATAACAAAAATCCGCTATTTTAATGAGTTGTTGACTTTGTATGTCTACTGTATAACAAATGCCTTACAAACAGATGTTTATTGTATACTGCTCATATTTAAAAGTTAATCATAATTAACACTCATTATACTCATACAGCTTTAAACACAGTGCTTGTAGAATATTATTTGGGTATTATGGCCGAGACTTGTTAAATCTGGTCTGTTATAAAGTGAATTGAAGACATCCACTGTCATGCCAAAAAAAAAAAACATACTAACATTCAGGTGAACTGCCTTTAACTTTTCCTTCAGCTGTGATTTACCATGACATGATTTCCATGAGAAATCAGAGAATTTGTGTCCATCCAGAGATCTTGTATTGATATGGGTCAGTCAAACCATGTCGGAAAATCTTCTTCAGCAAAGGACAGTCACCAGGGTTAAGCTCAGGAGTCTGTGCTGGTCAATTTATGTGTGGATATAATTCCTTGTTTTTGCTGAACTACTTTTTCACAGTTTGAGCCTGTATTCTATGGCTATACTCTCAACCAGACACCATGGATAACCCATTCCTTCAGTAAATTCACATAGTAACCTCGCTTCATTTTATTGACACATGACATTGCAGAGACCAGAACTGATGGATTAAATAACACTAGATCATAAAACTGCCTCCAGACACTTTACAGGAGCCAATGAGGATATATTATATATATATATATATATATATATATATATATATATATATATATATATATAGACGTCGTGAAGAACTGCTTCCCCATCCTGAGGCGTCGGATGGTGGCCCAGAACCTTTTTGAGGCCAACCGATAATCACTCTCCAGGCCCTCACCGAACTCCTCCCACGCCCGAGATTTTGCATCTGCGACAGCCTCGGCTGCAGCACGTTTGGCCTGCCGGTACCTGTTTGTTGCCTTGGGAGTCCCACAGGCTAATAAAACCTGATCAACCTCCTTCAGTTGGACGGCCCCTTTCACCGCAGGTGTCCACCACCGGGTTCGGGGGTTACCGCCATGACAAGCACCGATGACCTTACGACAATGGAGGCACGGAACATGGCCCATTCGTATTCCATGACCCTCGCCCCCTCCGGGAGTGGTTGTAGCTCTGCCAGAGGCGGGATTTAAAGGTTTCTCGGACAGGGGACTCCGCCAAACTTTCCCAGTAGACCCTGATTACATGCCTGGGCCTGCCAGGTCTGGAAGGCAGCCTCCCCACCACCGAAGCCAACTCACCACCAGGTGGTGATCTGTAGACAGCTCAGCTCTTCTCTTCACCCAAGTGTCCAGATCATATGGCCGCAAGTCCGATGACACGACTACAAAGTCAATCATCGAACTGCGACCTAGGGTGTCCTGGTGCCAAGTGCACTTATGGACACCCTTATGTTCGAACATGGTGTTCGTGATAGACAAACTATGATGAGCACAGAAGTCCAACAACGACACACCATTCGGATTCAGACTGGAGAGGCCGTACCTACCGATCACACCCTTCCAGGTCACACTATCGTTGCCCACATGGGCGTTGAAGTCTCCCAAGACAACGAGCGAGTCTCCCGAGGGAGCGTTCTCCAACACCCCCCCCAAAGACTCCAAAAAGGGTGGGTACTCTGAACTGTCATTTGGTGCATAAGCACAAATAACAGTCAGGACCCGCCCCCCCACCCGAAGACGGAGGGAAGCTACCCTTTCGTCAACCGGGGAGAACCCCAACATTTGGGCACCGAGACGGGGGGCAACAAGAATACCCACACCGGCTTCTTCACAAACACTGTTTACGGTGGAGGTGGGGAGCTGCTTACCTTGACTGAGGATGTTGTTGAGAGGTGGAGGGAATACTTTGAGGACCTTCTCAATCCCACCAACACGCCCTCCGTGGAAGAGGAAGACCCTGGGGGTTCGGGTGAGGGTCCGCCCATCACTGGAGTGGAGGTCACTGAGGTTGTCAAAAAGCTCCTTGGTGGTCGAGCTCCGGGGTTGGACGAGATCCGCCCGGAATATCTCAGGGCTCTGGATGTTGTAGGACTGTCTTGGTTGACACGTCTCTGCAACATCGCGTGGTCATCGGGGCTGTACCTCTGGATTGGCAAACTGGGGTGGTGGTCCCAATTTTTAAGAAGGGGACCGGAGGGTGTGTTCCAATTATCGCGGAATTAGACTCCTCAGCCTACCTGGGAAAGTCTATGCAGGGGTACTGGAGAGGAGGATCCGACTGATAGTCGAACCTCGGATTCAGGAGGAACAATGTGGTTTTCGTCCTGGCCGCAGCACTCTTGACCAACTCTATACGCTCCACAGGAGTCTGGAGGGGCATGGGAGTTTGCCCAATCTGTCCACATGTGCTTTGTGGATTTGGAGAAGGCTTTCGACCGTGTCCCTCGAAAGATCTTGTGGGGCGTGCTCCGAGAATACGGCGTTCCGGATCCGTTGCTACGAGCGATTCGGTCGCTGTATCACCGGAGCCAGAGTTTGGTCCGTATTGGTAACAGCAGGTCGGATTCATTTCCAGTGGGAGTGGGAGTCCGCCAAGGCTGTCCTTTGTCACCGATTCTGTTCATAATTTTTATGGACAGAATTTCTAGGCGCAGTCGAGGCGATGAGGGGTTCTGGTTTGGTGGCCATCGGATATCGTCTCTGCTTTTTGCGGATGATGTTGTCCTTTTGGCTTCATCAAGTCGGGCCCTCCAGCTCTCATTGGAGCGATTCGCAGCTGAGTGCGAAGCAGCCGGGATGAAGATCAGTACCTCCAAGTCCGAGGCCATGGTTCTCAGTCGGACAATGGTGGAATGCACCCTCCGGGTCGGGAATGAGGTCCTGCCCCAAGTGGAGGAGTTTAAGTATCTTGGGGTCTTGTTTACGAGTGAGGGAAGGATGGAGCGAGAGATCGACAGACGGATCGCTGCAGCCTCTGCTGTTAAGCGGTGCCTGTACCGGTCCGTTGTAGTGAAAAAGGAGCTGAGCCGCAAGGCGAAGCTCTCAATTTACCAGTCGATCTACGTTCCAACCCTCACCTATGGTCCACGAGCTTTGGGTAATGACCGAAAGAACAAGATCACGGATACAAGCGGCTGAAATGAGCTTTCTTCGCCGGGTGGCGGGTTCTCCCTTAGAGATAGGGTGAGAAGCTCCGCCATCCGGGAGAGCTCGAGTAGATCCGCTGCTCCTCCGCATTGAGAGGGGCCAGTTGAGGTGGCTCGGGCATCTGGTCAGAATGCCCCCCGGACGCCTCCCTGGTGTGGTGTTTCGGGCATGTCCAACCGGGAAGAGACCCCGGGGTCGACCTAGAACACGCTGGAGGGACTATGTCTCTCGGCTTGTCTGGGACCGCCTCGGTGTCCCCCCGGGAGAGTTGGAGGAAGTAGCTCGGGAGAGGGATGTCTGGACCTTTTTGCTAAGGTTGCTGCCCCCGCGACCCGACCCTGGACTAAGCGGAAGAAGATGATGATGATGATGATGATGATGATATAGACGTCGTCTCTGTGATCTTTGTGTTTATACTGTTATGTGGACTTTTGTAACCCTAAGCAAATATGGTTGGTCAGAAGCAACTACGCGCGATCTACCATGCATACTCAGTTAAGCAAAGAGAGTTGTAAAATGAATGAAAACCTGAATCCAGGAAAGAGAACTCTCCGTTACGTGATTCGCATCAGTGCAGGCTGTGTTGTAAACGAGTTCAATGGCACCCTTGTGCACTTGAAAGACCGGAAGTCTGTATAACCCACAGCAAGTACACTACTTTTTCAAGTACACTGCTTTCGGTATTGAGTGCCTCACATATTGTAAGTGACTCGGTATAAATAAGTGACTTATTTGAAATTAATGTTGATTATTATTTGATATATTTGATATTATTTTACAATGTTATGTTTATAATAATTGATTTAGAGGTGTTTTATGAGATACGGTAATGGTACTTATGGATGTATAGTACAGTATGAGCATCACACATCACACGTCATAAGTCACTGTACCAACTTACGTTCACTTTCAACTTATGTTCGGCCGTCCGGAATCAATTAAAAACGTAAGTCGGGGAGGTTGACAGGAACTCGAGTCCCAGGGGCTATGGGTCTAAGCCTTAAAGGGGAAATGAAACGCAGACTAAATAAGTTGGCGGTAGCTTAAGTATAGTTTATTGAAGCGATTGTGGCTTACATTTTATATAATAAATAAAACATTGCACACACACACAACGGTTTTGTGTTATGGGCTTGTCGTATAAGTTATCGACCGAAAGCCGCCCAGTTTTTCAGCAGAAGATGATTCATTTATTACTCTCAGAAGATGAATCAAATATTATAGTTCAACCAAAAACATTGTCAAATATATTTCAAACAACATCGGCAAGTACATGTGCTAAATACAGTTACAAATTGAGCTAAAGTTATTTATCTATTCCAAGGCACAAACAAATATTAATACATATTTACAGCACAAAAACATACTATTAATTTTATAAAAGTACTGAGCATTAGGCTGCAGATCCAGGCTGGATGGCTTATGATTATTTTAGCCATTCATTCTCTGTGCGTCAATGTTTGTGTTCTAACACATGTGCAGGAACCGGAGGCGGGACTAACAAACTGTGCTTTATTCTCACACTCACACTTTGTTTGATTGACAGTGTTCAGCTATTATTGCTTATTGATATTATGTTTGTTGATTGGTCAGTTCGGGCGTGCACATGCGCAGTGCTCGTTATACATTAACTTCCGGTTTACTTCCTGACTCCAGTCATGCGGAACTTATCTCCGACTTTCTCTTCAATAACAATCATTAAGTTTATTTATAAGATTATGAATACACATCATTTCTTGTCCAGCGGAACTCAACTCCTGCTGTGGGAGGGTTGGGGGGGGTGTGTGTGTGTGTGCACGTGCACCCTGTGCACCCCCCCAGCCTACACCCTTGTTTTCCCCCTATTCTTCTTTAATTGCCTTATTTTTTAATTCAAGGAATATTTAAAAAAAAATAAAAAAACAAAACAAAAAAACAACAACTAAAAAAAAAAAAACGACATGCACTGAAGCCGCATGAATTGAAGTGCAAAGTAGCGAGGGATCCCTGTCCATGCTTTTTACAAATTTGACAATTCACTACATTTTTCCACAGTTTAATAATGCATTGAATAGTTTCTGACTCAACTGTAGTAATTTCAGCAACCAATAAATTGACACTTCGATAACATTATGGTATCTTTGCGTGACTAGAAGTTACGGTTTCCCACGGGATTGTTTAAGAATTGAAAGTAAGTTAATATTTCATTAATGTAAATCAATGAAGTGATTATACAATAACATGCCAGAAGTTTTTCACTTATAAAGTGTATGTGTGTACAGTATCTGGCCTTCGCAGTGACTGATAGAACCATATGCCAGTGCTGCGGATAAAACTTTTTTACCCAGACATAAACCTAAAGCTCCTGCTTCTGTAAACCCTGCTTTGATTAATGTAACATCATTGTTCACATGACAAGCCCAGTCTACTGGGAATTCATTAATTAAGAAACCACTGACTTGCCAGGCTGCCTCCAGTGTGGCATTAGACAGCACAAGACATGTGAAGCAAAGGAGAGTCCACTGTCATGCATGTGTCCGAGTACTTTTAGTTACAGTCTAGCACATCTAATAATGTGTAAATGTGAAATAGATTTGATACAACACGTCACCAGTGCCGATCTACAATGAAGACATCTCAAAAATAGGACACCAAGTCCTGAAAGACCAAGTGAAAAAGCAAATGAATCGTTTCTGAGTACATAATTGCACAAGATGAATATGACTGCATGAGCATATGTATACAAACTCATGTAGTCATTGACGCTCAAAGAACTGCGGACTGAACGAACATCTGCTAACTCGGTGGGGAATAAAGGAGCACAAGAAAAATGCATCTGAGCTTCAGACCAGAATTACACACTCACGCGCTGAAGCCAGTGTTGAGACACTGAGATGAGCAAGTTGGTGAAGCTAAAGAAGTCGGCTCACGAACTCTGGCTTTTTGACACAAAACTGCAGCTTCATACACAATATCTCTGAAATAGAGCAATTTGTTTCTGTGCTTGGAAAAAGGGCATGTACGGGTCAGGCAGACCATTGGGAACCAAAGGGATATACACACACACACACACACACACACACACACACACACACACACTTTTTTTTACCCTATTTATTCTCCATATTTCCTTTTTCTATCCTTTTATTTTTCTTTCATCAATGTTGTCTTGCTTTGTTCTGTCCTGTCTTTACCCAGCTTCTGTCAGCTGTCAACACTCTTTGGTCACCAGGGGAGCAGCAGTATTCATCATCTGAGCTCTCCAAATAAAGACATGGCAGACTGGACTGGATCGATAACCTGTTAGTGACCAGCAGGACTCTTGTGTCATGCAATCATCTGGACAGTTCATAGCAGACCAGGGTGCCTGTTATAAACTATGTGTTAGAAGGAATAATACTAAAAAAAAAAAAGATCAGTCAGTACAAGTGCTAATACCCACAAAACCACACGCATGTAATGCAGAGTAAAGGTGAATACAGTGTTCAGATCTACTCTCACATCCTTGCCTCGTTTCAAAGACACAGTAAAGAACTTTGAGCATCAACCACTCTTGACTGGCATGTGCAACTGTCAAAACCTGGATGACAAACAGAACACAGTAAGCTGGTCCTTTCTCCCGTAGAAATAACAAACATCATGCCGTCAGCGCTGACAACGTTGGGTTATCTGTGTGGGTACATGAGCACGGTTGCCACAACAAAATCGAGCTTGTTACTTTACAACATTTGTATAAGTATGGAGAAAATATATAAATGAATATTACAAATGATAGCAGACCCTTACATGTGCAGGCTTGTCCCTACCATAGGGAATCATGTTGTCAATTTGTTTCAGTGAGAAGTTAACTATTAAATAAATAAAAAAAAAGTCAGTATTTATGCAGAGAAAGTTTGTGTTTTGAGTTGGTTTGTCAGGTGCTGAAGCCAATTTTCTGAGCAGTCATTTAAAAATTTCTATATGCGGTGCATGTTTACATATTGAACAGTTTGGCAGACCATCACAGTACCAACACAGACACACTATCATTCAAAACTAGAGGCAACTGAAAATATCCAGTATGCCAAATGTAAATGGTTTTTAACTGTTTAAGGAAACCAGAGCACCTGGACAAAACCCTTGCAAGGATGAGGACAACTGGCAAATTCCATACAGAAACACCCTCACCGAGCACCAGGCTTGATCAGGCAGAAGTGATAACCACTGAGCCACTGTGGAAACCATGACTAAGCTAAAGTTTTTCAGTGTTTTTTCCCCCCTCAAATACAGTCATACCTTGGTACTCGAACACTTTAGAGGTTGAACAAATCGGAATTTGACCAAAAACAACAACAAAAAAAAAAAACAACAAAAAAAACTTTTGTTTTGTCCTGGAAGTCGGCCAAAATCCAGAAGTAGTTGCTAAAAAAGCGTGAGGAAAAAAACGAGACCGAGAGGGAGGGGAAATGCATGCTTTCCGGAAGTCCAGAAGTTGTTGATACTATGTATCACCCTGATAAAGTTAGCGCTGTTCCGGGGAAGTCCGGAAGTTCTTGATACTACGAGTATGTATCGCAGTGAACACCTTTAACAATGAGGTCATGAGCCACTTTCGTAAGATTTTGAAAAGAAGGTAGAAACAAGCCACGTTAGAAATGTTCATCAAGAAAAGAAAGGGACATCCTGAAGAAGAGTCATCCACGCCGAAGCGAGTGGCAAGAGAACAAAAAAAACACCTTTTGCTGATTCACCTGAAGCTGTTATGGAAGGGGATCCTCCTCCTTTCTCCCTCTCCATTATAAAAGGGGATCCTCCTCCTCCTCTCTGTTATGGAAGGGGATCCTCCTCCTCTCTCTCTCTCCAACATTTACGTTCTTATCTTTATTGTTCTTATGCTTAAACTGTATTGTAGTTTTTATTTTAGTGTGTTATGGTCTCTTTTGTGAGAGACTCTGGTTTTGGTGGCTCTAACGCTCTCTCTCTTTATGCAGCCTCGTGCTGGAAAGAGGTGTGGCTGTCACATGCAGGTGGAGTGCTAAGCACACACATCTGATTCCACTTAGGAATCACTGGGCTTCTCTTACAGTGACTACGATTTCTCTGTCCTCTAGTGCCTTCCCTGTAAATAATAAAGCTCCTCCGTTTCCATCACACTCTGTCTTCTGCATTTTTGGGTCCGGCTGAATGTTTCTGGCATCACAGAATCTTCTCGCCCTTCTGTGACACCAGGAACATTCAGACGAACCCAAAAATGCAGGAGACAGAGTGTGATGGAAACGGTTGAGCCTTATTGTTGACAGGGAAGGCACTAGAGCACGGAGAAATTGTAGTCAGTCTTAGAGAAGGCCGGTGATTGCTAAGTGGAATCAGGTGTGTGTGTGCTTAGCACTTCATCCACGTGTGACAGCCACACCCCTCTCCAGCATGCATAGAGAGAGAGCATTAGAGCCACCAAAACCAGAGTCTCTCACAACGCAGACCATAACATAGTGCACTGTATTCAATAATTTTTTCACTTAATTTGAGGACCTATGGTATGAGTTATGGTAACGTTATCCTCTGTTCAAAAGACGACAGAATATATTAAGACCATTTACATTATTTGTAATGGGAAAAGCAGATTCAGAATTCAACCAAATCGGAATACGACCAGCCATCGGGAACGACTTATAGTCGAGTACCGAGGGACCACTGTATATGATAGAATATAAGACATTTAATTTCTGAACCACTTAATCCTAATTATGGCGGTTGGCACCCATCTCAGCCAAATCAAGACGAGGACAGAGTATACCCTTGACAGATCTCCTGGCCATTGCAGGGCAGAAACACGCTGACGGCAGTGCGATGTCCTGCTCATAAAACAGACAATTTAATATAATTAATAACTGAACACTTACTTGGTGATGTATAAATTAGAAGATGACAAAGTTTGCAATGAAGAAAAAAAAGTAACTGACAACTGGACTAAATGGAATCTATTAAAATCATATTAATCATCGCAAATTTGGGTTAATTGCCCAATAATGCATCCGGCCTTATTATTTAGCATTTTATAAAATATCACCCATAATCCAGTTTATATATTTACCCAGAACATCAAATTAAGTTGCAGTTTATTTTTATTATACAATGTGGAATCATATTGCTGTAAATGACTAAAGCCAGTAAGAATAGTATCAACATCATACATCATGATTAACCTGAAAACACTGCTTTGGGAACATCATCTTTCCCTGAGGAAGCAAATGGTAACTCTGCAGTTTACTAAACAAAGATCGAAGTTGATGATGCCATTGTCTAATTACCCCATTAAGTATATATTCACTTGGGTGAACCCAACTGCACTGTTAAAGTGAAGTTATTTGCATTAGAATGCTCATACACTCCTAAAATGTAAAATATGATTCCCAGCACCGTTATAAGTAAACCAAGAATGCCACAGGGGATGGCGCTACCCACTTCACATTCACCCTGTACATTTCAGCCCTCAACTACAACTCTGCTGCCACTTGCAAAGCATCTCTGACGAGGTTGCAAGAGCATGGTGCATCAGTCCTGGGTATGAGAATGTATCAGGGATTGGAGATGGAACCTTCTTTGAGAGATGTCTGCACCACTATTACAACTTGATACCAGCAAGCTGGAGACTTTTGTTATGAATTTTTCAAAAAAACAAACTCTGACCCTTTTTCCCATATACTGTGGAGGCAGATCACGACACATATCTGAAAATTTAGCAAACTAGATTGTCAAAGAGCATGAAATTATTGAACACAAATGCCAGATTCAGTTCTATTTTCCCAGGGGGCTAAAGTCATGTAGCAGATGTTTCACTAAGCTGGAATAGCTTGTGCCATTTTTGTTGTGGCATATTGAAGCAGCAGCAGATTGAGGCAGTGGATGTGAACAGAGTGAATGAGATCACCAGAAAAGCCAACAAAAGTGTTACTGGAGTGGGACTTGATTCCTTGCAGAAGGTGTCAGAGGAGGAGGATGCACAGTCTACTTGACATTGTGGACAGTGTTTCCCACCCCCTACAAAGCACATTAGAAAGATTACATCTTTGGTTGGAGGGCTGGGGCCGATCTGGAACTCAACAGAATACCTTGCAATTGCTGTGAGACTCCAGAACATTTCTTTTTTTTTTATGTCAGAGTGAGCTACATGATGCAAGGGTGAATAATGGCTGGACTACACACTTCAGAATTTTTAGTGTCCTGTGTTTTTTGGAAGCTGCAACAGGTATGCTTAAAATATGGTATACAACAGGGACATTCACTTTTTTTAATTTTCCCCCATTTTCTCCTTAATTTAGTCATATCCAATTCCCACTCATCAGGTATTGCCTTCCCTATCACACAACCACCAGTGACCAGGGAGGAGTGAAAGCATGCGCCACCCCCCTCCATGACATGCAATGCTAGCCTAGCCACCTGCCTTTTTTCAAACTGAGGCACATGCGTATTTGGGGATGGTCTAACACACTTGGAAGGAAAGCGGTATCCGCCTCCGATCGTTGGGAGTGACAGAGAAGTGAGCACAGACCATCCAACCCTCCCATGAGAGATTGGCCAATTAGCACCTATGGACTCACGGCCATGGATGGCTGTGGCATTAAACCGGATCAAACTTGCGATCTCTGAGTTAATAATCATGCAAATTGTCAAAGTGCCACTCTGGAGCAGAAACATTCACCTGTTTTTTTTTTTTTTTTTATTTTTAAATTTTTTTTTTGTTTAATTTTTTTTTCACTCATCTCTTTTGGTCTCAGATAATAACGTTTTGGGTTGTTTTATGGGTGGCATAGTTGTTGGTGCATCTAGGGCGGTGGTGGCCTGGTGGTAAAAGGTGCTGGATCGCTGATCCTAGGGTTGGGGGTTCGAGTCCCACTCTCCACAAGGTTGTCATTGTCCCTCCAGTGCAGCTAACTGGGTTATCAAAGACCGGCCCAGTCTCTCACTGTCTATGGTGTGAGGTTCATATAAAATGCATAGCCATCAGCGGGTTTCTGCCCTTTGGTAAGGAAGAGCATTCGATGTAAAAACCTATGCTAAATCAAACATGCGATGATTCCCTGTGGCGATCCTGAAAAAGGGATCAGCCGAAATGAGAAGAGAGAAGTTAGCACATCTGCCTCACAACACTAAGGTCCTGGGTCAGAGTCTCGGGTCTGGGTGTTTCTGTGTGGAGTATGCATGTTCTCCATGTACTTCTGTAGGTTTCATCTGGATACTCCAGTTTCTTCCCGCAGACCAAAGACATGCACATGAGGCTAACTGGCTGTTACAAATTGCAATATTGCAAATTGCCCATAGGTATGTGAGTGGTTACATTTTTAGGTCTGGTGAGCTGTTCAGGATGCAGATAGTCTTCCGCCTCCCCATCATGAGCCGAGTATGATTCAGCGGTTTGGAAAAAAAAAAAAAAGTTAGTGAGTGTTTTTTTCCCCGTTTCTTTAAATATAAAGAGTAACTTTTTAAAAATAAATTTTCTCCAGAAAAAAAAAAAAAAAAAAATCTTACCTTATCTTGTATGGTCTTGTCTTATTTTTTGTGTTGCATGTATAAAGATTAAATTAGTGCAGAGTGCAATCAAAGAAGAGCACTTATGGTGAATAGACTGGGGTCTAATGCAATCTAGAGGAATAGCGTGATAAGCAGATCATTATTTAATTCACATATTCATTCATTAGTGAAACTGTTTAACCCTACTGTGATCATGAGGATGCTGGAGTGAAGGAACGAGCAGCTCACTAATCCATCACAGGACCGACACACACACAACAGTGCGCACTTGTATCTATGGTCAAGTTTGAAAAGACAATAAGCCTAATATGCCTTTCAGGACCCAGAAGACATCCATATAAGCATGGGAGGAACATAGAAATGGCCTCTTCAAGCTCGGGAACTGAATCCACAACATTCTTGCTTTGAGGCGGACATACCCGCCACTAAGTCACCATGCTGGCCCTATGTACATATAAGATACAATTAATTCTTTATGGTATCCGAGTTATATTTTATATACTGATTATATAAGTCACACCCTATATGCTGAAAATGCACTGGCTACACGTACACTATTGTATCCTAGTAACATACAGAAACCGTAATGGTTGATGGGAATGCTCACTGATTACATTGTACCGAGATCCCTCACTTTCCGCTGTTAATTTGGACCAAGATCCCCCCCTGCGACCGCCAAATTCCACAAAGTAGGATCGACCCCCTTGACTGACATATACGTACATATATATATGTGTATATAATAATAAATACATATTCAATGCTATAAATGCTTATAAAAAAAATTAAGCATTCAAAAATATACACACACAGAGATGCGCGCCTCACATAAAATTGTAAGTCGTTTTGTTGGGGGGTTTTGGGTTGTTTTTTGTTTTTGTTTGTTTGGGTGTTTTTTTTTTTTTTGCATACTTGGCCTTGTTTTGCGGCATTTTCCTTAACTTTTCCCTCTATTCTTCTTTAATTTCCTTATTTTTAAATTCAATAAATATTAAAAAAAAAAAAAAAACGTGATGCACTGAAGCCGCATGAATTGAAGCGTGAAGTAGCGAGGGATCTCCGTATATGGTCAAATTAAAAAATTAGGACACCCCATTAAATCGTCAACTCTTTATGAACAATTGTTCACATAACCGACTTATATTTATTTATTTATGGGAAAGAAAGTGATTTAATTGTAAGTAAACAACATAAATGATGGCAGTGGCGTGTGATATCTTTACGCCACCATTTTCTATCCTGACTGGGTTGTCTGTCTGGACACGTGAGCATAGACATGACAACAAAATCAAGCTCATGGCCTTATGATATTTGCATAAGCATGAAGCCCTGGAGCTACACTATAAATACCAGTGTCTACGTGGAATCTATTTTTGGAACACTTTGCAAACATCTTTCAGGGTAATGAGGGTTGTATTAATAAAAGTGTCTCCTTTTCTACAACTCCTCCACTTTGTCTTGAATTTTACTGAAGGATGCTTGTTTCATTAATATACATCAATATCTAATATGCAACATATATATGAGGGTTGCACCAAAAGTAATGAAAAACTTGGCCCACTATTTTTATGAACTAAGATATGTAATTCAAATTATAAATGTTTGTAGAACAATTCCTCATTTATAATAACCCAAGGGAATCCTTCTTTTTATAGCAGGCGCCTTATCAATTCAAAGCAGCAGAAGCAATGGGCCATCATTGAGGTTTTGATGGAAAGATGCAGGCTGTCTGCGACCCACAGGAGGCTCCAAAATGTTTATGGAGATAATACCATTGACATGAGCAATGCATAGAGATGGATGAAGAAGTTAAAAAAAAGGTGAGCCCAGCATTGAAGAAAAAGCACACAGTTGAAGGCCATCACCTATAACTGTGGAGCCGCTGGTGTAGTGGTTAGAGTGTTGGGCTCATGATTGGGAGGTTGTGAGTTCAAATCCCACTGAGATCCTCACTGTGCTAAGACCCCTGGGCAAGGTCTCAACCACAAGTGTGCCTCTGTTCACCCAGCAGTATAAATGGGTACCAGTAAAAATATACTGGGAAGGTAACCCGCGATGGACTAGCGTCCCATCCAGGAAGAGTTCAACTCCTGATTGCTTCACGCTATGGAAACCGGGGATAAGCACCGGCCTGATGAGCCGCTAGGCTCGGGTGTAGAAACCCAAACAGTTAATCAATCATCATCAAAATCAAACCTATAACTACTGACAAAAATTGTTAATGGAAAAGAGTCATGGCATTTTTTTTTTTTTTTTTTTTGCGATGACAAGAGTGTCAATGTCCTTGATTTACTGGAACATGGGTATACCATGAACAGCGAGCTGTACACTGTGATACTTCAAAAGCTTAGAAAAGCCACGAGGAGAATGAGACCAAACAAGAATCTGAAAAGGATCCATATTCATCACGACAGTGCTCGACCGCACACATCCTTGGCAACAAATCAGGCAGTCAGTATATTAGGCAGGCTGGTGGTCCCTAATCCATTGTTTGCCCAGATTTGGTGTCATCTAACTTCTGTCTGTTTGGTCCAATGAAAGACGGTCTTCGGGGACAACAATTTGATGACACTAATGAGGTGAAAATGGCTGTGAAGAAGTGGGTACAACAGTGTACACCTGAATTTGTTCAAAGAGGATTCGAGAGTTCGATTCAATGCTGGCACAAATGCATCACTTGTGATGGAGACTACACTGAGACGTACCTTTGTACTGAGAAAGAGTTGCTCTATAAACATGCATAATTCAAACAGTTATGGCAACTTTTACATTACTTCTGGTACAAACTTCATATACTGTCCATTACTCCATTCATTAATTTTCTGTAACTGCTTAATCCTATTCAGGGTCGTGGGGAGGCTGGCACCCATCCCAGCTAACTCCAGGCAGGGGCAGAGTACGCCGTGGACAGTTTGCCAGGCCATCGCAGGGCAGAAACATGCTAACAGCTATGTAACCTACTCTCGTCAAAAGTCAGCAACGGTTCTTTTACATGCCTCACACCATAGATAGTGAGAGACATGGCCAGCCTTTGATAACCCAGTTCACTGCACACACGGGGGGGGGGGTGAGACAACCTGTTGAGAGTGGGGTTTGAATCCCCAACCTTGGGATCAGTGATCCAGCGCCCCTTACCACCAGGCCACCCCTGCCCATTCATATATGTGAGGCGCTCCACCAAATGTAGACGCTTGTCGCAAGAGACGTATGGTGCTTGTGAGACAAAGCGCGGCTTATCCGGACTTCCGATCTTTCAAGTGAGCAAGTGCACATTGAATACTTGTTTAGTACTCAACCTGAGATAAAGATTGAATATGTTGATATGAACAAAAATTGGCATTCTCTTCTAAAGAACATGCCAGTACTAAGCATGAGGAAAGTAAAGGAGGTAATCAAAAGTGTAAACAAAAAAAGTTCACAACCAACTTGAAACAGCCCAGAGGGACAATTTAAACATGTGTCGTCCTCAGTATTCAACACTCGGGCATCATCCAACATGACTATTCAAAACTGTAATAACATTTATAGGTCAAAAATGTAAAAACAAATAAACAAACCAACAAAAAGAAGCAAAAAATATTTTAACTTTAATGTTCATCTTGGTTTCCTCTGTTCATGGATACAGAATGAAGGTAATATTTGCCTCTCACCGCGGTCGGATCCCTGGTTTGATCCCTCGCTCGACTTTTTATTAGTAAGATATTTATCATGTTTTCCTTTGTCTGCAGCTCCCCAAAACACTCCAGTAGGTGAATTGGCTAGATTGGCCAGATATAAAACTATATGTAGTTATGTTTCCCTGGAGCACCCTGTGCTATCTAGCTGTTTACAGCCTTTCAAAAGAAAAATAAACTGCTACGGCTAGACCATTATTAAAAACATATACTGACAACTTTCAAATAATAACTGGTGACCAATGAGCTTCATGCAGAATATAAAAGTCTATTTTGGAAAACTAACAAGACCCTTTTATTATTTATGGCTCTTGAAAACACTACTTATTTCTGTTTGTCTGATTTTTCCATTTTGCTCGAAGTCTTTTTACATCATGACATTTAAGAGCATGTCTCATGAGAATCCTTTCTAGTCTCACTTATACGTTCATTCTCGAAAACAGAACTGTCCAGAGAAGAGGGCATTGAAAATAATCTCACTGGAAACACCTGAGCATTAAGAAAAAAAAAAAAAAAAAAAAAAAAAAAAAATTCTTCGGACACTTCTCATGTCATTTATTCATTTGTAGGAAAGGAAAGAACGACAAAAGGAAAGATAGTGAGACAGGAGGTGCGGAAGATGATTCTTTCCTACTTTATTATCTCAGACCTGTACCAATCCAAGCCATTGGTGGACTCCTGCTGCTAAAGCAATATCACACATCTGTTAATGGAACACTTCTATAGAGTCATCTTTCCTCCTCACTCCCTCACAAAGAGTATGGGAGAAATGGCAAGATGCCAGGTGGAGGAACCGAGCGAGGCTTGGACGAATGGCACACATGAGAACCAAACACAACTCTCTTTCCGAACACCAGCTCTCCTTGTGCTCATCTGGAACAACCCAGTGCAAAAATTAAGGGCACCTCATCGACTTCAGGTTAATTTAATCCGCACAAATGGCAAGCAAGAGCAATAACTACACTACCCAGAGATCACGGAGACTCGTGCCTTGCATTCTGAGCCTGAGACCGTGTAATTTTCAGCACAGAGAGGATAATGCACGACCCTGACAAAGCTCTAAGCTCCACTGATGACTTGTACAAATAACTCTCCAAAGGGCTTCAACGTGATATTGGCAATGGTTTAGACTGCGATTTAAAAGACAAAGCATTAAGCACTTAGCATTCACGACATTCCTCTCTGCCATTTACAAATGTTCAGGGCCAATTACGGCATGGGTCAATGCCAAGTCATTCCACTAGTAAGTCATAGTTAAACACATACTGTGTCAATTACAGTACTGAAATTGTGACTTTGTGGCAAGGTGGGGGGGGGTGACTTGAAGAACAGTTATCAGGCACTTGTACTGGAATTTATTGTGCATCAAAAGATATTTATGAATATCTGCAACCCAATCATTATCAGGAGAGTGGAGCGGAAAGCACAAGGTTCAGGAATTGTGCAGCATGACACGACTCTTACCATTATCTGTGGCCATGAAGACAGCGCTGTACCGGTTGTTACGTACATGAGGCGACTCACGATCCAGCGTACCTGTAGTGTTTACTGTGCCTTTCACCGGGTTTACACTGAGCCAACCTGCTGGATCTCTCAGCATTGCGAACCTGCGAAGAGTTCAAAAATGCACATATAAATTACATGCTGCACTTTTAACAATAAAGCATGACAGTAAATGCATTTGGATTTCACAGCTCGGACGAGCTGCACAAGATGTATTGTGTTTTTGTTGTTGCTGTTTTCTTGCTCATTTCATTATGTTAAAAGCTGGGGTACTGTTCATACAGGGGTTTATAAGGGACGTGTCAGCATAGATTGTTTCCTTTTCATAATAAATGCCTGCATTATCATTTGATAGGCACACACCGAGTGTTTAGAGTGTTGTGTTCTGACCTTGAAAACGTAACAAGCTATCAATCACAGCCATGTTTTCCACCACAGCGCTGATGTGTGTGTGTGAGTGTGTGTCCACTGGGTCCTTTTGGTACTTTCATAACTACACATCTTTCCTTTTAGTTGCACTGTTGTCACTGAATAATTTATAATAATAAATGAATGATATGCTTTCAATTGTATGAATTAAAAATGAGCCAGGATTTTAATACGATTTAAAGGTGCTTCTAAATGCCTGCATAAGAAATACAGCATGTTGCTTTAGCAAAATAATCAATGAGCGGGTGACGTGATGCCATTATTACCAGCAAGCTGATTATTCTCCAAAAGCCGCACAAACTAATATGCTATAGCTATCTGTCGACTCTGAATAGGTATACTTTATTCATAAAAATCAATGACTGACTTTTCTCGTACCTAGAAACCCCTTGTAATACCGATTAGAAAAGAATAAATCAAAACGTCCCCAGTGCAGCTAATCAGGTTATCAAAGTCCGGCCATGTCTCTCACTGTCTATGGTGTGAGGCTGTAAAAGAACCATTGCTGACTTTCGACAAGAGTAGCTGCAAAGCCGTCAGCATGTTTCAGTGTGAAAGGACTTGACCACCATCACATTACCTTGGTCGAGAGTATGAGATGTCAATATCACAACAGCTCAAAACAGAGCCACCTGACAATACATGCAAGCAAACATGGACGTTGGACACACAGACAGATGGACAGACAGAAGCCACATCACCATGGCATAAGTTCATCATGCCTGTGGCTGGATCAGTTAAAATGAAGTGCGTTTTTATTCTCTAAACTGGTGAATAAACTTTCAAAAATTCTTGGTTTGAGTCTGTGATTAAGTGAGGTTCGGTTCAGTTCATTTTCTGGAACCGCTTAATTCTAATTAGGAGGCTGGCGCCCATTCCAGCTGACTCCGGGCGAGGGCAGAGTACATCCTGGACAGCCCACCAGGCCATCGCAGGGTGGAAACAGGCTGACGGCCTTGCAGCTACTCTTGTCGAAAGTCAGCACTGATTCTTTTACATGAACCTCTCACCATAGACAGTGAGAGACATGGCTGGCCTTTGATAACCCAGTTAGCTGCACTGGGGGGGGGGGCAGTGACAACCTGTGGAGAGTGGGGCTCAAACCCCACAACCTTCGGATCAGTGATCCAGCACCTTTACCACCAGGCCACCACTGCCCATAAAGCGAGGGATGATCCGATATCATGTTTCATCTCCAATAAACACCGTTTCTTCTGAGTCTGCGCTGAAAACTATCAAGTAGCTGATTTCAACGTGGAACATCGTTTGTACTTGTTAGCTTGATCTTGAGCTTCTGTTTTGGAATAAGCACGGGTGAACTGACTTTGAACCCCAAAATAAAAAAATGATGAACGTGTGATGGTCATCGTCATGCGTCTGCACAGCACAAGCATTTTACTGAGTAATGATGACACACCAGGTTTGGAAAGACACCACGTCTCAAAGGTTCATTTTATAGACAAACACACTGGAGGATTAGTACATCAGAGTGCAGACTTAGAAGAAGATTGTAGGACACACACACACACACACACACACACACACACACACACACACACACACACACACACATGCACGAACTTAAAGATCCCAACTATGCCTTAATGCTTACTGAGATATACACTATGTTGGTTGATGGACTGAATTAAGGGATTGGGTTTCTTGTTACATGTAGTTTTTCAAACCAACAAACAAACAACAATACAACCTTTTATATTTTAAATACACAAGGTTTTACCCATGTCTTATGCTCTTTATACTATATGTTCATTTCCATTAACAATTATTGTAATTAAACCAGATGCTATGAAAATCTCTCCATCAAATCTTTGCAGAAATTGGTGAATTTAGGCTGCAGTACATGGTCCCTGTCCACACAACAATTTACGATAACATTAAAATCATAACAACCACTGACATGTAAACTGAATAACATTGATTATGTTCTTATGGCGAACAGTGGAGAACCGGTGGGAAGGTGGTGGATTACCGATCCTGAGGTTGGGGGTTCGAGAAGAATGAAAGGAAAAGTGTACAAGACGGTGTTGAGGCCATCGATGCTGTATGGTTTAGAAACAGTGGCCCTGGGGAAAAGACAGGAGGCAGAGCTGGAGGTAGCAGAGAGGAAAATGTTGAGGTTCTCTTTGGGAGTAACGAGGATGGATAGGATCAGGAATGAGCACATCAGAGGGACAGCACATGTAAGAAGTTTTGGAGACAAAGTCAGAGAGGCTAGATTGAGATGGTTTGGACATGTACAGAGGAAGGATAGTGAGTATATTGGTAGTTGGATGCTGAGGTTGGAACTACCAGGCAGATGGCCTAGAGGAAGACCAAAGAGTCGATTCATGGATGTGGTGAAGGAGGACATGAAGGCAGCTGGTATAAGAGAAGAAGATGCAAAGGATAGGGTGAGATGGAGGCAGATGATTCGCTGTGGCGACCCCTGAAGGGAAAAGCCGAAAGGAAAAGAAGAAGAAGGTTGGGGGTTCAAGGCCCACTATCATCGGTTATCACTGCTGTCCCCCCAGTGCAGCTAACTGGGTTATTAAAGGCCTGCCATGTTTCTCACTGTCTATGGAGGGAGACGTATAAAAGAACCATTGCTGACTTTCGTCAACAGTAGCTGCATTGTCGTCAGTATGTTTCTGGCCTGCGATGGCCTGGTGAGCTGCCCAGGCTGTACTCTGCCCTCGGCCAGAGTCAGCTCAGATGGGCGCCAGTCTTCGTTAGGATTAAGCGGTTCGGAAAATGAATGAATGAATGAATGAATGTTGATATGGAGGCAAAGCAGTGAGATGCACTATGCAGAAAGGGAACAGCCAATGCTCACATGTGATGTGTTGAAAACAGGAAAAAATGAAACAAAGGTCAACATTGTGATGGTTAAATGACTTATACAACATGCCCGCATGATATTTTCCTTGTTTGATTGATTGTCTTTACATGTTCAGAGGCAGGATAACGCAGACTAATTCAGGACAGTCACAATCAGAACATTCAGGACCAACAGCCAACAGGTGATCACAATCAATAACAGCTCAATAGAAGGACAAGTGCAGCGACAGAACCGGAATCAAAACAGAGTCATATGGACACAAGTAAGCCAGATGTAAAATACTGTCTCTGCATAACCTCATTAATTTATCTGTAGAATTACTATAACAACCGTGCAATACATGAGCAGTCATTTTTAAAAAGGCCAAATGTATTGTAATTATGCTGCTTGAATAAACCCACAACCCGGCCTCGCACGACTGAGATCCCAGCACGGCTGAGATCACGCTAAGATCAGCACCTGACTGACATGCCTGCACCTATCATGCCAGGTACTGCCTACCAATCAAATCAGTACATGAGGTCCTGCTCACGCCTGTGGCTCATGAATCCAGCCAGTAAAAAACATAGTGTCACATCTGTCTCAGCTAGAGACGCTTCAACAGCACAACATTAAGCAAACAGTTAGCATTTTCTTAGTCCGGTGAGTTCAGTTAACATTAGAGGGAGACGCTAGCAAAAAAAGTGCATGTGTACGGCATTTATTTTAAAGGGTAGCGCAAAAAGAGTGATTGTGTAAAGGTCTGTAAATGACTCGGTTGTGTTAAGCGCACAGTTTCTGTATTGTTCAGATGAAAAAGCTTCCATGGTACATTGCTATGATGTTCAGCCTATATTTCTGCCATTTAGTGCAGTATCAGCCCTTTTCTGTGTTGTTTGATTGTGTACAATGTTTTTTTTTTTTTTTTTTTTTTTTGTAAAATACAATTGTTTTAAGGACACAGGGTGATATCGGTTTATTTTTTGTCTCACAAAACAGATAGACCTAAAAGAACAAGTAGGCTCAGTTCAGGTAATTTTTCCGTCACCACTTAATTCTAATTAGGGTCGCGGTGAGGCTGGTGCACATCCCAGGTGACTCCGGGCAAGGGCAGAGTACACCCTGGATGGCACGTCAGACCATCGCAGTGCAGAAACACACTGATGGCTATGCAGCTACTCTTTTAAAAGTCAGCAATGGTTCTTTTACATGCCTCGCACCACAGACAGTGAGAGACATGGCCGCCCTTTGATAACCCAGTTAGCTGCACTGGGGGGGGACAGTGACAGTCTGTGGAGAGTGGGGCTTGAAGCCCCAACCTTAGGATCAGTGATCCAGCATCTTTACTACAAGGCCACCACTCCCTGCAGAACAAGTAGGCATCATGTACAAAAATATATGGAGATCCATTTCACTATGCTTTTGCCTGAAATTGTACATGAGAGAGTCCAGTATATTTTACATGTGAATATATAGTACAGTGGTACTTCACTTTTACAAAAGTCTCACCAAACGAGAAATGCAGGTTACAAAATGCATTTTCCTAAAATTTTTGTCTCTGTATACGAAACAAGTTCAAGTTACGAACGCGCCATCTTAAAAATTCAAACGCGCCATTCAAACATTGAAACAATGCACGAGCTACCCTCCCATCAATGACGTTCAAACATCCCGCCCCGCTGGCCTCCCGTTGGCTAACAACTGAGCTGTCGTTCATGGCGCCTTCACTCGAGCGCCATCTTGGACAGGTCCACCTGACGCCATCTTGGACAGGGATCCCATTGGCTGAGAGAAATGATGCAGCTACCTCCCATTGCCTATTATGGCGCTGAATCCACCATGATGCTTTTCGTGTAAAGGACAGAATTACAGTTGTTTTATGCTTTATTTATTGACTCAGGCTTTTAACCTTCCATAAACATTTATAAGATTATAACTCTGCTAAGAAGACATGGTCAACACGCGCGCACACACACACGCGCGTGTGATTTCCGGTGTGAGTGAGAAGAAGAAACGGGCTCGAGTGATATCACAAAGGAATATGGCCAAACCCGTCTACCATCGGTACGATACTTTTATAATTTTTAAAGGGTTGAGGGGGTAGTATTGGGAGCCTTGGAACGAATCCCACGTTTTAAATGTAAAATGTAGGGATGTCACTGACAATTGGAATATTGCCGATATAATTATGTCGATTGATAATCGATACCTATAAAAGGGATATCAATACTTCTAACATTATAGCTTCCTGTGTTCATGACAGCGTGTGTAGTAAATGCCATTTTCAATGACACCCATCGTAAATGGTGCACCTCTCTGTATGGTAAATGGTACGTCCCTGCTTCTAGTGTGCCTTCAGAGCGCGTGTTCTCAACAGCACGGAACATTTTGAACAAGAAGAGACACTTATCACCAGATAATGCAGATATGTGCATCTTCTTGCATCATAATTATGAATTGGAAAAAGGCATATTTCTTAAACTTTTCAATTGACAAGTGATTGTAGAATAGAAACAACTTGCTTAAAATTAACTAGTAAACTAGTGTTTACGCATAGATTTGTTAAATACAAAAGGTGTTAATTAAAATCTTGTCGGTGAAAAACTATTTCCTGCCTTTTATTTCAGATTTGGCTTTAGTAATTGTTCACTTTATTATAAAGTACAGTGAGTCGTCGACTTCTAACTGTTTTTGGTTCCGGCAGACCGGTTGTAAATCGATCTGGTCGTATGTCGACTTTCCATCCAAATACACTTACGCCAAACAAAAACAGATGAATAAATCTCGCGCATTTAAATCTATAGATCTATTTTCGATTCCACGTCACTGTGACACGCAGCGGAGAGCCAATTCTTTCTGTACTCCACTGTGTGGGCGGGTCCGATAGCTTCAAACTCCAATTTTATTGGATTATAACAACAGCCACAGACTGTGCGTGTTGTTTGAGTAAAGAGATAAATTGCCCTCGTTTTGATTGGCTCATTTCCACGAAGCCAAGCACAGCTGGCAAGCAAACACAAAAGGACAGATGTGGGAAAACTTCAACCCGCAGACCAGCTGATTGCCAAAACTTGGGACGCGCTTCCTGTCACATAAACACTGCAGCGTGTGAGTCCAATAAAATTAGAGTTTCAAGGTATCGGACCCGCCCACATAGAAAGGATTGGCTCTCAGCTTTGCGCCACAGTGACGTGGCATTGAAAGTAGATGAATAGATTTGCTCTGAGCAGTTAGAAAGTGAAGCTGCACCGTCTCCTGATAGGCCTTTTTAAGATGCTGGTGCTGCCAGCAGCGCAAACAACCGTCGTACGCAACACTCGCACTGTACCGCCATGAATCATGCTTCACCATTTCACGTAAAGTCGATCAGACATAACTCGCATAGGTCATAAGTCGACGACTCACTGTATTCAATGCATTATTGTATCGATACATTGGAATTTTTTTTTTTTTATCAATATATCGATACCAATAATAGGTTTTCAATGACACCCCTAGTAAAATGCGGTTCAATTTACGAAAAATTCAGGTTACGAAAAAGGCTCTGGAACGGATTAATTTCGTAAAGTGAGGTACCACTGTATTTGCATATGACCCCATTCAAAATAACTAAACCAAACCAAACAACATGGGTATATGTAGTAAAACCACATGCATTACACATGTAAAGGTAAGGTAAATCCTCTGGGGTTTTGACACCCGAGCCATAGTGGCTCATCAGGCCGGTGCTTATCCCCGGTTTCCACAGCGTGAAGCGACTAGGAATACAACTCTTCTTGGATGGGTCACCATTCAAGTCACCTTCCCAGTATATTTTTACTGGTACCCATTTATACTGCTGGGTGAACAGAGGCACATTTGTGGTTAAGACCGTGCCCAGGGGTCTTAGCACAGTGGGGGTCTAACTGGGATTTGAACACACAACCTCCCGAGCATGAGTGCAGCCCCCTAACCACTACGCCACCGGCCCCTCGCATTACACATGTGCAATATACAAAATGTATGAAACATAGATCAAATCTTTAAACTTGTCCATAAAGATTTATTTATTTGCCTATGTACATCTAGGACGTTTACTGAGTTTTCAATCCTACAAGTAAATGCAGGATATTACAGTCGTACTCCTCTCACAGGCGATTAACCTTGCCATTTCCTCTCGCGTTCCACAACAAAAACACATCTCCCGCAATGCGTCTTTACCTTTCAACATTTTATGCCAACAATTCCTGAGGAAATGCGGTCGTGTACATGAGGACAAGCTCGTCTTTGAGAAACAAGCTAGCGTGAGATTATCATCATGCTGCTCTGGGCACAAATAACTCTCTCTCTCTTGCCGCTGAGCTGTTTGCAAATTCATTTGTTATTCACTGATGAAATCTTTTCCGTTCCAGCATGAATGGTAGCAAAGCTATAAAATTCACACTATGTAGCCCGCTACAGTAGGTTTCTTTTATATGGCTGAAGTAGGCAGCAACAAAAAAGCAAAATGATTTATACAGATGATACTAGGATCCAGCTGAGTGTGACTTTAATTTGAATTCAAAAAGAAGTTGATGTAAACTCTCCTTGTGGGAATACACACACATGCACACACACACACACACACACACACACACACACACACACACACACACACACACACACACACACACACACACACACACACACACACACACACTCTTTATACTGTACTAAGCCTAAATTATAAAGGAAACCTGCAGCATGCAGAGTTTAGCTCATCAAAGTATAGTGTAATGAAAGGAGTCTGGCTCACACACTGATCCACACACTGGTTCATAGTGGCTACGTGGAAATACACACCAAAGCAAGTCACCTCCCTCTGTACACACATACTGCTCTGGTCCATTAGCCTCCTGTCAAGGTCATTAGTGGCTCGTTAAATCCACATTATGCAAATTGATATCTTATCTATATGGGATACATGATAATTAGGATATTACCAAATAAAGAAAATACATTTGTTCATATTTAGAGATGGAACACGTTTAGATGCGCGGCAAACACACACACACACACACACACAAACACACACACACACACACACACACACACACACACACACAGACCTTGTAGCAAGTCATCGAAGCTTTTTGCTGGCTTAGTGAAAGATGCAGCAGAAAAGGTGATTTGCCAACGTTTCTGCTTGAGTGGTACAATTTTTGCCTGCACCGCAAGGCAGGTCCGGATCTGACCCTGAGAACCACAGAGTTGCACACAATTCTTTTTCCATTTGACATTTGCTATGATGGCTCTCCCCTGAGAGGAAAAAATCCATAGTGAACAAATAAAAAAGAGCTCAGTTACATAGGAGTCTGTTCACGCTTGTTTTTAAACCTGATATTATTATTATTATTACTTTTTGTTATTATTATTATTATTATTATTTTTTTTTTATTATTGCTTCATTGGATTTTTGTTGTGTGAAACTAGGTTCTTTAAGATATGAGAATCACACTAATGCTACACTGACTATCTCAAGTCAACAGCAATGCTATTTCTTTCAGCTATTGCTTTTGCTATACGTCCCGTTACTATATATTTCTGTAGTGGAATAACATTGCCTTAGAAGCTGATCTGAGGCGCGGCACTGAACTGAAAGCCCAGGGTACATAGACTTGGCAGCGTATTCACCCACTCAAATACAATCAAGAAAAGCTGAACAAACATCATGTATCTCTGAACATCTTTCTTATTCACCCCAATTCATCTCAAGGGACGAGGGATGAGGATCTCCCTACACTCCTTGCATAGCCTTTTTTTCCCCTTTTTTCCTTTTTGTTTCATGTCAGACACGACCAATGCGTAGGAGTGCCTGATGTATTTATGCTGCCCTGGTTCTGACAGAGATCCTGGAACTCATGCACTTTACTCAAAAAGTAGAAGCAGCTGCATCTTGCTGCTTTCCAAATGATTTAAAATCCTTACAGCTGCAAAACGCTGAAGTGACTACCCGAGCGCGTGCCAGTTTAGTGGACGCCACAGGGCTTCTACAGCACAATGCAGCATCCTAAATCCAGATGTGAACTTGTAAACCCGTGTACAGAATCTGGTGACAGCATCAAAAAATCAACTAAAAGAGTTGTCAAGATAATCAAAAGCAAGATCAGCAGGAACAGACTCGACTCGCTCTCTCAGTCAGAACACCTCATGCTAGAGATGCGCTTGAGGGCAGAAGTTAGGGTATTTGTCTCAGCTGTCAAAGCTTTAAAAGCCTTCAGCTGGAGACACAAAAAGATGAAAAGGTGGTGGTAATGTCCTCCAAAATTAAAAATAACTCGGGAACACTGCGTTCCTTCTTTACAATGGCATTCTTATTTCTCATCGAGCCGATCACTCATTTTGTGCTTGTGCCATGGTGGGAATGAAATATACATACTTAGGACAGGTTTAAAGTTTGATGTGCTGAGTGTGGCACATGTATGAAATGGGAATGGAGATAAATAAACCCAAGACATGTCATTTGGGTACCATTACTAGCACTACTTAGCATTTTCATGTACATAGCCAAGCCCCCCCAAAGAAAAAAAAAAAAAAAAAGACGTGCTGTTGCTCACTCTAGGATTCATGTTGGACCATTGTTAGCCTATATTCATCGTAACATTATTATAACAAACTTCAACATCACCACAAATTTTGTCTCCATCCATAGCTTGGTTCATTTTTCACCAACATCTTGAATTGATGACAGGTAAAAGTGAATCACTCCAAAAAAGTCTTCCCAAGCACATCCCGGAGACTTTCAGCAGAGTTAAAGCGAGGACTCCATGGTGCCACTTCATGTGTGAAAATAATTTCTTATGCTTCCTGAACTACTCTTACACCATTTAAACCCCAATTTTATATCCGTGCCATCGGGGAAGAAAAAAAGTCCACTGACAGCATAACCTGGTCATTCAGTACATTTAGATCATCAGCTGATTATTTTACTATCACATTAATGTTGCTAAGGCAGTGGTGGCCTGGTGGTAAAGGTGCTGGATCACTAATCCCAAGGTTAGTGGTTCAAGCCTCATCTCAATGGGTCGTCATCCCCCCCGAGCAGTGCAGCTAACTGGGCTATCAAAGGCCGGCCATGTCTCTCACTGTCTATGGTGAGTGAAAGGTTCATGTAACAGAACCATTGCTGACTTTCGTAAAGATGAGCTGCATAGCCATCAGTGTGTTTCTGCCCTGTGATGGCCTGGCGAACTGTCCAGGGTGTACTCTGCCCTCGCCCAGAGTCAACTGAGCTGGGCACCAGCCTCCCTGTGACCCTAATTATGATTAAGCGGTTCATAAAATGAATGAATGAGTGAATGAATGAATCTTGCTACATACACCTTGACGTGACGAACAACTTGAGTTGAAACAAAGCCATGGCAATTATCCACTGTAATCAAAGCTAAAGGTGGCTGGGTACTGGATATACCAATTATCTCAATTGTTGATGGATTAACAGGTTGATTGTTAACTTATTATAAAGTCTGTCTAAGGGATGAGGAAGTCTATAAATTAAGTATATTTTACTAGAATTCTTCATTATTTCTCCAGTTTAAGATGTTTGGAAAGTAAGCTCCATATCTTCAAATGCATGTTCTGTCTGTGCTTGTGTGGGTTTATTGAACTAATATGCTGTTCCAAATTGCCCTTGGGTGTGAGTGTGACTATGAATGTGTGTGTGTGTGTGTGTGTGTGTGTGTGTGTGTGTGTGTGTGTGTGTGTGTGTGTGTGTTGGCCCAGTAATACAGTGGTCACCAACCCCCGAGCCGCAAACCGGTACCGGTCCTTGGATCAATTGGTACTGGGCCGCACAAGAAATAATTATTTCTTTCTGTTTTATTCATTATCTGAGTCTGAACGATCTTTTATTATTATAAAAAACTTTTATTTTGAAAATGAACGGATTCTCTCGGTTACATGTCGGTCATTTGAGCACTAAAATGTAACCTACAAGGGGACGGCACATGAACAGAGGCGAGTTGGACATGTTTCAAACAATAGTGGGAATTTCGGGTGAGACTGAGCTTGAGCCTTCATTCTCCCAACTAGTGCACCATCACCTGTGTTTTTTTTTTTTAACTATAGTTCGAGCTTGATTAAAAATGTAACGCTTAATCCTGATTAGGGAGTCTGGCGCACATCTCAGCCGACTCTGGCAAGGGTGAAGTATTATATTTACAATAAAAACAAGCTACACCCCCCAACCTCCCCCTCCGTCCTCCTGGGCCGCGGTAAAATTGTCAAACGTTGACCGGTCCGCGGTGATAAAAAGGTTGGGGAACACTGCTGTAATGCCCTGACGAGCTGATGAGGGTGCACCTTGCCTTCAACTACAGCTAGCTGAGATAGGCTCCAGCCCTCCGAGAGACTAAGAAAGGTTTAAGCAGTTTGGTGTATAAATTTTGATCGAATGTATAAATGCATCTAAAAATTCATATACAGTAATGCTTCGCTACGTCATGCTTCAGTTTCTGCGGCTTCAGTGCATCGCAGGTTTTTCAAAATTATTCTTTGAAAAATGAAAAAATAAATAAATAATGAAATTAAGGAAAAATAGGGAAACATTTAAGGAAAATACCACAAAACAAGGCCAAAGATGCAAAAACCCCCAAACAAACAAAAACACCCCCCCCCAAAAAAAAAAAAAAAAAAAAAAAAAAAACTACTTACATTTTTATGTGAAGTGTGCGTGTTTATATTTTATTTAGATCTTATGCATTATTTTTAAATGTGATATTATGTACACATATACATGTACGTATACATATATGTCAGTCAGGAGGGTGCTTGCGGCGGGGTCTCAGTCCATATTAACCGCGGAAAGTGAGGGATCCCTGTATGATTGTGTTACAAGAATAGTCTTGATTGTACATTGATATGACAAAACCTAGAACTAGCCCTAAAATTATTTTGCACTAGAAAAGGTACAACACATGTTCAAATCGTTTTGCATCCCAAGACCTTTTTATTTATTTATTCATATTTTTTTTAGCTATATAGAGCTGAATTGAATACTTCAAAAATTAGCCCCAGGGTACACTTTTTGAGTAACAGGACTGAAATCTGGGATCTGAGGAGATGGACTTCTGTGGTAACCCAAAAGTGTTTTATTTGAGTTACTGTAGACATCCCGCAAACTACTCCAGTCATGTTCCTCTCACCAACAAGGTCTTTTAACGCAGGGAACCATTGTTGTGTGTAAAAACCCCAGGAGAGCTTCTGAAGTCAAGCCAGCTTTGATTGCACCAACAGTAATGCCACAGTCAAAGACTCTGAAATGATATTTTACACATTCCTGTTTTATTAATATTAATGAGATCAGTATTATCTGAAGATTTTGACCCATATTTCAATGATTTTACACAGTGTGCTAATTCCACACGATTGCCTAATTGGATAATTGCATGAGTCATCAGATGTACAGAAGTTCCTATTAAGGGTCACATAAATGTTTGCTCTATTATTTTGAACATTCATTTCCCAATGAGCCTTAGACTTTCATTATAAATAATATAATGAAGCAACAGATCTGTTATTTTTTCAGGAAATGAAATCCTTACCCATTGGAATCACACATATAACAGACACTTGATATTTGATAGAGACTAGAGTGAAAAGTGTTGAAGTATTCCTTTGATGTCAGAACATCCACCGTTACGCCAGCACCCTTGCTGTGCACGTTGAAAACATGCATAGCAGTCAGGAAGTAAAATGCAAGCCCATTGAGATGGTCCATCCATCAGCGTCTGATGTGACTTCTGAGGAAATTGTGAAAAGAAGAACCGTCTGTCTATTAACTCATCGTTACAGTTCTGTCTGTCATGTGCCGTCCGTCTACTTCCTATTGATCTGAAATTTTCTGACATGCTTCATACAAGCATCTGTCACTTTTCACACAACCACACAGGATCTGATTCGGAAAACTTGCAAGAAAAGTGGATATGTTTTGAAGCTCCAACAGCTCTTTTAAGAAAATGCGTTCATTCAGAAATACACAGCATGTGCTATTACTCAGTCTACTACGAAAACAGTCTTGCATTATTTAGAGGTTTGCAGGCCAGACTATATTATCATTCAAATCACTTTTTAATTCGAATGTGGTGAATGGAGTGATGTTTATAAAAATGAATAGTTCTGTTTGTAACTGCTGTTTCTTTCTTTAACCTTTAATTTATAATAATGTGCCATACAGAGCAAAACAGCTTAACAACTCAACAAGGTTCTTGAGTCATCTTTGCAGTCACTTAGACAACTGTTACGAGCTTTTATTTACTTGTTACTAACAAGGACACATATGGCAGACACCAACATGTCTGGAAGCTTTAAAACCAATTAATTATTTTTGCTGAGTACGAATCAGAGCGCAGTTAATACAATAAGATTGGGTGGTTTTTTTTTTAATGCTTTTGTTTTATAATCCAGATAATTATAAACAGCCAGAAATACATATAACAGGGATCCCTCGCTACTTCGCGCTTCAATTCATGTGGCTTCAGTGCATCGTGTTTTTATTTTTAATTTTTTAATATTCATCGAATTAAAAATCAAGAAAAAAAAGGGGGAAAAGTTAGGGAAAATGCTACAAAAACAAGGCCAATTATGCAAGAACACCCCCCCAGCCTCCAAAAAAACCAAAACAACAAAAAAAAACCAACCAAAAAAAACCCCAACAACCCAAACTCCCCAATAAAACTACTTACATTTCTATGTGAGGTGCGCATCTGTATGTGTGTATATTTTGTATTTAATTTACATCTTATGCATTATTTTTGAATGTTTAATTGTTATTATAAACATCTGTAGTGTTGAATATGTATTTATTGAGATTATATACACATATACATGTATGCATATGTCAGTTGGGGGGGGGGGGGTGTGCTGATCTTACTTTGCGGAATTCGACGTTCCCGGGGGATCCTGGTCCCAATTAACCGTGGAAAGTGAGGAATGCCTGATATATTTGAGTTTGTACAGTGGGTGTGAAAATGTAAAAAAAAAATTCTATTCATTGATCAGAAATCATCAGCAGCAGGAATCATCATTATCAAGTCAATTATAAAGCTAAGCTAAAGCGCTACCAGCACTGTGAACACCTTTTACGATGAGGTCATGAGCCACTTAAGTAGGGTTTTGAAAAGAAAGCAGAAACAAGAAGAGTCATCGATGCAAAGCGGTAGCAAGAGAAAAAAACACCTTTGGCTGATTTACCTGAAGCTGTTATGGAAGGGAATCCTCCTCTTCTCTCCCTCACCAACATTTATATGCCAACGGCTCACCAACAGAAAGGAAAAAAATATTATCTTTATTGTTCTTATTCTTTAAGTGCACTGTGGTTTTTATTTTAGTGTGTTATGGTCTCTTTTGTGAAACTCTGATTTTGGTGGCTCTAACTCTCTTTGTCTCTACGAGTTGGAGGGGGCGTGGCTGCCACACGTGGCTGGAGTGCTAAACACACACACCTGATTCCACTTAGCAAGCACAGGGCTTCTCTAACAGTGACTATGATGTCGTGTGCTCTAGTGCCTTCCCCGTGAATAATAAAGTTCATCCATTTTCATCACACTCTGTGTCCTGCATTTTTGGGTCCAGCTGAATGTTCCTGGCATCACAGAAGGGCTTATTCTGTGACGTCATGAACATTCAGCCAGACCCAAAAATGCAGGAGACAGTGTGATGAAAACGGATGAGCTTTATTATTCACAGGTAAGGCACTAGAGCATGAGGAAATTGTAGTCACTGGTAGAGAAGCCCAGTGATTGCTAAGTGGAATCAGGTGTGTGTGTGTGTGTGTGTGTGTGTGTGTGTGTGTGTGTGTGTGTTTACCACTCCACCTGCGTGTGACAGCCACGCCCCTTCCAACACGCAGAGAGAGAGAGAGAGCCACGAAAACCAGAGTCTCTCACAACACAGACCATAACACACTAAAATAAAAAACACAGAAAAGTTAGAGTCTCTCATAACACAGCCCATAACATAGTGTACTGTATTCAATAATTTTTCACTTAAGTTGCAGACCTATGGTATGAGTTATGGTACCGTTAACTTCTGTTCAAAAGATGATGGAATGGATTAAGACCATTTGCCTTATTTGTAATGGGAAAAGCAGATTCGGAATTCGAACAAAACGGAATTCGAACAGCCACCTGGAACGGATTAAGTTTCAGAATCAAGGTACCACTGTACCTGGTGGAAACCCTCACAAGCATGAGGAGAACATGAAAAAGCCACACAGAAATACCCTTGGCAAGAGTTTCATTAAGAAAACAAAGTAAACTGTTTTCACCACCTGGTCCTCAGCAAGGCCCTATGGCCTCATCAACAGGGGCAATTAAGCTGAACATCATCTGGTGTCAATGTTCTTAAGAAAAATTTGTACCACATCTGCTAAATATTCCCTGAAGCAAAGATGTGACAAACAAAGTTTGCCAAATCACTGAGGAATATTGAAAATGTGGTTAAACAAGCAACCAATTACCATAAACTGAGCGGAGTCAAAGACTCAAGCTCATTATAACAGCCAAGTGGGGCATCAACATTCATGTAGATATAAACATGTTGATGGATTTAGATATACAAATACACCACCACCAACCACACACCAACATATTCTTTCAGTGCCCTGCTTTGTCGAAACCTGTTGAAACCTTAAGTGAATAGCGGTAATAGAAATCACAGCATGCAGATAATTTTCATAAATTATCTTGCCTCAGCAATGCATCACATAAAATCAAATTTATTATCATAATAAGCCACAAAAAAAGCTGTTCTTTACATCAGTTGAAAATCATAACCCTGTAATTAACACAGAGAAAAGCAATTTATCGCTGCTTCTCTGAGGCCATGGCACTCTAGCTCTCTTCCTCTTGGCACCTTTTGAATTGTTTTAATTATCACAACTCATCATGGCTGCCAGCGTCTCCTCCCCTCCTCATCACACAACAGAAGTTCACACTATTAGGCCCACCGTTCAATCAGCAAAACTAAATTATACTTAACACCGAAGTGCAAGAACGTATTTTACAAAATTTATTACGATTTGGCCATCCTCTGTTGGAATGCTTGGGTTGCTCTTTGAATACACACACACACACACACACACACACACACACACACACACACACACACACACACACATATATATATATATATATATATATATATATATATATATATATATATACATATATACATATATATATATATATATATCCCGGGTTCAATTCCCTTGCTTGGACGTTGTTGTGTAGAGTTTATATGTTCTCCCCGTGCTTGTGTGGATTTCCTCCTGGTACTCTGATTTTCTCAAGAACATACACAGTAGGCTAACTGGTTCTTCCGAATCGCCGCTAGGTGTGAGAGTAATGGTTGTGTGTGTGTGTGTGTGTGTGTGTGTGTGTGTGTGTGTGTGTGTGTGTGTGTGTGTGTGTGTGTGTGCGTGCGTGCGTGCGTGCGTGCGTGCGTGCGTGTGTGTGTGTGTGTGCTTGCCTTGCAATGGTCTGGTGAGGTGTTCAGAATGTCCGCCCCAGAGAAAAAAATTCTGAGATGCCAGTTAGTAACAAAGTTTTGGCAGTATGGGGATTCTTACAGCTCAGCAAGCTACTTGATTCAACCTTTTTTATTATTATTTATTACATTTTCCTTATTTTCTCCATCCTTGTCCAATTCCCACATGTATTATTGCCTTCCTGCCACACAAAAACCACAAACCAGGGAGAGGAGTCAGCATGCACATACCCTCTTCATGATATCAATGCTGCCACCCCCTCTTTGTTTGTGTGTTTGTGTGTGTGTGTGTGTGTGTGTGTGTGTGTGTGTGTGTGCTAGCCCTGCAATGGTCTGGTGTATCTTGCCTCCTTCCAATATTTGCAAGTGACGCCTGCGATGGACGTGGCAGAGACGTTGCTGCAACATCGCAAGTGACGTCTGCGATGGACGTAGCGGAAACATCACTTTGTGGACTTTCTAGCGCTACGGCAGCAACGTCGCAATGAAATGGGACGGAAACGTCGTGGCAGCAACATCGCCGTAACGTCGCAATTGAAATGTGGCGGAAACGGCGCAACAAAACGTCACCACAACGTAACAATGAAACGTGGGGAAACGCCGCAGCAGCAACGTCGCCATGACGTTGCGATGAAAAATGGCGGAAACGGCTCAATGAAACACCCCGGAGACGTCGCGGCAGCAACGTCACAATGAAACAGGACGGAAACGTCATGATGAAACGTCACGTCGCCGTGACATCGCAATGACGCAATGAAACGTTACGGAAACATCGCGGCAGCAGCATTGTCACAACGTCACAATGAGTATTTTTCACTTTAGTTTTCAAATCCTTCATTTATTGCTATATCTTGCATTTAGGCGTGAAAAAGAAAATTAATAAGAAGTAACAGAAATGACTTGATTCAGAAGCTGTAAATGTTCTGTGATTTAAAAAGCAAAGCATAAAAAAATGCAGGGATTGTAAAATCTGACATTACACACACAATTACAGCACAGACTTACAGAATATGTTTTAAAACCTTTACCAGAAAAATCACTGCTTTACTGCAATGATGACCTCCAAGTAGAATTTATTAAAACTAAACAAACAAAAATCTATTAAATTGTTCCAATGGCAACAAACCTTACCTTCCTAACTGTAATCAATTATTGTCACATCTCAGTAGAACAGTGCTTCTCAATTATTTTCTAACCCCCCCCCCCCCTTCAGGAAGAGGAACTGTTCACTGTAGTAGAACATTATTTCCAAGGAAAGTACAAACTGTTTCAATTGATTCAACAACAAGGCCCATCCATGATCACTTATGTATCATAACCTAGTTGTTGTGAAGCGGATAAGCCAAGTACCCTTAAGGCCAACACTCCTAGCCTTTGCCATAACATATAGTATCCTGCGAAAAGTCTTTAGATCACAAATTTCAGACAGGTTGAGATGTTTATCCAGACTGAACATTTTCACAGTATAAAATATTTATGAAACTGACTCTTTACACAACATGACCACTGGTGGAAAAGAGGCAAGACAAGATTAAAAAATAAATACTCCTGGCCATGTTGGTGAATCAGATTTACCATCTCTTGTTGTTAGTGTCAAAATATCTTATGAGGTAAAATCACTTTTAATATCAAGCCTGTTTTCATATGTTTTTCACGCTGACTGGCACCTTACAAAGGAACTCGCAATTAGCCAATCAGCCAATTGGTGCAATGCATAAAACCATGCAGATAGACAGTACCTCTCTGTAATTGACTAGTTGAAATGTTCAAAGAGGGCAGTGGTGGCCTGGTGGTAAGGTGCTGGATCCTTGATCCCAAGGTTGGGGGTTCAAGCCCCACTCTCATCAGGTTGTCACTGTCCCCCCAGTACAGCTAACTGGGTTATCAAAGGCCGGCCATGTCTTTCACTGCCTATGGTGAGAGGTTCATGTAAAAGAGCCATTGCTGACTTTCGTCAAGAGTAGGTTGCATAGCCATCAGCGTGTTTCTGCCTTGCGATAGCCTGGCGACTATGCAGGGTATACTCTGCCCTCGCCCAGAGTCGGTTGAGATGAGCACCAGGCGCACTGTGACACTAATTCAGATTAAGTGGCTCATAAAATGGATTGATGGAAATCTTCAAAGAAGTTTTAGAAGGGCAGTGGTGGCTCAGTGGTTAATGCTCTGAGTTATTGAGCAGGGCCTCATGGTTCGATCCCCAGTACTGTCAAGGTACCAGCATTTGGCACTTTAGCAAGACCTTAAACTGGTCTGCGATATGAATTACATAAAAAAAAAAAAAAAAAAAAAAAAAAAAAAAAAACATCCTGCGCCTTGTTTATAGATGTGCCCTACATACAAAATGGGGCCCGGAAGTGGTGTACATCACTTTCCATGCAGAAACGTTTGTGATCTATTAAAACAAACTTGATGGGAGAACATACGCACCTGCATACAAACTCTAAACCATGCTTACACATATTCATGGGAATTCGTGACACAGATTGTGTGGTGGTGAACTAAATTCAGATTGTAAAAATGGAGCATAAAAAGAATAAATATAATAATTATTGTCATTCACATGTTTAATTTCATGCCATATCATGCGTTAGAGCCACGTATCACCATTATTTAATTCAAAAGCATCATTTTGTACTCGGAGTGAGTGACTGTTTCAAAATAAACACCTAAAATTTGACTGAAATCTGGAATCAAAATCCCTTCTATATATTTAATCACCACTGTCTCACCATCTGGTGTAGAGTTTGGCACATTCATCTCAAAGCAAGATGATTCTGGGTTCGATTCCTTTGGCTCGGGGCATTTGTGGGTGGAGTTTGCAGGATCTCCCTGTTCTTTATGATTTTCCTGTGGGTACTCCATTTTTCCTCCCACAGTCCAAAAAACATACACAGTAGGATAAATGGTGATTCCAAATTGTGTGAGAGTGAGTGTAAATGCTTGTATGTGTGTTGGCCCTGCAATGGGCTGGTGAGCTCCTCAGAGTGTCCCCTCCCTTGATCCAGAATTGGCTGGGAAGTGTGCCCGCCTCCCCACATCTCTTAGTAAAATGAATTAAATTCATGAAAATAAAAGACTGCATGAATGTCTCGTCACATTGTCCACTATGACAACTATGCAACTGCATGGGATTACGCATCCAGCATGCCTAACATGGTGCAAATAACTAAACATTTTCCAAAGAAACTGTGAACATGTCATTGAATGTCAGTCAAATCTTTGTCAAGGTTTGTTAAGGACACTTCAGATGTCAAGGGAATAAAGCTATTAACCTTTTGCACAGTTGTTATGCACTATTTTCATATCAGTCCTGCAGTGAGCCTCATGCATGATGCTGACCTATAGCACTTTGGATGCATTTAGCTCCTCTCCAGTTGCAGTGGTGTCTGGTAGAGGAAGGTAGTCTTCTATTTGCATCTTCCTTTAATAATGAATAAGCTTCTTTTTCACACATTTAATACATGTGACAACATCCAAATATAACACCTTTAACACTCAAGCAACAAATTACAAACAGGTCAGTGCAGGAGTACCACAGTTGAAGTCACTGAAAGCAAATCACTTCCTCTTTCTTTTTAAAGTTTGATGCCAACATTGCAGTTCTTGCATCACTCTCCTGCTCCTACCACATAACGAGCTGATTGGTTAGTTGTACAATTGTACGCCACATGCCTGGCACACACACACACACACACACACACACACACACGCACACACACACACACACACACACACACACACACACACACACACACACACACACAGAACCATTCACACTTACATTCAGACCATGCAAGCTCCATACAGAAACTTCAAAGCCCAGGACTCCAATTCAGGACTGCCTTGCGGTGAGGCGGACATGCTAACCACTTCGCCCCTGTGCCGCCCCATCATTATGACTGAGCAGAAGTAAAGTCAGGCTTATGCAGAGGAAGGCAAACAAAAATGAATAATTAACTTAACAGTTCTGTCACATCTTTCAGCAACATCTGAAGCCAGCAAATTTAGGCCTCTCATCATGTGACTCAAAGCATGTATAGTGGAGAAAGGTGTAGTGATGTGTTCCTGTTCTGCTCACACAGTGGAAGAAATATGTGTGGAGATCAATACAGAGATCCCTCACTTTCCACGGTTAATTGCGACCGAGATCACCCCGCGATGTATGTGTATATTCTTCTTCTTTTCCTTTCGGCTGTTCCCTTCAGGGGTCGCCACAGCGAATCATCTGCTTCCATCTCACCCTATCTTCTGCATCTTGTTCTCTTACACCAACTACCTTCATGTCCTCCTTCACCACGTCCATAAATCTTCTCTTTAGTCTTCCTCTACACCTTCTGCCTGGTAGTTCCAATCTCAGCATCCTACTACCAATATACTCACTATCCCTCCTCTGTACATGTCCAAACCATCTCAATCGAGCCTCTCTGACTTTGTCTCCAAAACTTCTTACATGTGCTGTCCCTCTGATGTACTCATTCCTGATCCTATCCATCCTCGTTACTCCCAAAGAGAACCTCAACATTTTCATCTCTGCTACCTCCAGCTCTGCCTCCTGTCTTTTCCCCAGGGCCACTGTTTCTAAACCATACAACATCGCTGGCCTCAACACCGTCTTGTACACTTTTCCTTTCATTCTTGCCGACACCTTCCTATCACACATCACACCGGACACGTTCCTCCAACCAATCCAACCTGCCTGCACACGCTTCTTCACCTCTTTTCCCCACTCTCCATTGCTCTGGATTGTTGAGCCTAAGTACTTAAAATCCTCCACCTTCTTTATCGCTGCCTACTTAAACCTCACCATTCCTCTTGGGTCCTTGTCGTTCAGACACATATATTCTGTCTTACTGAGGCTAACCTTCATTCCTATTCTTTCTATGTGTATATAATATAAAGAAATACTTATTCAATGCTATAAATGCTGATACTAACAATTAAACATTCAAAAATAATACATAAGATGTAAATAAAATATAAATACATACACATACAGATGCGATGCACACATTCAGACTCGTTAGAAGTTTAAGAAATTGGAATTTGACCAAAAAAATCCCTTTTTTTTGGTCTCGGAAGTCAACCGAAATCCGGAAGTCGAACGCTAAAAAAGGGTGAGAAAAAAAATCGAGACGAGAGGGAGGGGAAATGCTTTCCGGAAGTCCAGAAGTTGTTGATACTATGTATTACCCTGATGAAGCTAGCACTGTTCTGAGGCAGTGTGGAAGTTGTTGATACTATGTACCGCTATGAGCACCTTTAAGGATGAGGTCATGAGCCACTTCCATAAGTTTTTGAAAAGAAGGCAGAAACAAGCCACATTAGAAATGTTCAAGAAAAGAAAGGGACATCCTGAAGAAGAGTCATCTACACCAAAGAGAGTGGCAAAAAAAAAAAAAAACACCTTTGGCTGATTCACCTGAAACTGTTATGGAAGGGGATCCTCTGCCTCTCTCCTTCTCTGTTATGGAAGGGGATCCGCTTCCTCTCTCCCCCTTCAAGATTTACATATGCCAACTGCTCACCACCAGAAAGGTAAAATGTTTTATCTTTATTGTTGTTATGCTTTAACTGTACTGTGGTTTTTATTTTAGTGTGTTATGGTATTTTTTGTGTGAGACTGGTTTTGGCGGCTCTATCTCTCTATTCATGTAGCGCTGAAGAGGGGCGTGGCTGTCACACGCAGGTGGAGTGCTAAGCACACACCTGATTTGACTTTGACTTCTCTAACAGTGACTACGATTTCCCTATGCTTTAGTGCCTTCCATGTGAATAATAAAGTTTCGCCATCACACTCTGTCTCCTGCATGTTTGGGTCCAGCTGAATGTTCCTGGCGTCACAGAATCTTCTAGCCCTTCTGTGACACCAGGAGCATTCAGTCGGACCCAAACATGCTGTTATGCTGTTAGAGAAGCCTGGTGATTGCTAAGTAGAATCAGATGTGTGTGCTTAGCACTCTATCCCTGTGTGACAGCCACACCCCTCTCCAGCATGCATATAGTGAGAGAGAGAGAGAGAGAGAGAGAGAGAGAGAGAGAGAGAGAGAGAGAGAGAGTTAGAGCCACCATAACCAGAGTTTCTCACAACAGACCATAACATAGTGTACTGTATTCAATATTTTTTCCACTTAATTTGAGGACCTATGGTATGAGTTACGGTACCCTTATCTTCTGTTCAAAAAAGACAGAACGGATTAAGACCATTTACATTATTTGTAATGGGAAAAGCGGATTCAGTATTCGACCAAATCGGAATTCGACCAGCTGTCGGGAACGAATTATGATCGAGTACCGAGGCACTACTGTAGTTTTGATGGGTGGTCTTGGGTTGTTTTATGTTTGTTTGGGTTTTTTTTTTTTTGCATAATTGGCCTTGTTTCGCAGCATTTTCCTTAACTTTTTCCCCTATTCTTCCTTAATTTCCTTATTTTTTTTAATTCGATGAATATTAAAAAAAAAAAAAAAAAAAAACGTGATGCACTGAAGCTGCATGAATTGAAGGGCGAAGTACCGAGGGATCTCTGTAGTACACACATGACTATGTCACCAAATAAACTGAGATGCTCTCAGGAACAGTCCTTAGTTTTAAGTAACTGAACTGCTATGTAATTTCACTCGATGCTCATACCTAAAATCTGGGTAATTAGCCAATTTTTTTTTTTACAGTCTGTCGCATTTGGAGGTTTTTTTCTTCAAAATAGTAAATGCAAAAATGATACCGAACCCAATTTTTTTTTCCTCGGTGAATCACGATGAAGGCCTGAAAAGCATTAATAATTCATTGCCCAGATGTGAGTAGACAAAGCTAATGTCGGTCTCTAAACTTTTAATGGAATGAACTCAGGATTTCTTAAATTATTCCAGCTATGTAACTAAGGCCAACTGTCAACTTTCTGTGTACTAGAATGGCTGTTCTGAGCCTTACTTGATGCTTCAACACTCTCTTTCGTCCTTTCCTGTAATTGGAGAAAGTCTGATTCCCTTTAAGGACTGCTTTGTTCATGACATTGATGTCTCTGAGAAGTGGGTCACCAGCCAGGGTGAAGTAAAATTGTTGAACTAATACAGCGATGCATTATTAAAGAGGTCAATGCATCGTGAAGATATAAATGCATATAAATATTTATGATTGAATATACCATTAGGATTCCATGCAGTGTGCGCAAAATTCCTTAACAAACACATACCGCAATAGTGTTAGTGGTATGAGTACAAAACAATCGAGAAAATATCCAGATGAAAGCTACTTACTTTCTTGTACGTAGGCAAACATTCACGATTGTATGATCATTTTGATTCCTAAGTGCTCAGATTCCATTACGGAAATGTGGTGTAGCTCTCACCAGGAGATAATGAACATGAGATGAGATGGAGAAAGTGGATTACATCCAAAGCTAAGTGAGTTTTAATAAAGCTCAATCGAATTGAGGGGGATTTTTAATATCAAGTATGATTTCAGCATAATCTGTGTTTCATTACTTGTACCGTGGTGTATTTGGTATTTAACTTTCAAAGACAATTCAAAATCAGTGAAGGAATTTAGGAGGTAACACCTGCATTCTCTTCAGTGCTTAGATCTCATTTGTCGTCTGTTGCATTTGTTATGGCTAACCTGCAACATGTGGATAAACGATTTTCTGAAATCAAAGGTCTCCCATGCCCGAATGTTAAACAATTCATGGTATCATACGTTTAAATTGTGATTTACACCACACTGTGTACCAGCTAACCTTCCTCAAACTCATTACTCCTCCCCTCAGTTTTCTTCCCTCGCCAACTTTTATTGAGAGTTTTTACTTCCACATAGCCATAAAAGAGAATAAACTATGAATTAGGAATAATGGATGGAGTTGAACTCAGACCTTATTTCTCCTAAGCAAAGGATCAGTTCAAAGATGGCTTTCAAGTGGAGTTGCTTTTGCCCTGATGCCATAATCCATCGCAGATTGCAGAGTTCTGCAATGCCTAGCCATCTGAAATGCTCGACCCTGACTGTCTGAACAGAGATGAGGATATTCTGATTTGAGTTGCAAACTGGGACTAATAAATTTCTTTTTGAAGCCTCATTATTAGAACTACTAAATGCTTGTTACATAATTTTGGTCGTATAAACGTTTACCAGCAGTTGTACTATGTCTCAGCGGGTTGTCTTTTTTTTTTTTTTTTTTTTTTTTTTTTTTGCATATGCCCAAACATGCATGAAACTTTCAAGAAAACCAGGCAATACTTCCAAATCAAACAATCTCTCTCTCTCTCTCTCTCTCTCTCTCTCTCTCTCTCTCTCTCTCTCTCTATCTATCTATCTATCTATCTATCTACCTGTCTATATGTCTGTCTGTCTTTGTTGTTCTTATTATTCATTCATTTTGTGAAGCACTTAATCCTAATTCGGGTCGGGCCACCCATCTCAGCCGACTCTGGGCGAGGGCCAACCTGGACAGCCTGCCCAAACATTGCAGGGCAGACACTCACTGTCTACAGTGAGAGGCATGTAAAAGAACCATTGCTCACTTTTATCAACAGTGGGCTGCATAGCCATCAGTGTGTTTCTGCCCTGCGGTGGCATGGCAAGCTGTCCAGGATGTACTCTACCTTTGCCCATAGTCAGCTGAGATGGGCACCAGTCTCCCCATGAATCTAATTAGAATTAAGCAGTTCAGAAAATGAAAGAATGGGTGAATAATAATAATAGTGATATGGTAGCTAAGTGATTAGCACGTTCATCTTACAGCAAGAAGGCCCAGGTTGAACTCCCATGCTCAGGCATTTCTGCGTGGAGTTTGCATGCTCTCCTTATGCTTCCATGGGTTTCCTCTGGGTACACCAGTTTCCTTCATCAGTCCAAAAACATGCACAGTAGGCTGATTGGCTGTTCCAAGTCACGCCTAGGTGTGAGAGTGTGTGTGTGTGTGTGTGTGTGTGTGTGTGTGTGTGTGTATGTGTGGAATGCCTGGGTGTGCTGAACCTTCACAGTCTGGCGAGCTAGTCGGGGTGTATGTTGCCCTCGCCCAGCATCGTCTGAGATGGATTTGGACTAAAGTGACTTTATTAATCTTTAACAGTAAGCTTCTTATATGATTATAGCAAGGCAATGCAAATGCAGAACATTCAAAAATGTTATTAGTTTTGAAGGTTTTTTTTTTTTTTTTTGCATAATTGGCCTTGTTTTGTGGAATTTTCCTTAAAATGTCCCCCTTGTTATGGGCATGTAAATAAATGTATAAATGTAAATATATATATAATGAACCTATAAATGTTGAATGTAACTATATTCAGTTAGTGTGCTGTAAATAGTGACACATGGTATTACTCAGCTGTTTTTGGTCACAGTTGTTTTGCCTTCATTGTCTAATTGGGTCTGGAACTTTCCAGCATACTAGGGAAACTTCAAGATCGACCTAGTTGCGCATGCGCCCTGTGATGGGTCAGGTGAGTAGAATATTTGAGAAAGGGAACTTTTCCGAACTTTAGAGAATCTATATAAGGACCCGTTGCTGACCGGCTCTGGGGGAGTCATCTAAAGGTGGAATCATCTAAGAGGAATCATCTAGGCAAATCATTCAAAGCACTTCATCCAATTTTCATCATTCAAAACTACATCACTCAAGTCCTTCATCCGCGTTCATCCGAAGCCAACGCGAGGATTTTCATCATTCGGTTCTTTTGATACGCCGGATTCCAAGCTTTTGACCGCCAGTGCTCGAGCGGTCTCAAAATTTACCATATTGCAGCTGCTTGGTGACTATTCTCATTCTGTGACCCTTGTTTTTTTTTTCATTTTCTGTCACCGCTTCATCCTAATTAGGGTCACGGGGAGGCTGGTGCCCATCCCAGCCAACTCAGGGCGAGGGCAGAGTACACACTGGACAGCTCGCCAGGCCATCGCAGGGCGGAAACACGCTGACGGCTTTGCAGCCTACTCTTGTCAAAAGTCAGCAATGGTTCTTTTACATGCCTCACACCATAGACAGTGAGAGACATGGCCGGCCTTTGATAACCCAGTTAGCTGCACTGGGGGGGGGACAGTGACAACCTTGTGGAGAGTGGGACTCGAACCCCCAACCTTTGGATCAGCGATCCGGCACCTTATACCACTAGACCACCACTGCCCTCCCCTTGTTCAATTTGTAAAATGTAAATGAAGTAAAGTGGAAAAAAAAATAAAAAATACAGAGTCAAGGTAGCTAGGGCATTGTTTCATCTTTCTTTAAATAAACCTTTTTTATGGCAAACTCAGATAAAGTGGAAAATCACACAAAAGAAAACTGTTAAAATAAAAGCTTCAAGTATTCTTCCTATAATCGCTGCCCAGAGCAGAAAATACAAATTTATAGTCTGGTTAACAACTGACAATCTGCTTTTATGCTCTATTAAAACTTGCTTTTCGGAAATTTTCCCAGTGTTCTGAAAATGTCTAGACATGATATGGAGGGCGTCCCATACATGATCTGTGACCTTTTTTTTTGGTAAATTACTGCCTGACACAATACAGTGCATCTAATAAGGCCACTGCCTCCCTGAATAAAAGACTAATCACAGTTTCATCCGACAACATCAATCAAAAGAATCCTATTGCTGAAGCAAGCTTAATCCTTTCCCATTCCTGTGTCACCTGAGGGGGGAAATATATATTAAACATCACTGAACAAGGACTCCTATAGTTTCTCTCATCAAGAAATCACTGCTGCTTGTTCATGTGGAATACGTATATTCATTTCCCCATCATATTCAATCGCGAATACCTGGAGATTTATCTGCGTTGCTGTTAATTACACATCGTGTAAAACCATTCTCCGAGAGAATTATTAGAGGGCGAAACAAAAAGCAACTTAGTCGAATCAATGTGGCCATCAGTACGAGATCCTTCTGTACTCTCTTCATCCTTGCTGCCTAAATCTGTGCAGTCACCTTGCTTAAAAAATACTGAAGAATAGAAAAAGGACACTTACATTTACAACCTAGACAAATGGTGTAGTTCTACGGCTATTAATGATGCCCTTGTCATCATTTAATTTGACTTTTAAAAGTGCTGTAAATTTGATATACCTTAAGAAGCTTTTAGTTGGAAAAAATGTTTAATGGATCAGTTTCATTTAATGAAGGAGGCTTTTTATATAAAGGACAACCCCATCATTAAGGCATGCTGATGCAAATAAGTATTAAGGAACCAGGAATGCATTTACTTTGCTAGTTTGATTATAATACATGCATGAGGTGAGTAGTATTGATGACAGAATACTTTATTAGAGTATTTAATTACTTTATCTTTTCATCCATTATCTATATCAGATTATGTTTATTTTGATAATACTGTATGTGCTTCCTAGGTATAGCTCCAAATAAGTGAACATACAAGAAACAAAATGGGACAGAGTGTAATGGTTAGAGTGCTGGGTAATGACAGAGGGGTTGTGGGTTTGAATCCCTGTCAGAACTCCACCCTCCTAAGACTGCTGGGCACGCCAACGGCTTTGCAGCCTACTCTTGTCGAAAGTCAGCAATGGTTCTTTTACATGCCTAACAACATAGACAATGAGAGACATGGCCGGCCTTTGATAACCCAGTTATCTGTACTGGGGGAAGGGGGGGGGGGCAGTGACAACCTTGTGGAGAGTGGGACTTGAACCCCCCCCCCAACCTTTGAATCAGTGATCCAGCGCCCTATGAAACAATACTAACTCTGTCCTTTACACGAAAAGCATGATGGGAGATGCAGCTCCATAATAGCCAATGGGAGGGAGCTGCGTCATCCCTCCTAGCCAGTGGGAGGCCAGCGGGGCGGGATGTTGGGAGATAGATAATGGGAGGTAGCTGCGTCATCCCTCCTAGCCAATGGGAGGCCAGCATGGCGGGATGTTTGAATGTAATTGATGGGAGAGCAGCTCATGCATTGTCTGAATGTTTGAATGGCGCGTTTGGCTTGTTTCGTATACAGAGACAAAAAATTTTGGAAAATGTTTTTTTGTAACCTGGATTTTTCGTTTGCTGGGACTATTGTAAAGTGAGGTACCACTGTATTTGGGAATGTGTAGAGACCATCGGCATTTCAGATGAAAAGTTCCGTTTGCTTCAATACGTGGTATTATTTTATATAATTACTGTACCTCCTCCAACTGTAATATTTATCAATGTTTTTTCTGTTTAATAACAACATGTGTGATCCTCCAGCACCAAATCCTCAGGAATTCACATCCCAGTATTGTTAAATATAGTCCTTTATTTCAGATCTATTTTTATCTAAGAGGGCATGAAGTAAGCTGAGATGAACAAAACTATCAAAATCTGGCTTGAGTGTTTTTTATTGCTAGAGGAAAGGTTTGATTATGCTGAAGGGGAACGCAAAAGGAATTTTTATTCACTGACTGTGGGAGTTTTGCACTACCCCCCCCCCCCCCCCATACACACACACACACACACACACACACACACACACACACCATAATTTTCTCCCTAAATTTAGTCGTATTCAATTCCCACCCTTCAGGTATTACCTGTTATTTCCTATCACACAACCACCACCAACCAGAGAGAGGTGAAAGGATGCACACGCCCCCTCCATGACGTGCTATACCAGCCACCTCTTTTTGAACTGCTGCACATCCGTATTTTGGTTGTGGTATAACACACTCAGGGGAGGGGGGGTCCCCTATCCAGCCCACTCGTATGAATGAGCTCATAGATGCCCATGATTGGCTGGCAATCTCTGTAAATGACAGGGAAGTGAGCGTACGCCATACATCACTCACATGAGAGCTTGGCCAATTAGCTTCCATGGACTCCCAGTCACGGATGATTGTAGCATTACCCTGGATTCAAATTTGCAATCTCTAGGTTAAGAGTCGATGCGCCATTTGAGACCCGTTCTACTATCTGAGTAATTAGATAGTATACATGGCGGGGAATCCCCGAGCATTACACAATTTTCCCTGATGATCTTCAGGTTTTATTTCTAAAATGATCAGTCACACAATCCCTCAGTAAAGGCAGGAACCCAGGTCTATATGATAGGGTTTATTATTTCAAATAAATAAATAAATAAATAAATAAGCTCTTGACTAATTGTAAAATGTGGATTTTATGTTGAAATGCAATTGGCCCATTAATGCATTAATCTGCTGTATCCAACAACCACGCAACTTCTGACTGGCTCAGCGATGGAAAGTCACATTTAAAAAAAAACAAAAACAAAAAACAGTCAACAGAAACCATGTGTCTTCACTCCTCTCTATATAATGTAAAGGAGATGCAATACACTTCATAAAACATTTAATGTTTTCTTGTAGACTTTCAAATAAGCCTCATATTAATTCTTCAGTATTCTTTTATAGAAATGTTATGTAGGCACCCTTCAATATTTCCCAGAGTTCCAGGAGTCTTAAACAACATATTTATATCCTATAAAAAAATCTGACAAATGTTCAGCCATGATAATTTTATATAGCATTTTTTACGCAGCCAAACATATTCATAAAGAGACGTAAGATGTTCTAGAGGCTCTCTCTCTCTCTCTCTCTCTCTCTCTCTCTCTCTCTCTCTCTCTCTCTCTCTTTGTTCCCCTCATCTTTATGGTCTCTCACTGTCCCTCGCCTCAGGTGTAACACAGGGCACTTCAAAGACACGTTTTCTTGCAAAAGCTGATGAAAAGATGTTACCCTGCCACGGGCACAGAACGGATTAACACTAGCAAAGAGCAAGGTGCACATGACGTACACATTACTCGGTCATGTAGAGCACTGTCCCCGAGAAAGAGCCACTAGAATCATCTCAAATATGTCATCAGGAGCAAACCACGGTTTGTCCACTGCTCTGTAAACACATAAAACTCTTCTGATTCGATAAAGCATGGAATCGCTTCCACTGAGCTCACAAACATGGGATACTACAGATTCAAATAATAATAATGAATAAGGGTTGGTGAAGTGTCACACCTCCTGAATTCATTGAATTGAATTGAATTCACTGAATACATAATTCTCGTACACTATTCCAGAAAAGCATGTTCCTCAGGGTCATACACCCCCCCCCACACCACCACCACCACCACCACCACCACCCCATCCCTCCATCCCCGGGCATCATACCCCACTGTTTGAGAAGCACTGACATAAGGTTATCTGTAGTTTGAAATTGCCCATAGATATGTGTATTTGACGGTCTGGTGAGCTGTTCAGAGTGTTGGCTGAAATAGACCCCAGCCTATTAAGCCCTAGTACAGTCAGTGATTGAGAGTGAGTGAGGCTACGGGTGATTTGAGAGTTTGGGATCTTTCCCAACCATCAGACTTCTTTACGACAAATTGCAAATTTTATAGGAGGTTTTTTTTTTTTTGTTTGTTTTTTTTTAACCAGATTTCACATTCAGTACGGTTCATTGTATCAGTTTATGTGTGAGTGTATAATTGCCTAATCATTCACTTTAAACTATTCTTGCAGAGGCATGTGTCCAGTAGACCCAGTCAATAATCCCATATGTCCATTATGGTTAATTGATGGTCTCCTCAACTACACAGTAAATGCTACAGTTTTTCCCAGACTTCAGAAACTATCTGAGTGATTAAAGCTCTTAAAGATCGTCTGTTGTGTGGGCAGGCAAATAAATGATAGCTCATGCAGATGGGTGAAACCTTTGATGCAGAGCAAAGGGCTAATATTTTCCTGAAGGAAACAGTAAAACTGTCTGGAGGAGAAGAGTGAAAAATGATGAGGTGAGAACTGACAGATGGTAAAATGTCTGAGAAGCTGTGTTTTGGTGCTCGGCTCGAGCTTTGATTTGTTTGGGGTGTCAGTATAATCAACCATGTCAAACTCCAAAAATGAACTTAACCATGCAGACCATTTACTTGCTCAACCAAGAGGCTACTGAAATGTTAAAGGCGTGGCCCGTCTGGAAATTAAATAAAAACAAACCCTAGTGTTTGTTTCACTGATATTTTTGTGAAGTTACTTTTTGTCTATCCCCAGTGCAGCTAACTGGGTTATCAAAGGCCGGCCATGTCTCTCACTGTCTATGGTGTGAGGCATGTAAAAGAACCATTGCTGACTTTCGACAAGAGTAGGCTGCAAAGCCGTCAGCGTGTTTCCGCCCTGCGATGGCCTGGCGAGCTGTCCAGGGTGTACTCTGCCCTCGCCCTGAGTTGGCTGGGATGGGCACCAGCCTCCCCGTGACCCTAGTTAGGATGAAGCGGTTACAGAAAATGAACTGAACTTTTTGTCTATAGTAGCTTTATTTCTCACACAGATGATTCTGCCACCTACCTTATGCTTTGTACTTGAGGGTAGTCTGGGTCGGTAGCATTGAGCAGAGCCACAAAGCTGCCTATGGGAATATTTTCCCACTTGGTGACCACCAGTGGATCAGGAAAAAAGACTGGTCCTTCGTTCACATCCTCAACAGTAATATAAACAGTGGCTGTGGAGCTGGGGCCATATATGACATCTGGAACCAGAGGGTCTTCATTCTCCACCTTTATCAGCAGTGTGTGAAACACGGTGCTTTCATAATCTAGAGGCTGGAGGTGAGGAAAGAAAGAAACAAGAACTGTGAAATTCATACACCATGGAAGAAACAAAGTGCAAAATATAACACTTTTTAAAGAGCATTTGTGCTGGTAGACTTGGTAAGATTAACACCTGAGCTGTTAAAAAATGCAAATTATGATATCTTGTTATTTGACATACGGTGGCTGTGATATAAAAAAAATCATCTTTCAACTTAGGTATATGTTCCGGCCAGAAAATAAGAAGATCCAGCATTGTTTGTTTTTGGAATTGTTGCTTTAGCCATTGAATCACATGGAGCTTAAAAGTATTGTAAGTCCTAACATGGTAAAGTCTGCTCGTTATATGTTTTTTTTTTTTTTTAGGTAAAAAAAAAGGGGGGGGGGGGTATTAAAAGATAACATGACCCTCCGAAACAAAGTTGGACAATAACTGTTAAAAGAAAACTATTCATTTAATTGGAATTTAAACTTAATTAACCTCATTAAACATGCGTATGCTGCAGCAGTACAAGGGGGCAGTGGTGGTCTAGTGGTATAGGGCGCTGGATCGCTGATCCAAAAGTTGGGGGTTCGAGTCCCACTCTCCACAAGGTTGTCACTGCCCCCTCCAGTGCAGCGAACTGGGTTATCAAAGGCGGGCCATGTCTCTCACTGTCTATGGTGAGAGGCATGTCAAAAGAACCATTGCTGGCTTTCGTAAAGAGTAGCTGCAAAGTCGTCAGTGTGTTTCTATCCCTTGTTAAAAAAACGGGTTGTGACAGGAAGGGCATCCGACATAAAAACCTACGCCAAATCAAATGTGTGAATCAGATGATTCGCTGTGGTGACTCCTGAGTAAAAGGGAAAAAGCCGAAAGGAAGACAGACAGACATGCTGCAGCAGAACAGTGTAAACACATTTGAGAGATTTCCTTTCAGCTTTTTCCCTTTTTCAGGAGTCGCCACAGCGAAGGATTCGCACGTTTGATTTGGCAGAGGTTTTTACGTCGGATGCCCTTCCTGACACAACCCTTTTAGCAAGGGACAGAAACACTCTGACGGCTTTGCAGCTACTCTTTACGAAAGTCAACAATGGTTCTTTTACATGAACCTCTCACCATAGACAGTGAGAGACATGGCCCGCCTTTGATAACCCAGTTAGCTGCACTGGGGGGGACAGTGACAACCTTGTGGAGAATGGGACTTGAAACCCCAACCTTAGGATCAGCGATCCAGCGCCCTATACCACTAGCCCACCACTGCCCCACACTGTAACACACGTATGTCCTGTCATACTTCTTGTGAATGCATAAGCTTTCGGACATTAACACTTGTCTGTTGCTATTTCAAATAACATGGGGGGAGTTAGGGCAGAGAGAGAGAGAGAGAGAGAGAGAGAGAGAGAGAGAGAGAGAGAGAGAGAGAGAGAGAGAGAGAGATGGAAAGTGTGGCCAATTTTGTTCCTGCCTTGCAACAATATCGTCTACCTGAAAAATAGGGCAAATAGTTTTTCTTTTGCATGACTCAGGAGGAACCATGGCGTACTGGTTAGCACAGCAAGAAGACCCAGCTCGGAGCTGGTTCCCAGCTCGGGTGCTTCTGTGTAGAGTTTGCAAGTTCTCCCCGTGCTCGTGTAGGTTTCCTCCCACAGTCCAAAAACATGCACAAAATGCTGATTGGCTGTTCCAAGTTGCCTCTAGGTGTGAGTGTAAATATTTGCATATTGGTTGACCCTGTGATGGTCTGGTAAACTGTCCAGGGTGTACCCCACTCTCACCAAGAGTTGACTGAGATGTGTACCAGCTTCCCCTGCAACACGTATTAGGATCAAATGGTTTCGAAAATGAATGACCCAGGAGCCAGAAGGTTAACAGAACATTCTAATGTCTTTTTGATGAAATAAATTAATGTTTTTAAAGTATATGTGACGAAGTACACAATAAATGTACAGTCAATGAAAATAAATTTGCTGAAATTTGCTATTCAATTTGCTCTTTTATTATTATTTTTTTGTAGCTGCTTAATAGCCTTTTCAAATCCATCCATTCATTCAGCTGCTGAACCTTTTAATATTATGAGAATGTGCTTTATGTGCATGTCTTTGACCTGTGGGAGGAAACCAAAGTTCCTGGGGTAAACCCATACAAGCACAGGGAGATCATGCAAACTCCACACTGAAATGCCCTTGCTGAGCCCTGGACACTCTTGCGATATGCCCAGCCTTTCAACATGTTGTAAATTCCAGCAGTCAGTTCTAATTAACAAAATGCAACATATAATGACAGGGAACACAAACAGAGAAGATTCCATATATAACACTATTGTAATTGTGAATTATTACTTCTATAAGTAGGTGGGGATTTGTACCTTAACCACAGACAGCATGCCTTCGTTATTATCCGGGTTGGTGTGGATTGCAAAATTGTGATGGGGATCTCCATTAATGATGGAGTACGTGGCTCTCCAAGCTCCTGTGGCTGGGTCATCGCGATCATCCACCGTCAGATTCACCACGGTACCTTTAGAACCTTCATCCACTGATGCCTGGAACTACAACACACAGATCAGAGAGCTCAACAAAAGGACCAATCAACAGTTACTCTGAGCACATACTTGATTAATTCAGGAATTCTTCCAGGAATTGAAGCCAAGTATGAGGAGAGTTCAAAAAAGCGAAGTCTAATTAGCAATCAAGTCAACTACGCCAATTAAAAAGATGTCTTTAGTTCTCAAGGTCTTTTCCTCATAGAGATATCCTGGAGACGACAGTACGGCTGTGAATATCAATTTCTCGGAAACCAGTGAATGCGATTTGGTGTATCAGAAACATCCAAGACATTATTGAGTGTGAAAAGAGTACAGCATTCAGAATTCTACCTGTGTCCTTCATATACTTATATACACTGATCATATATAAAAATAACACCAACAGCTAAGCAGCCTGATACACAGCAGGCTGCCATGTATTATACGTTCAACATTGACAAAACAAACAAACAACTCTTTATTGTCAAAGTACATTACATACATTGAAATTTGCTTTGTGCGCTAGGCACCTGTCGCCACTGTGCAGCGCCAGTTATTGCGTTGTTCTATCCTTTTTGATGCTGAGCGCCAAGCAGGAAGCAACAACTGCCAAATTTTAACGTCTTATGGTATGACGCGGCCGGATTCGAACTCCAACCTACCGGAGGATAAAGCGGACGCTCTACCAACTGAGCTAAATCCCCGGACAGTTTCAGTAATTTGTATTACAGTCGCTCTGCTGTGAGTTCAGACCAGTCTTTGCTGCCCATACACATCAGTGAGTCTTGGGCAAGTTCACTTCACTGGTCGACCTTCCTTGGACTAACTATGGTAGGTACTTACTACTGCCTACCAGAAACACCCCCAGATGACCTGCCATTCTGAAGACGAACAGATATGGCATTTTTCAACTTGACTCAGATCTTTTTTCATGCATGCTCATTTTCTGTACTGTACAGAGCACACATATTGACCAATCAGCTGCCTGAAGACTCCGATCAGTTGATTAAATGACCCAAGTCAGGTGTCCTGCTGCTTGGTTGAAACAAAAACCTGCAGCCACATGGCCCTTTGAGTTTGACACCCCTGGTCAGGATCTAATTAAGATCTAATCAGGATCTAATTCGATAATTAGAAATCCAACTTCATCTTCAAATTAACAGTACTTATACTACAACAACAATGATGCCACATTATATGTGCTAGTTGGTGCAACATGAAAGGGTCAGTGAACATGTGCATTCATTCCACCCGCCATTATTTAAAATTATGTATTGACCTCTGTATCAGGTTTATAAAAGAAGCTCTTGTTTTCTTATTGTCATCGTTATACAGGGATCCCTCACTTTCCGCAGTTAATTGGAACCGAGATCCCCCGCGACCACCGAATTCCGCAAAGTAGGATCACCCCCAACCCTATGACTGATGTATATGTATATAATATCAATAAATACACGTTCAATGCTATAAATGTTTATAACAACAATTAAAAATTGAAAAAAATAATGCATAAGATGTAAATAAAATATAAATACACACACATACAGACATGATGCGCACACAGATGTGCACCTCACATAAAAATGTAAGTAGTTTTGATGGGAGGTTTTGCGTTGTTTTTTGTTTTGTGTTTGTTTTTTTTTTACATAATTGGCCTTGTTTTGTGACATTTTCCTTAACTTTTTCACCTATTCTTCCTTAATTTCCTTATTTTTTAATTTGATGAATACTAAAAAAACAAAAAAAAACAAACAAAAACACGATGCACTGAAGCCACATGAATTGAAGCACGAAGTAGCGAGGGATCCCTGTACATAGCCATAGTGACATATAAAATAAAATCTTGATTATATGGTTTTCACCCTTTTGAAGGATTTGACAGTTCAAAAAAGATCTAAAGACAGGTAGGCGCTATAGTTAAGATTTGGAAACTTGAGAAATGTAATCAATGGATATACTGAAAGCAATTATTTCGATTTGTTACTTTCACTGCATCATATCCTATTTGAATATAATTGACTAAAATCCTGCTTCATGTTCCTCTTGCACTTGTCCCTGAAATCATGACTTTGTTAGGTGACTGTACAATCATAATAATAAATTGTGGCCTGCTTCTGTGAAGACAGTTTAAACAAATAAATAAATAAAAATGGTAAAACATTAAGCAAGTCTACCTCAGGCTGTCTCATTTCCATATGCCTGCTGAGAGAATCTGTGTGAAGTCTGTGTGCAATTTATTTCCTCCAGTACAAAAAAAAAAAAAAAAAAAAAAAAGTCATTCTTTTCAGAGACACGGTATACTCAGTAACCATTCTTCAATCCACCTCAATGTCACAGGCCTGGTTGAGGAGCAGAAATGTTTTTCTAAGGCCAGATGAGTTCTGTTCCCCATCAGCTTCACCATCATTTCAGCTCAACAGTGTGTGAAGTGATCACTGCCCCCAGGTCCCCGGGGTGCTCTCTTGCTTGCTCGGGTGCGGTGTGGATCACATTAATGTAGGGAGAAAAGTGTTGGGTCAGAAAGGGAGCTGCATTACAGGAGGATGTAGTTTGGAAAGCTTGGCAGCTGCTGGTCCTGAGGGGATGTGGCTATTTCTGCTGTTTCTTTACCCTCGGCACATTCTATACTGTAATTCTGGAGCCTCCGGCATTGACACATTTGAGATTATGGCAAACTATAATCTGGAAAACTCAATTGGGGAGAAAAAAAAAAAGTAATTCTGATCCAAACCACTGCTTTTCTTGCCTTGCTCCACAAGCAACAATTTATTTCCCCATTTTCAATTTCTTTGGCCTTTTATTCTATGAAGTTTTCAATTAGATCCATATCAGCTATGCAATGTTCTGAGAAGTAAAGCACATTTTGAACAGCCCGAGGGGTATTATTAGAGCTAAGGCTACCAATTCCGTCCCTCAGCCGTCACAGGCGGTTCTACATTACACAGTGTCACTTCTCTAAAGGAAAGAGGAGACGATGGTAAGCAATCATATACATTATGCTGACTACTGGCTACTGTCGATCACTGTCAACCACTACAATTACTACAATTCAGCAGTAGAATCCCATTGTCTAGTATTAAATTAAATGGGTGCTATTGAAATAGACCTTTTTTATTATATGGGCATATTTTAATTGTGGAAAGCACATTTCAGGATAAGATAAATCTATTTTTAGCACTTTTACATAAAAATGAGACTGTATGTGTCTGAGAGGAAAACACAAAGCTGAATGGATGTAATATCATTACTTAGACTTCAGCTCTATTTAGAGATCAGCTACTACACAACAAATTTTATTATATTAACACTTTCACTTCCATTGTACACCGTATTCGGCGTAATAAGCACCCTGCTCCAATAAGCTACCCCCCCCCCCTCCCCGCAGTGTTTT
>CM045739.1:32782500-32785000 GCA_024760905.1 Plotosus lineatus
TTAATTACAATACAATAGCACATTTATTATACATAAAATAAGGTATATTTTTGTGTAGTTTTAAGGCTTATTTAGTAGAAAATTATGTTTTATCGGGACCTGGGAACGGATTATTCTCATTTTAATGGTTTCTTATGGGAAATAAATGTTCAGAAGACGAACTTTTCACCTTACACACACTTTCTGGGAACCAATTATGTTCGTGAGCAGAGGTATCACTGTACTCTTTCCAGTTCAAGTCACCAAAGTGAAAATGTTATAAGAGCCTAATTCGTCCAGCACAGCTTCTCTTATATGGTGATATGCTTATCCCCGGTTTCCATAGCGTGAAGTGACCAGGAATTAAACTCTTCCTGGATGGGACGCTAGTCCATCGCAGGTTACCTTCCCGGTATATTTTACTGGTACCCATTTATACTACTGGGTGAACAGAGGCACACTTGTGGTTAAAACCTTGCCCAGGGGTCTTACCACAATGGGGGTCTAACTGGGATTCGAACCCACAACCTCCCGATCATGAGCCCAGCACCCTAACCACTATACCACCGCCCCCACGGGGAACAAAATTTTTCATATTTCCGATAGAAAATGTTTGGGCAAACTTGGTGTTTTGCGGCATCTGTCAACTGCATCTTTAAGCTTTAATTGGATGTCACTTAATCCGTGTTGCATGAAGGATCGGCTCAAATCTCAGCTCTCCTTGCTCATTTCACTGGCTTTCATTGACTTCGTGTGGTTGCTTGTTGCTCATCACTTCTTGTGTGGACACTTTACCGATCTATGAATGAGAGAGAGGGCGATGAAAGAGTGCAACTGCAAGAAGTAGAAGTGATTAAGGTACATGGTAAGGGTGAAAAAGAGAGTGCTTTCCAGGTGGAATGGGTCTGAGAGAGTAGCTGGAATGATTTATGATAGAAGGTTATTGGCAGGAGTAAAGGAAACGGTGTATAAGACAGTATTGAGGTCAAATATGCTGTACGTTTTGGAGATGATAGCACTGACAGGAAGTAAGGAAGTGAAGCTAGAAGTGACAGAGATGAAGAAGCTTCAATTTTCCCTGAGAGAGGCAACAATGGACAGAATTATTAACTGATATTTTAGAGGGACAGCAGAGGTAGGTATTTGGAGATAAAGTGAGAGAGGACAGATTGAGATGGGTTGAGCTTGTGCAGAGGAGAGATGAAGGGTATATTGGTGGAAGAATATTTAGGATGGAACTGCCTGGTAAGGAAAGAAGAGGAAGGCCAAAGAGCAGATTTATGGATGTGATGACGGGGGGGACATGCAGGTAATTGGTCTGATGGAGAGGGAAGCAGAGGACAGATCAAGATGGAGTGTGATCAAGATCCGGTGTGGCCACCCTAACGGGTACAAAAATAATGATTTATAATCCCAATATTCAGTGTCATTCAGACACAGATTGGTTCTGATTCTGTTTATACTTCAGGATTCTCACACATATTGTCTGACAGAGATATAAGGCATCTTTGTTCTACACCATTCATTTGCATGTGCTATTGGGTGTCCAACAGAACCAGCCACAAGTCTCCTGTAAATGTTGAAATGTTGACTGTCGCACTTTTAGTTGCATGTAAATCGCAGCAGCCAGATCCCCATGCGGCCATCGAAATCCACAAAGTAGGATCCCCCCTCCCCAAACTTGCGTATACGTACATGTATATAATATCAATAAATACATATTGAATATAAATGCTTATAATTACAATTAAACATTTAAAAATAACTGTCTGTCTGTCTTCCTTTCGGCTTTTTCCCTTTTACTTGGGAGTCGCCACAGTGAATCATCTGATTCGCACGTTTGATTTGGCAGAGGTTTTTACGTCGGATGCCCTTCCTGTCACAACCCTATTTAGCAAGGGCCCGAAACACGCTGACGACTTTGCAGCTACTCTTTATTAAAGTCAGCAATGGTTCTTTTACATGCCTCTCACCATAGACAGTGAGAGACATGACCCGCCTTTGATAACCCAGTTAGTTGCACTGGAGGGGACAGTGACAACCTTGTGGAGAGTGGGACTCGAACCCCCAACCTTTGGATCAGCGATCCAGCACCCTGTACCACTAGACCACCACTGCCCCTAATTAAAAAATAACATAAGATGTAAATAAAATATAAATACACACACACATACAGATGGAACTGCATTAGAAGAAGACGACACACAGACATACATGCGCGCGTGCACACATGCTTGCAGATTTATGCCCCATGCCACACATGCCCCAGGTTACAAACAAGTTAGATTCTGGAGGGCCGGTTAAATGAATTTGTTTGCAAGACGTTACAGGGCATTTTTTTTCTTTCGTATGTTTAAACCTTGTATAAGTAACCTATATGAGTTTGTACTGTATACAATCTCTCTCTCTCTCTCTCTCTCTCTCTCTCTCTCTCTCTCTCTCTCTCTCATTCTCTCTCTCTCTCTCTCTCTCTCTCATTCTCTCTCTCTCTCTCTCTCTCTGTCTATAATCATCTGTAGAT